>JAWNNB010001940.1:0-23072 GCA_035043285.1 Drosophila subsilvestris | reverse complement strand
TCATAGAAAATACTTGTGTACTCTGCGAGTTAGCCATGCTGTTAGGAACAGTTGCAGTTAACTCTGTTTGTGGAATTTGATTGCTTAGAAAGTCTAAATATTCTCTATTATTGGATGAAGACCACTCTTGCGTGTGAGATATCCCTAAGCCTATAAGATTCCTCAAAAATTGCTAAGATTACCTAGACGAAGGACTCTGATTAATCTCTTAAATTTTATCCTAATAAGAGTTTATCTTTACTTTTTTCACAGCCTTTTTCCATTCTTGTCGAGCTTGGCTTGCCGCTTCAAAGTTCTCAATATTGGGACATTTGAAGCTTTAGCTTGCGTAGCCTTAAAAATTATATTTAAACGTGTTAGTTCGTCAGTCCACCAGTACTTTGGAGACCTGTTTTCCAAGATGTGAGTGCATGATCTAATTTAATTTGTAACCCTGTTTGTTATATCGCTAATGTTCTGAAAATCTCTAATGTTGTTTAGTCTTGACAATAACTTTACTTAAGACAGAAAGAACTTGGGTTTTATTTTGATATTCTGGATTGTTATTAATATAGGAAAATGATGTATCCCTCCAATCCTAAGAGGACGGACATGCCAGTCAAAAAGCAAATCAGAGTTGGTAAAGTCAGATCCAAAACTGAACCCGACACCAGATTTAGAGACTGTTTAAAAGTTAAGCTCCTATCATTCAACCACTTGAAACCAGCATTTAAGGAAAAATCTTCTATGAAACGACCTTCGGAATTGGTCATACTGTCACCGAATACACTATTTCGGGCATTAAAATCTCCACATATAAATACACCTTGAAGATTTTCCATGCTATCAAAAAGTCTTTTAATGTCTGATTTAAAATCATCTAGAAGTACATTTGGCTCACAATAGCCTGAGACTATCGTGAGATTTCGGGATAAATTTGTTGCTTGTATAATTGATATGTCAGATGTAGCAATGGAAGGAATTTTTTTGAAAATAATTTTATTTTTTACTAGTACCGAAGTGCCTTCATAATTGTCAGCTCTAACTTTTTCATCAGCTTTAAAGTTTAAAATGTTTCTAAAAGAAGGATCATCACTATGGGAGAAGATCTCAGAAAGACACGCAAAATCAAAATCTTCATTATTAAGCAGAAATTCCAAGTCATTTTTATTTGC
This sequence comes from Drosophila subsilvestris, assembly GCA_035043285.1. NCBI lineage: Eukaryota > Metazoa > Arthropoda > Insecta > Diptera > Drosophilidae > Drosophila > Drosophila subsilvestris. Next base: position 21,918 of record JAWNNB010001940.1, on the reverse strand, counting down.
TTTGAGCACTGAATGTTACATATATTGGAATATTTTAACTGACATGATTATTGTGATTTTAAAGTCTGGCTCTGACTCAAGCTTTTATCTAACAACATTTTACTAGATTTGCCTGTTCTTATACATTTTTGTTTTAAATATTGAAAGGACGCGCATAAAGCATCATCTAAATCAATGAATGGTGTTATTAATCGAAAAAGTTGACCACATATATCAGCAAACTTTGCATCCTCCTTGACTGGGTATTGGAATTTATTTTCTGAAGTGTCATGAGTATAAGATGGTAATGAGAAATGATTGAAATTATGTGGAGGTGGAACTAGAGTGTTTTTTACTATTGAGGTGTATCGTTACTATTTATTATATGGTTTACAAGCTCGTTTTTATCTATTGTTTCAGGCATTTTCGATGGTAGAGCAGGAAAAGCATTTTCGTTTTGAGATAATAAATCAAATCGATTATTTATCGAGTATTGAATGTCACTTCTTTCCTCGACAATTTCTTTACACACATACCTTTCATTATTTTTTCCTCCAGTGCCTATTTTGGATATACGTTTTTATCACGAGCCGTATTACTGTTATTACTGTTACATAAAACGCATTTGTAAACTTGAAAATTTGGAGAAGTGCACTTTGGCGCACCACAACGTAGACAACGCTTTTCTGCTTTACACGTTCGTGAACCGTGACCAATACGTCAACAGTTAAATCATTGTAAAATAATTCGTACAAAATGAGAAACTTCTAGTCTGCAGTAATTCAAAACAACATGAGAAGGGATTTCTACATTTGAAAAATTTCCCATACAACTTCAGTACCCCTGTCTCTAATTTTACCTTGCGTCTCAATCTAGTCACCGACTTATCTAAAATTCAGATAATACATCTAGAGAAAATGTTCTACATCTACCATTTAGATTTTACATCTCCTCCGCGAGGGGCACTTGTACACTTGTACACACTTGTAACAGTGTGATATTACATGAGTCTGGAAACAAAATTTCGTTTCTCTAGCTTTTATAGTCTCTGAGAACGAGGCGTCAAACAAGACGGACAGACGGACGGACAGACAGACATGGCTCTATAGAATCGGCTATTAATGCTGATCAAGAATATATACTTTATGGGGTCGACAAATTTTCCTTCTCTGCGTTACACACATCCACTTTTACCACAAATACAATATACCCCTTAACTCCTTTTGAGTACGGGTATAAAAGGGCAGTGCAAAGATTCTTAGGGCTGACGTCGTATTTCAGGATGATTATAGAAGGATACTCAGTAATCGCAAGACCGTTGTGAGATTCGCTACGGAAGGATGCAAAGTTCGAGTTCAAGGTGTTACAGATACATATTTATGTAATCCCCTTTAACTTTCCCAGGAATATAAGATATCTGTAAGACATTGGTGGGAAAATAGATGACCGGACGATCCATAAAAGGCACTGCCTTGCATGGAGACGAGGGCAGTCGATCACGTCGCGGGCTAGAAGTGCGGTAGAAGTATAGCACGAAATTAAAGATACACATTTAAAACTAAAGAAAACCCCAAAAAGTGTTGTGATTTCCCTAACTATTCTGATTTCAGTTGGCGAGTCCCGCTTTTTTCCAATAAAGTCCCAGCAAATTACAAATTTCTTGTAATTTAGGACCCTGGACAGGCTGGGATCGAAGATGAGGCATGTAGATGCATTAAGTAGAGTATCGTGTTACATATTAACAGATAGTGTGTTGCAAAGGTTGAAAGAGGCGCAATTGGCGGATGACTGTGTGACGCCCAGCGCCATGCATCATTATTCTCCTCGGAGCGCATTATCCTCCGCATCATTCTTCTCTCACGGTGCGCATTATCCTCCGCACCACATTTTCTTCTCGGAGAGCATTTTCATCCGCAACGTATTCTCCTCGGAGCTCATTTTTATCCGCAACGTATCGATCCTCGGAGCGCATTACCATCTACAACGTAGCTCACCACGGAGCGCATTATCCTCCGATCCCGCATCCTGGAACGAATCAATCGCCCAGCACGCATCGAGTAGCCAGGTGCGGCCCTGAAGGAAGACCTCGAGGACGAGCCTGTAACCATACCTAACTCTGTAATCTTACGATTAATAAATAGAACAACCTACTTATGCCACCTTACTCGTCTCGCCTTATTCTTGAACCAGAGGCCTTTTCTTTCAGCTACCATATCCACAGATCAAACTAATTTCTGTGAACAGCGGCGCGGGGAGCATACCCCGGCCGAAGTTGCGTCACAGTGGCCCCCGAGCAGGTTATGGTAGCGTAGAATTGGGATATCATTTATGGTCAAGATGGCAAGACTGTGGATCAGCCAAGCAACAAAAGCGGAATTGCTAAGCTACTTGAATAATTTGGACTGGAAAAGACTGACGGAGTAGAGCTATTAGGGAAACAACTTCTACAATTTGCGGAAAGAAAGGATCGTAGCAAGGAAATCTTGGAGAGGCTCAAACATCTCGGAGCAACCCAAACAAGAGGCAGGAGCCCAAAACAACCACCAAAAGTAACAACACAAGCCAAGCGAACTATGCATGACCAACAAGGAGAGCCAAAAACGGCGAAAAAGAAGACACTATTTCCGAAGCAGATACGGTAAGGATCACCAGAGGTGGTGGCCATAATCGATAATATACGGAATGGGAATGGAATCAGGGAATAGAGAGCTGCTGGAATTTTTAAGTCGAATGGAGGAATTAGCAGATACGTTTGGTATCGAAGTGGACCACATAGTATTTGCAATGCCAGTAATACTGGAGAAGAGTGCATTGGTCTGGTGGCACACGAAACCCGCCCCCATCATGACATGGGAGGACGCAAAGAACAAGTTGAGGGAGAATTTCATGTCGCCGCAGTATCATGAAGAGCTGATGAAACTTGTATCGGAACGAAAACCATAAGACCATACAAGAGTTCATCCAAGACTTGAGAAAATGTATGAGATTTGGGACGAACACCGAGATGGAAAAATTAGACATGTCATACAGGAATTGCAGATGGCCAATTAAACTATATACGTTAAAAGTCGAGAATTACAGACGATAGCAGAATTCGTTATTAAAGCGAAAGAATTTGAGAAGCTAGAGAGAGAATCAGGCCTGTCAAAAGCCACAGGGAATGGTCAAAATAACCAAACAACATGGCAGAGACCACAATGCGAACAATCAAAAGTCGAAGGACACCAAAGGAACACTAACGACAAAGCAAAAAAGCAAACAAGCAACTTTACGAGGACACTAACGAAAAAACTTGGCGAACGACGCCCAGCGCCATAAACAGACAGCGCCGGCGCCACAAACTTATATTACAATGTGGTATGTAATACTTCTACTACATACCAAATACTACATATGTGGACTGCATGTATTACTAACAGCTGAGAGACCAACATTCGAATCCGCGCGAACGAATCCGAACGGCCATACTACCAGCTGATCAGAAAAACGAGTCAGGGACAAGGAAGAGGCAATACAGCTGACTTTTGGCAATAAAATCAGCGTCGCCAGAGCAATCCGGACTCGCCGAGGGTCAAAATCAGCCTTCCTGATCACCCTATTTTTTGAAATAATGCTGTGGTAGATCGTACGATCCCTTGCGATACACTTCACCATTACAATAAATATTCCTCCTCGGAGCGCATTATCCTTCGTTTTCCCTTCCTACTCGGAGCGCATTACCCACCGTACTCCTTCCTCTAGGAGCGCATTTTCCTCCACATCTCTCGTCTTACGGAGCGCATTATCCTCCGCATCATTCTTCTCACCCGGAGCGCATTTTCCTCCGCATCATTCTTCTCACCCGGAGCACATTATCCTCCGCACCACGTCTTCTCCACGTCTTCTCATTTTCCTCCGCAACGTATCTTCTCGGAGCGCATTTTCTTTCGCGCCATTATTTTCCACGCATCATTATTTTCTTCGGAGCGCATTATCCTCCGCAACGTACCTCTCCTTGGAGCGCGATATCCTCCACAACGTATCTCTCCACGGAGCGCATTATCCTCCGATCCCGCATCCTGGGACGAAACCATCGCCCAGCACGCATCGAGTAGCCCCGTGCGGCCCTGACGACCCTGAAGGAATGTCTCGAGGACGAGCCTGTAACCATACCTAATAGCCTTTTCACACTGGCGACCATCTACCATCCCCCATCCATTTCTGGGATGGGCCGTAAGGTTTTGCCGTTCCGAAAATTTCCCAGTTTTTCCACCATCCATCTGGGATGTTCCTAATTCGCACGTTTCCATGCGATATTTTTTCGATAATTGTCAACTGCAACCATATGTAATAGACATTCACAACGAAAAATCGGAATTCACTACGAAAATGTAAACAATGACAGATAGGAAAATGGAAAAAAAAACAACAACAAAACATCTGATGTCAAAATATTCTCAGGCACACAAAACTCAGAAGTGAGATAGTTTGTGGACCATCCTCTGAGAATTTGTTTATGATGAGTGTTTTGCAAAACTCATGCAGGAAATTGCACACGCTGTTGGCTGACAACCTTCCGACTATTCTGTATTCAGAAAAACAGCCCAAAGTGTACAATGATATGTCGATATAAAATTCTCATTAAAAAGTGCATCGTTGTTTATGGCTACAGCTTGTCCCGAAATGTCCCGAACAGCTTCTAAAAAGTCATATCATATACATTTGTATTTAAAACATTGATTGGATTTTGTAGAAGCAGTCACAAATGACCACGCTTCAGTTTTTTCAAAACAAATATCCATTCTAATATCTCCTCCTCGTCAAACTTGTCCACATCATCATCCATGTGCAGCAACATGATTAGTTTGGTCAAGAATATGTTTTGCTGTTGAATCACTATTATTAATATTCATTTTAATTCAATACATAAACAAATTTCCGCACGCAATTATGAGCATCAGCTGTTTCTCATGGATGGGTGGATGGTCGCTGTGTGAATCGGAGTTTCACATATTTCAAAAATTTCCACCGTTCCTCCGGGATGGGCTCAGTGTGCAGAGGGTATTACGATCACGAAGATATATTGAAAGAGGGCCCTAGTAGAAATGAAAGGGAAAAACTTATTAACTACAAACGTTCAAAGCCCATAACTACGCTAATTAACTTTAAACTTTTATTATGTGACAACTCAGTGCAAAGTAAGAACTTCGTCTATAATTCCTTTATCAAACGGCCTGGTTCACAGTCTCGTTGAGCAATACGACAATATAGAGACAAATGTTGGCAAGCAGGTCTGTTTTTTGCAGGAAAACGCAAAAAAAAGGCTTTTCCCATTTGAAGAGCGTTCAACAAGTAGACATGCCACCATTATGGATCCACGATACAAAAAAGAAGGATTTCGTTTGCAGATCAATGCTGATCAAGGCGCCGTTTTGCTGGAAAACATGATGACCAATTACAAAGGAGAACAACCTGAAGAACCGGAAGCAGAGCAGCCAGTACAAGTCTCACACGAGCAAACTCTGCTTAAGTTTATAAAAACCAAAGTAGAAAAGAAACAATAGAGTCGACGCAAATGTCGTTCTTCGACAATATGTTGAAAAAATGAACACCGGAAATGATTGCAACCCATTAGAGTATTGAAAGGTAAGTGGTGATAGTTACAGTTTTCTATATCAAACTTATTTGTGTATATACGTTTTTTTCAGAGCAATGAAAGTGACATGCCAGCTCTAGCCAATGTGGCAAGGAAAGCTCTGTGTGTTCCCGCAACCTCGACGGAATCCGAGCGGATGTTCTCAAAGGCCGGACAAATTATTTCGGATCGTAGATCCGCACTGAAACCGAAAAATGTTGATAAACTCTTTTTTATCAATAAAAATTGGTGGATTACCGATTACAACACTAAGTAACTTAGTAAATAAGAGAAGAAAAAAAAACTATGCATTATTTTATATTATTTTGAGACTGATATTTTGAAAGTATGAATAAACCGTCTAATTTTGAACAATTTTTTTATTATTTCGCTTAAAAAATAGCGTTTTATAGCATTTTTTAAGTAATAATTATTTGGCCCGATACTATCACGATAGTGTCGATTGTTTTTTTAAAAACATTCAAAACTATCGATGGCTCAACTATCAATCGTTTGACAGCTCTACTGCACATGGATGATGAGGATGTGGACGAGGAGGAGATATTAGAATGGGTATTTGTTTTGAAAAAACTGAAGCGTGGTCATTTGTGACTGCTTCTACAAAATCTAATCAATGTTTTAAATACAAATATACATTATAGGACTTTTTAGAAGCGGTTTGGGACATTTCGTCACAAGCTGTAGCCATAAGCAACGATGCACTTTTTAATGAGAATTTTATATCGACATATCATTGTATACTTTGGGCTGTTTTTCTGAATACAGAATAGTCGGAAGGTTGTCAGCCAACAGCGTGTGCAATTTCCTGCATGAGTTTTGCAAAACACTCATCATAAACAAATTCTCAGAGGATGGTCCACAAACTATCTCACTTCTGAGTTTTGTGTGCCTGAGAATATTTTGACATCAGATGTTTTGTTGTTGTTTTTTTTTCCATTTTCCTATCTGTCATTGTTTACATTTTCGTAGTGAATTCCGATTTTTCGTTGTGAATGTCTATTACATATGGTTGCAGTTGACAATTATCGAAAAAATATCGCATGGAAACGTGCGAATTAGGAACATCCCAGATGGATGGTGGAAAAACTGGGAAATTTTCGGAACGGCAAAACCTTACGGCCCATCCCAGAAATGGATGGGGGATGGTAGATGGTCGGCAGTGTGAAAAGGCTATAACAACGGCAGCTCTAGCCGGCGCAACACTAACAGACTAATCACATGCAGATTACATTCCTGTAATTGAAGGACGAACAGCAGTTTGGGAGGAATACTTCTACATACAACACTCCACAAACCTATCAGAATACGAACGGTACATTCAGGAAACCACGGATATGACGAACTTGTTCTCTCAGACACACATGAAGAAAATCTTGTAAACAGACACAGAACAACTGCGGACGCTAACCGATGCTTTAAGAGTTCACCACAGGCAGGCCAGGAGCTTGAATATTCTAGGGACGGCCTTAAAAGTTATCGCGGGAACACCAGAGTACGACCTAGTAAACGCAAACAATAAGCAGATATCAATTAACTCAAAAACCCAGACGCAAATAAATACCCTTACTGAAACGGTTAACCAGCTGTTGAGGGTAAATAAGAAGGAGGAAATTAACACTTCCCACCTCTACGAGACACTGTTAACCCGAAATAGAATCTTGACACTCGAACTCCAGAATGTAATGATCGCCGCAACTTTGGCAAGAATAAATCTTATAAACTCAGCCATCATCGATAGTAGTGACTTGGAGTCGATTTTGAATAAGGGTTCCACCGAGATCAGAGCAACCCAGCTATTGGGTGTCGCAAATGTAAGGGCTCTAGCTAGTAATGAACTAATAGTTTTTGTAATTTAAATACTTTGACCTAAGTTTATCTGTAAGAAAATAACTATCTTTACAGTCGCCTACAAGGGGATAATGCTACAGTTAACCGAAAACATCATAGCGGCATGCGACAGCAAGGTCATCGCCGTCGCCCCCATCATTAGCTTTCTGCAAAGAGGCACCAGCAAACAGCTGCGCTCAAGAACTGCACTCAGGGGCCGTGGCACACTGTGGCACGCAACCCAACTACCTGACCCCCGTTGTGGAGGTAGACGAGGGGGTCTTAATCTCAATTAGAAAAGGCCTGCATTATAATTCACACCGAAATGAAGTGGAAGGGTTTGTGGATGATGGTGTGGAAAAAACATCTCAACTGTGCAAGCAAATTTTTGTATTCATGGTTATGGGCTCATGGGCTCATGGGCTGGTTCATGGTTCATGGGCTCTATGTGAGTTGGAAATATGTTTTAAGTTACTTTGCAACATCCACTGGGCTGACTTCTCTGAAGTTAAAGGAAAAAATTGATAATAATATCAAAGCTGCTCATAAATTGGGGCTTAATATTAGAGCAATTGTATGTGACCAAGGATCAAATAACCGCGGAGCCTTTACAAAATTTGGGGTAAGCTTGAAAAATCCATATATTAAAGTCGATGATCATAAAATGTTTGCCAACTACGATGTGCCACATATTATAAAATCATTACGAAATATCTTAATGAAAAATTTTATCGAAACACCTGATGGACCAGTATCATGGAAAATAGTTGAAAAACTGTTTGAAATAGATACTAATTACTCTTCTACTAGACTATGTCCAAAATTAACACGTAAGCACATAAGCCCCAATTCATTTGAAAAGATGAAAGTGAAATCTGCTACACAAGTATTTAGCCACACGGTATCCTCTGCAATCAAAACATTAATTGAAAGTGGCAATTTCGATGATTGCAGGGATGTAGCATATTCAACTGCTATTTTCTTCGAAAGGGTAAATAAAATGTTTCATTGCTTAAACAGCAATAATCTAAGTGATAAAAACCCAATGAAGTCAGCTCTACAAAAGAATAACAATGTGGAAAATTACATTATGGAAATGAGAGAGTATTTTGAGAAGTGTCGTTATCCCAGCAATGTATATTGTATTGATGGACTTATTATGTCTATGAATTCAATACTATTGCTTGCACACGACGTATAGAATGAAAATACAGATGTTTACTTCTTGATTTTGTCTCGACTGAACCAAGATGCATTGGAGAACCTTTTCTATCTAATAAGAAGTAGAGGGGTTACCAACAATAATCCAATGCTCTTCGAAATCAACGCAATCATTTCAAAAATGTTGTCAATGAAAATCATTACTTCAAAAAGTACAACTGGAAACTGTGAACCGGATGATGACAACATGCTTATAAATGTGATTGATGAGGTAAAGCGAGAAATTCATGTCGAGATCTCGGAGAACAAAGAACAGTTCCCTTGCCAAGCTGTTGCCTTAGAAAAATGCAATAATGACCATAATAATGATATAACCGAGACTATGGAATTTTCTTGCACTAATATTATTAGTGCAAGTAGTGAAAACGCATTGCGTTATTTTACAGGTTTCGTGTTGTATAAGTCGGCGAACTTTTAAAAGACAATATTGTAAACTGCGAAAATTCAGAGCAATTTTTGTTCAATAAAAATTTTAAAAGTATTAATAAATTAAATTACTTTACAATATATTCCATGATATCTTTAATAAAAACCCTCATATGCGGAATATCAAGCAAATTATTTATAACCAATGCATTTTACAAACTGAAAGCGATGTGAGATACAGCAATTGGTTTTCTGAAACACACGTCTGCAGTGTACATAGAAAACATATTCTTAATTATTTTCTGCTAGTTCTGCTTCGAAAGAATTGTATTTGGCTTTCGGAAAAATTATTAGGTGCGTCTGGAAATCAGAGTTCAAATAAGATAAAAATATTAAAGTCTTAAACACACAACAAAATACGTTTGTTCACATGTACATATGTATATATTATATTATTATTATTATTATTATTTAAAAATATTTGTATATAAAAACGAACAAAAAAGAAATGACAAAAAAGATTTTCGTTGCTCGGCGTCAGAGTCCGAGAACACACATACAGAGATAGCTATCATGTGTAAAAATACGTCTATACGCACACATTGAAATACCCAGGCCACCTGCAACCAAAAAATTAAAAATTTCTTATTTTAAGGTAACCTTCCTTCGACACACACATAGGCATAGCTACACACGCACACGGTTTACATTCGACACAGCTGCACAGACGCTCTCTCTCGGCTCAACCCGGAGAGAGCCGAGTGCCCTGCCGAAGCTATCGGCTCCCGACCTAAAGGCTTGGGAGCCAATCGTCCAAAAATTTTATGCAAGCCGTTTTTAGTCGATTTGACACCTCTATGTGTTGTTTGCTTAGTGCTGAATGAGGAAAATTTGCGTATCGGATCGGCGAGGTCCTGACGCGCCTGTTTATTGGCCCCGTGTTGGCCACAACTACAGGCTTGGTCCTATGCGCCATCATGATTTGAATATCCTGGTGGTTTCGGCGCAAGCAAACGAAAGGTACAGCCATCGCCATTTAGCAGGTATTGAAAAACATTGGTTCGACCGAAGACGGTCAAGACTTAAAGGGGGGAGTAGTTAATGAGTGCTAACTCTGGGCGGAGGAATATCTGCCAAGTTTGCATTTTGTTGGGCGTGGGATCGGACGATCGTGGACGATCCCTCCTGAACCCCTGCGCTGCGCCAACAGCAGAGGGCTCGTGGTCGCCGGGCTGGGTTAGAATAGTTTAGTTTTTATCTGATTCGCCGAGCTTCAAGAATATATTCGTCTTGCATTTCCTCAGTAATTACTAAAACAATTTAATATGTTATAACAACCATAATCAACATCTATTGAATAAAGAATATGATGAATAAAATATACCGTCGTCTAATACTTAATCAAGTCGGAAGGATATTAAATATTACTTACACAGTACAGGGTGTGGCTTAAATTAAAAGGAAAGTATATAGGACCCTACAAAGTGGCGAAAGTCCATAGGCAAGGAAGGTATGTGGCATGGGGAAGCCCCTTGTAGGACTTCGAGTGTGGCAGAGTACATGAAGAAATTCGGGCCGAATCTAGCGTCAGGAGGGCCGCATGTAGGAATCGGGATAAGGCCCACAGCGCTGAGAGAGACTCGAAGTGGCCGCCATAATTGAGTAACGCCCTTTTTGAGTACAGGAGAGATCAATTAGAGCGGGAGTCAGCGTCAGTCGGTGCCAGAGTTTCGCGATCCTCACACAAACTATAAATTGATCCACATAACCATAATTACACACATAGAAATACGCATAATCATAAGACAAATCCATATAATATTAAGTAAACGTTACTACAACTACACTTATAATAAACTAACGTCGTCTTGGAATTTAATCAATTCAGTGCACAAGCCCTGGGTAACATATATGTATACGTCGTATATACTCATACATATGTATGTTTATACAATCCGATACAATTTGTGCAAAAAGAAAAAAAATTCTATCTTTGGTTTTAGGAAAAACCAGAAGATTTTTCACTGTGTTCACTTACCGTAGATAAATTTAATATATGTAAGCTTTCCACAAGCTTTTCCTTTTTATAACCTGTGAAAAGTATATCGAATTCACGTTCGACTTCCTCTCCAAAATCTCCGACAATGTCAATTTGACTTGGTACCGGAAGTTGATCCATTTTGCAGGGCCGGTGAGAATAGTTGATTTTTTTCATATAACGCTGTCTTATATTATAAACTAGTTGTGGTTTATTTAAAATTTCTTTTTATGTTTCTGATGACTTTTCATTTTTCTTTAGAACGTTAGGTATATTTACAGAAGACATTTTCAAAAAATATTTGAGTATATTTTCAAAAAAGAACACGAATCTTTGTTATTTTATCGTATTTGGAGCGTAAACTATCGATCCGACTTTTTAAGCTTTTTTGTTTTCATACATTACTTCACATTACTTCACTTCCTTTCGTCAATACGAGTGTAATAGACTATTTTAAAAAATCGATAGTCTGGATTTCGTTTTTCTTTGCCCCAACGAAAAATCCTTTTAAGTTCACTCCTAAAAAAGATAAATAGAAAAGTATTAAAAAAAGTTCGTTATAAAAAATATATTATTTTATTAATAGGAATACGGTGGCCCAAAGATCGAAGAGGCATTGCACCTCCACGCTCTTACATTCTCACCCAAGCATCTATGCTTGATATTTCATCCTTTTTATTGGAATTACAACCCATAATTATTTTATTCAGTTTACTGATCGACAGACGCAAATAGTTCTTTCGTGATTAAGAGAAAAATTCGCGGAGAACTGTGTATGTGTATGCACGCATGGAAAAGAGATGGAACCGATTTTAAAATGGAATGGTTCCTTATTTTTTTTTTTACCGAAAAAGATAAAATTTAGTATGAACTGCTTCCCGATTGTTTGTTTTTTCCACGAAACAATTTATACACTTTGTATGCATTCTGATCGGGGCGAGAAAACCGCCGTACCATTTTTACTGTTAGGCGGACTACAGATTAAATTATGTGGCTCTCTCCTGGGACAAGAAAAAGTTTTCGGTTGGGTACAGTGACAAATACGGTGAACTATCAAATGGCTCCTTTTCGAGTCAAGTTTCCAGAGTACCAATGTCTCCTGCCACAGATACGGAACCCACTCCGTAGAATTTCTCAAACGGTTCCCTGAGCTTGACCGCAGGGAAAATTTCCCATGCTGAGATCAAGTCCGACCTTGAACTTAAATTAATTCATAAAAAACATTCTGCCAATCTGGCAGGCAATAATTAATATCTCAGAACTATGTGAGTAATATTTTTAAACATATTTTTGTATTTTGGAATATAAATCAGCGGAATGTTAATATTTTTAATTAAAAGACTTTTTAAATGAATTTGTAAGAAAAAAACTAATTTTTTTTAATTTAAAATATTTTAGAATATTTTTTTAATTATTTATATTAAGAAGAAAATTGGTAGAGGTCAAAATGACTAAATTTTTTGTGCTTTTCAATCGCGAAAAGCGTGGTTCTCAATGATTTTACGAAGGGGGAGCCGAACTTATTTTCACCGTAAATTAAATACTTGGAAAATAACGCATATGAAATGTTTGTTCCTAATGGGATTGGTTATGAGACTTTGACATGAATTTTTTTGTTTAAAGCAGTATCCAGCAGCGCGGAATCAAAAAATGCCTGCCAAACATAATAAAAAAAACTGTAGCAGGAATTTTTCGTATACGTTTTCCTGGCGTGTTTATCCAGCAACATGAGCGGAATCACTTACCATACAGTATATAGATGTGCCTGAGGTGTACAACGAAAGTGGCACACCAGAATTTGCCGTTCAGGTCCTAAGGTCTTCGGCTCTGGACCTGAGACGTTCGGGTCGTGGACCTGAGATGTTCATGTCGAGAGCTGGGCCATTCGGCATGTATGTGTGCACAGACACCACAACATATTTGCCAATGTTTCTGTTTTGGAACCGCGGTTTTTATTTTTAAGTTTCCAGGTTACGTAAATGTGTGTGTTCTAACATACAGTGCATGTGTAAGTTCTACAATTTTTTTTTCTGAGTTTTTCTTATTTTAAGTATTGTTTTGCATCCAGCGATCTGAGCTTCCGACCTTCCGCAACATAAATGAGGAATTGGCAGAGTGGGGCGTGGGAAATAAATAAAATATAAAAATAAAAGCAGTTATTTTTTATTTTATTTATTTGAATCCCTGCAGTTCCAAAAGTCACTTTTCACTTGTGATTCATTCGGTGAATCACTCATGGCATGTCCTATGCCTGTGGTGACTCACTGGTGAAACTCCAGATGCATTTTGTATGGACGTGTCCGCTTTTCTCTCTCGTGAAACTTCATATAAAATTTGTACTGATTTTTCCAGTGATTTCACCAGTGGCTTATACGTATGAGCGATGAGTGAAATCACTCGTGGCATACTCCAAATATGTCCTATATGAAATCACTCGGGGCACTTTTGAAATGTCCCATATGAAATCACTGGTGACTCTTTCGAAATGTCCTATATGAAATCACTTGTGAGACTTCTTATGAAACTTAACGAAATTTCACGGATAATTTCTTATGTGAAAGCCACCCCACCCAAAAATTTCTTTAAACACTTCATTCAAATAGGAGTAAATATATTTATTTAACTTAGTTTTCTAGATTGTTTTTTGTTTTAATTATTTTAAATTATCTGTAGTGCTTTCCTTAACCGAAGCGATCAAGTTAAAAAGCACCAATGCTCCTGAAATTATAAAAAAAAATTATTTATGAAATATTTTTTGAACTAACTTTTGAGTTATGTTCTGATTTGTATAAAGCAATACACATATGAAATTGGATTTTACATTAGAGAACCAAATATAGTCCGGCGAGGAATTTTAAACATTTTTTCCGCAAGTCCCGTTCAGGTTGTACTCCTGGACTACTTTTTCGTCCAGCACACTTTTGAGGCAATGGGTCCTTCTCCAGAAACTTCAGAAATGTTTTGATCTGTAAATAAATATGTCAAATTGCACATAAATATTTTATTATTTAAAAATGCTGTATTTACAGTTACATGGGTTTTCTCGAGCAAAAACAAACACGCGCAGCGACGCACTCGGTTAACGAGACCACGCGGCTAGAATGTTCTAGAATCTAGATTTCTTGCGAAACCCATGTAACAATTTAATTTAACTAACACTTACCCGACTTTAAAAACACTGAAAAAACACTTTTAAAAGGAATAAACATGGAAATAAGACGCGCAACTACAAAAAATCAAAGGCGCTCGCAACAAAATATTGCACCAACTAATCGGTTTTTCGCCCTTCATCCCTTTGAGGAGACGAAATGAGCGAGAGTAGAAGAGTAAAGCCTAGTACTCAGATCCAAAAACTGTTTGCTGGCAAACACATGTCATATAATTCGCTAGCGGCCATGTGGTGTGACCAGAGGTGTGCACTACATTCCGTACGGTTACACTCGTCAGACAGATTCTTGGTTTTGTTAAAAGTTAATGAAATGCAATTCTTCGATTGGGGTAGCTCTTCCCCAGGCATATTGATTTATATTCATGAAAATTAATACAAAATAATAAATTATAATATCCATATAATTGTTTATCATATAATGCTGCATTAATTAGATTCTATTTGTCTTCATTATTTAAATATTTAATTTGGTTTTTTGCTCTCATATTGCAATGTTTGCTTCGAGTTTGCTGGCAAATTATATCAAATTGATATAACTTTACAGGGGCGTAGAAACATACCAGCAAATACCTTCGGATACTTTTCTAGTATATACCGCCCATTTATGGCTTATATATTTACATATTCTATATTAAATATATGTACCTTAATTATGTACATACATATGTATGCCAATATGTATATACATATGTAAATAAAATCATGTATGTGGTGGTCCAATACATGGCACATGACTTTATGACTTTATACGCTTTTGTCATCGAGCTACATAACGTTGTCATCGATGTGTCGTCGCTTTTAAAATCACTTGTTTACCAATATATGTATATACCAATTTCCTGAATACATATGTATATATATACATAAAAACATCTACAAATGTAAATATATGGATCGTAAAAACCAAAACATGTCTAAAATAGGGATATGTATATAAATTTGCAATTTCAAGTAAATAAAACAAATATCAGCTTTTATTTTTATATTTTATTTATTTCCCACGCCCAACCCCACCCACTCTGCCCATTCCTCACATATGTTGCGGAAGGTCAGCTCGGTCGCTGGCTGCAAAACAACCCTCAAAACTTGAAAAACTGAAATAAACAAATTTCAGTTCAAGCGGCCGAAAATTGTTGCCCATGGCCGTGCTCTCTCTCTCTCTCAGGTCCTACTGAGAGCATAGGCCCTGAGAACATAGGACCTGGAGCTGCAAATTTTTCTGTAACACTTTCGTTGTATGAACTGGCACATCTATATACTGTATGGTTTAGAGGTGGGCATGGACCGTGTTTTCTTCGTGTCACGTCGTGACATGATGGGCGCCCGCGTGTGCGTGTTGAAAAATTAAATATTGTCCATGGGCGTGCGTGTTCGTTCAGAGCAAAATCGGCACGAAAAAACACGACGAGCAAAAAAACTAAATTGTTGTCCGTTTTTATGATTTTTGAGTGAACTAGTTTAGTGTGAACATGAACATGAAATCCCAAAAGCTGCATAGCCATTCCAACCAGCTCGGCTACAAGCGTGAGGGTGTTTTCTACCTCGCGACAAATATTTAATGAATGCTGGTACACGCTTATTAAGCTCTAACCTTGATAAACTGTTATTTTCATACAAAAATATGTAAATAAGAACCTATACGTAGGTAAAATCAATGTTAACAAAGGTATTAAAAAAAATGTATAATATTTCGTGTTGGACCGTGCTGGACCGTGTTCCGAAAATTTTTAGCCGTGCGTGCTAGTTTTTTTTTTTTTTTTTATTATTTTATTTATCGAATCTTCTCTATTAGAGACTGACGACAAGTATGCAAATCTTAGCCTAATACATTTTTTTAAAAATTAATTTCACTTAATTATTTGGAGTACGTCCCTAACTAAGTATTATTGCTGGGTGGGTAGGTCTCTTCGCCGGAGTCGTGTATGGCTAGTGTGCCAAGTTAAGGACTGCGCAAGTCTGTTAGGATGAACCTGTAGCTTGACCTGATACTTTGCTTTCACCTTGGCGATTTCATCTTTAACTGATCCTACATTTAAGTCTTTATGGATATTTTCATTCCGTATGTACCATGGCGCCCCAGTGATAGTTCTTAGTATCTTCGTTTGAGCTCTCTGGATTATTTCTAAATTACTAGCGCAAGCATTTCCCCATAGCTCGGAGCCGTATGTCCAGATGGGTTTGAGAACTGCATTGTACAAAAGTACTTTGTACTCCAGTTTTAGTGGTGAGCGGGTGTTTATTAGCCAATGTAGATTACTAGCTTTAAATTTTAGTTGATTCCTCTTCGCTTCGATGTGCTTACGCCAAGTAAGCCTTCTATCTAGATGAACGCCGAGGTATGTTACTTCGGTGGTTTGTGGAATGTTGGTGCTGTTCAGATATAGTGGAGGGCAAGTTTGTCTGTTCAAGGTAAAGGTAACATGCTTGCACTTTTGCTCGTTTACATGTATGCGCCAGTCTGCTAGCCATTTTTCTAAGGCCACGAGATGACATGACAAATGTTCCGTTGCTCTTGTTGGGCACTTGGAGCGACTTAGTATGGCAGTGTCATCAGCAAATGTTGAAGTTGTTGTTAGCCTGCTTGTCGGTAGATCTGCTGTGAAGATGATATACAATGTCGGTCCGAGTACGCTGCCTTGGGGTACACCAGCTTCAATTGGATGATATTCGGAGAGGAAATCTTTGCATCGTACTGCGAAGCTTCTTTGCTGTAGGTATGACTCCAATATTCCATGGATGTTCTGTGGAAGTAATATTTTAATTTTGTAGATTAAGCCTTCTAGCCAAACGCGGTCGAAGGCCTGGGCAACATCCAGAAAAACAGCGGAGCAGTACTCTCGTCTTTCGAATGCATTTCTTATCTCAGACGTTATACGGTTTACTTGTTCAATGGTTCCATGTTTTTCCCGAAATCCAAATTGGTGCATCGGGATGGTACAGTTGTTGTGTAGGTGTTGTTTGATACGATTCAGGAGTAGCTTTTCAAAATCTTTGATAAGCAAGGCAGGAGACTGATAGGTCTATATGATGATGGCTTGGACTTGTCTTTCCCGGCTTTATGGATCATGGAGATGACTGATTTCCTCCATTCTTGAGGATAATAGCCCCATTTCA
The DNA here is from genome assembly GCA_035043285.1 of Drosophila subsilvestris. Classification (NCBI taxonomy): domain Eukaryota; kingdom Metazoa; phylum Arthropoda; class Insecta; order Diptera; family Drosophilidae; genus Drosophila; species Drosophila subsilvestris. Next base: position 4,569 of record JAWNNB010001940.1, on the reverse strand, counting down.
TCATGTTATTGAATATCATGGTGAGGAAATGCACTGCACAGTTCGGCAATTCTATGATCATTTTAGGGGAGATGAAGTCGTGGCCCGGAGCTTTTCTTTGCTTTGGGATTTGGTCTTTAATGACCCTTGTGACTTCTCCTGATTGGAATATGATGGGCGGAGCAACTTCGGGATTGTTGGGTGGTGGGAGCACAAAGTTATTTGTTGCTGGGTGTGGTTTGAAGACGTTTTCCAGATGGATGGCAAATGTATTTGCCTTTTCTTTATTGCTTCGAGCCCACTCTCCTGTTTCTGTACGCAACGGTGATTCACTCTCGATTGGTGGACATACGCCAGATTTAGCTTTCCACAGTGGGAATCGTTTGCTAGTTGGGGACAGTTGCTCCATATAGTATATTTCAGCTTGGTTTCTTTCATCTTCTAGGGCTCTGCGTAATAGGTTGTTGGCTATGCTTAGCCGCTCTTTCGAGGCAGGTGATCTGTGGGCTTGCCACTCTCGCCGAAGCCTTCTTTTATCGCGTAGCAGCACTTCAATGTGCCTAGAAACACGACTGTTGTGGGAACGTTTATTAGCTGCTGATATTGGTGTAGAGTGTTTTGCCGCCAATGACATTGCGGATACTAATTTTTCAACAGAGCTATCAATGTCTTCTTTACAATAAGCGTTTGGGAAGCCATCAATATGGGAGCTTATATACTTCCGGTATTTAAGCCAATCTGTTTTGCTAGATGTTTGAAAGTATGGGCGTTCCGAAAGCTGTGGATGATCGTAAAGTTGAAGTAGAATGGGCGAGTGATCAGATGATAGATCTGTTAAGTGTTCTACATTAATCTGTGCTTGCAGCACTCTTCGTGTGATTGCAAAATCAATCAAGTCGGGTTGCTTCTTTGGATCTGTGGGCCAATATGTAGGCTTGCCCGGAGAGATAAAGTCTAGTTTGTTTCTTGGCGTTATTATAGCGTTATATAGTTGTCTTCCTTTTGGGTTGGTAAGACGAGATCCCCAATGGGTGTGCTTGGCATTGTAGTCACCAGCTGCTATGAATCTGTCACCTAGTAGGTCGAAGAATTTTATAAATTCTGATTCGGAAATGCAGAAGCGCGGTGGGCAGTATACTGCGGATAGGTTTATGTAGCCGCTCTGAATTTCAATATGAATTGATGTTGCCTGCAGATAAGGTGTAGCAAATGATGGCAACGGATAATGCCTTATGCGATTCTTGATCAGAACGCCAGTACCTCCATGTGCCTTACCATCGGGATGATTAGTGCACAGAAGTTATAGCCATCAAGGCGAAAACAATTTTTATTTGTTAGGTGAGTCTCTGATATGAGCATGGCGTCGATGTCGTGTTGAGCGATGAATTTCAAGAGCTCGCACTTGTGCTGTGAAATGCCATTTGCATTCCAGAAAGAAATATTTAGGCAACCCATTTTAAACAGATTTATGTTTGAGTAAGAACTCCAGGAGGAGGTTTTGATTGCGCATAAGCTCCTGCATCGTTTGTTGTATTGCTACCATTGTGTTTGTTATAGTTACCAGCATTGACTCGATTCCACAAGGCAATTGGGCCGGATTTGTAGGGTTATGCTGGGCAATGATTTCTGGGAACTGGTTTGAGTCCTGATGCTGCATCATTCCTGCAGTGGTTTGTTGAGGTGTCGGCTTAGAGACTGAGGCGTACGACCCGTTATTGTAACTTAACGCCTGAGCAAAAGAAACTCCTGGAGTCGTAGTTGATGGAATATATGGTAAATTTTGTCGGACGACTGGGTTTCGTGCTGCAGCTATCTGTTGGCTTAGGCGATTTTTTAATTCTTTATAGACAGGACATCCTCTATAGTTGGCAGTGTGGTTTCCCCCGCAGTTGCTACATTTTTTGGCAGATGGGTCTTCCTTGTTTACGGGACAGCCCTCAGTGAGATGGACATCCCCACAGGCAACGCAGACTGCCCGTAGAGTGCAATAGGTTTTCGTGTGTCCATATTCTTGGCAATTTGTGCATTGGACTGGTCCATTTCGTTTATGCGGTTCCTCAACGGTGATCCTACGGTGCAGTAGATATTGAAGCTTGTAGATTGGGTGGACTTCATTTTTGCTTATGTGCATACTGCCAGGTGTCAGTTCTACCTTGAACATTGGCTGGGGAATTTTGTTTCTATTTATTATGTTTGAAACCATTTTGACCTCGAAGCCCTTATCGTTAAGTCCATCTATTATCTCATTGATTGGGACTGTTGGTTCGATTCCTTTGATAACCACTTGTAGTCCTTTGCTACTCTTAAGTTGGTAGGTGTAGTAATTCAATTTCTCGTTTTCTAGGTATTCGACCACCGATCGATAATTTTCTTCGTCTTTCACTTGTATTTTAGTTTCATTTATGTTACCTCTTTTTATATGCGTGACATAAAATGTGTCTGCGCCAATTTTATCTGATACTTTTTTAACTAGCATAGCACAATTCGCCTGCCGTACATAAATAGGTGGCGGCCTTACTTTGGACGCCTTTGCCGTTTGAGCCTCATCCTGATCCTCATTTTGGACACTGAGGATCGCGAATCTGTTGTTTGCCATTGGCTTATGTGACATAGCGTTTTCATCTATCTTTTTTAGTTTTGGTGCTTTCTTCGCAGCTTGCGGGCTCAGTTTTCGCTTAGTTTGTACGTACCGATCGAGCCCGGTCTGAATTAACGCTACGTTAGCGTTTTTTGAGCTTATCGGCTGGGAGGGGGGGATTGTCGCAGTGGGTCGACAATACCGGGCGTTGAGCAGTTGAAGTTGTTGTTGTTGTTGTTGTAGTTGTTGTCGTTGCTGTGGTCGATGTCACCGTTTTAAACGAGGGCATTGTGCTTGTGGTCGTTGCTATTAGCAAATCATTGGCGAGGCCGTAAGAATCGGGGGATGGGCACTGAGCACTCCATGACCCACTTTGCAATGCAGGGGAGAGAGAGCGTGCTCTTTCCTCGTTCACTTGCAGTGTTGCAGTTTTTGTTGGTACTGCTACCGTTGGCGAGCGTATGGAGAAGTAAGCGTTGTTTTTAACTTGCGAGAGCCGACGCTCGTCTTGTTGCTGCTGCCGGGCTTGGCTCATTTTGGCTTTGGTTTCAGTGCTTGTGAATTTTACCGAGCTAGTGCTCTTATGCGTTGACATTTGTTTTTCTTTTATCTTAATTCTATTAATCTTTATTACGTGATTTTTTGATTTTCATGGGCTACACGAGTACAGGTACCCATGCATACCCCGAGATTTTATTTTTCGCGAATTAATTGTGCGTGCTAGTGCGTGTTGGAAATTTTCATTTTCGTGCCGTGTTGGGTCGTGTCGGAAAATTGCAGTCCATGCCCATCTCTAGTATGGTTAGTGACAATGACTTAACGTACTGTTACTCTTGAATTTCAACTTTTGTTTAGCGTCAAGGACAATTTCTATTTACTATTTTAAGTTAAATGCGGGACCAACGGACGACAACGAAGATAGTGCAAAATTAATTTATAAGTTCCTGTTTGGCAAAACCAACAATTTTGAAATCTGTTAATGTTATTTAAGTAAAAGGAATATAAGGAACTCATTCACATTCACTTAGCGTTTTACTTTTCAGAAAAAAGTATGACTTTATTTCGAGACGCTCTGGAATCCACTTTTATGAATTCGTTTACTCTTTGTACTGTTAAGCGCGAAATTTACTGCTGCTATACCCACGCGTTAGTGCCAGCTCATACAAAAAGGCCTCTGTTATGTTTAACAGAGACTTATCGATAGCCAAATCGGGCTGTCAAAGCTATTCGGAGCAATTCACTTTTTTTTTTCCCTGACCAATTTTGCAGATCCAATTTTGAGGTTGGTTTAAACAAAAATAATTTATAATGAGAAGGAACGTGAGTCGCTTCTAGTCGCGTGTCACATGTATGGACCTTTGACTTAGGTAAAGAAATATGAAAAAAGCCCGTATACAAAATATTTCGGGAACACAAAATCATACTTTTTTAAAATTCAGGTCAAAGCTGAAAAACAAAACAAAAATCAGGTACTTATGTACTAATGAAACTATATACTCAGGTACACTCAATAATTTAACCATTTTTAAGTTTTCGCTATCTATATTATGTTGTTAGCTATTAATCCATTTGCAGGTAAGTCTTTTTAATTTCGACCTACCTTTTTCAAAAGTTATTTCAGCATTGCATATGCAGGTTGGCCGTTATATTTGACCTGAATTTGACCAAGGTTTACCTGCATTTTATTTTACCGAAGGGTGGTATATGCATATGTACATATATCTATTGCAGTCCTTTTTTGTACAGCTCCATAGTTCTATTTTGACTTATAAACCATTAAGTTGTGTATAAACAGTGAAAAGGGCGACGGAAAATATAAAATTGTTTGAGATATTTAGAACTTCAAACAACTTCAACGAATTTCAGGAAGCTGTTCCCGTTGAATTAAATGTAGTATCGGACAGCCCAGAGCAGCATACAAGTATAAGAAACTATATTAAACTTGTATATACTACTTAGAATTAAAACTAAATGGGAGATCTCACATCGTAATACTAAATGGTTCAATAGCA
>JAWNNB010001922.1:10677500-10977003 GCA_035043285.1 Drosophila subsilvestris | reverse complement strand
TAACAAAAGATTCTCTTATGAGGCACTGCATGTTTTTAAATGATTTTAACAAAAGATTCTCTTATGAGGCACTGCATAGGTTTTAAACGATTTTACCAAAAGATTCTCTTATGAGGCACTGCATGTTTTTAAATAATTTTAACAAAAGATTCTCTTATGAGGCACTGCATGTTTTTAAATGATTTTAACAAAAGATTCTCTTATGAGGCACTGCTAGGTTTTAAACGATTTTAACAAAAGATTCTCTTATGAGGCACTGCATGTTTTTAAATGATTTTAACAAAAGATTCTCTTATGAGGCACTGCTAGGTTTTAAACGATTTTACCAAAAGATTCTCTTATGAGGCACTGCATGTTTTTAAATGATTTTAACAAAAGATTCTCTTATGAGGCACTGCTAGGTTTTAAACGATTTTACCAAAAGATTCTCTTATGAGGCACTGCATGTTTTTAAATAATTTTAACAAAAGATTCTCATACGAGGCACTGCATGTTTTTTAATGATTTTAACAAAAGATTCTCTTATGAGGCACTGCTAGGTTTTAAACGATTTTACCAAAAGATTCTCTTATGAGGCACTGCATGTTTTTAAATAATTTTAACAAAAGATTCTCTTATGAGGCACTGCATGTTTTTAAATAATTTTAACAAAAGATTCTCATACGAGGCACTGCATGTTTTTAAATGATTTTAACAAAAGATTCTCTTATGAGGCACTGCTAGGTTTTAAACGATTTTACCAAAAGATTCTCTTATGAGGCACTGCATGTTTTTAAATAATTTTAACAAAAGATTCTCATATGAGGCACTGCATGTTTTTAAATGATTTTAACAAAAGATTCTCTTATGAGGCACTGCTAGGTTTTAAACGATTTTACCAAAAGATTCTCTTATGAGGCACTGCATGTTTTTAAATAATTTTAACAAAAGATTCTCATACGAGGCACTGCATGTTTTTAAATGATTTTAACAAAAGATTCTCTTATGAGACAAAAAATGTTTTAAAGGATTTTAATTCAATTTGAACTTTCTTTTTTTTTAACTAATGATTTTTATAGTAGATTTGTTGTAGTTAATGTTTGTGTAGTATATTGCAAGTTTAAAAATGTCAATGGACCGATAATTAACCACAAATGGTATCCGCTGGATACTGCACTAATCGTATCCGCTGGATACAGGACTAATATTATCCGCTGGATACAGTACTAATCGTATCCGCTGGGTACAGGACTCATCGTATCCGCTGAATACTGGAACTGAAATGAAAGCTCCTCGACGCGATCTTCAAATTAGGCATTTGTAGCATTTGTAGATTAATGGTAGAATTTGTCGTAGTAGATGTATAGGTAGTATTTGCATATTTTAAACAGCCAATTGACCCACAATCAACCAGAAATAGTCCCTCTTGGATACTGAACTAATTGTATCCGCTGGATACAGGACATATCGTATCCGCTGGATACTGGATCTGAAATGAAAGCTTGAAACAGCCAATTGACCCAAAATCAACCAGAAATGGTATCCGCTGGATACAGGACTAATATTATCCGCTGGATACAGTACTAATCGTATCCGCTGGGTACAGGACTCATCGTATCCGCTGAATACTGGAACTGAAATGAAAGCTCCTCGACGCGATCTTCAAATTTGGCATTTGTAGATTAATGGTAGAATTTGTCGTAGTAGATGTATAGGTAGTATTTGCATATTTTAAACAGCCAATTGACCCACAATCAACCAGAAATAGTCCCTCTTGGATACTGAACTAATTGTATCCGCTGGATACAGGACATATCGTATCCGCTGGATACTGGATCTGAAATGAAAGCTTCACCCAAAATCAACCAGAAATGGTATCCGCTGGATACAGGACTAATATTATCCGCTGGATACAGTACTAATCGTAACCGCTGAATACTGGAACTGAAATGAAAGCTCCTCGACGCGATCTTCAAATTTGGCATTTGTAGCATTTGTAGATTAATGGTAGAATTTGTCGTAGTAGATGTATAGGTAGTATTTGCAAGTTTTAAACAGCCAATTGACCCACAATCAACCAGAAATAGTCCCTCTTGGATACTGAACTAATTGTATCCGCTGGATACAGGACATATCGTATCCGCTGGATACTGGATCTGAAATGAAAGCTTGAAACAGCCAATTGACCCAAAATCAACCAGAAATGGTATCCGCTGGATACAGGACTAATCGTATCCGCTGGATACAGGACTTATCGTATTCGCTGATTACTGGAACTGAAATGAAATCTAGTAGATGCATGTGTAGTTAATGATTTTAACAAAAGATTCTCTTATGAGGCACTGCAGAATGATTTTACAAAAGATTTCTTATGAGGCACTGCTAGGTTTTAAACGATTTTACCAAAAGATTCTCTTATGAGGCACTGCATGTTTTTAAATAATTTTAACAAAAGATTCTCTTATGAGGCACTGCATGTTTTTAAATAATTTTAACAAAAGATTCTCATATGAGGCACTGCATGTTTTTAAATGATTTTAACAAAAGATTCTCTATGAGGCTGAGGCACTGCATGTTTTTAAATGATTTTAACAAAAGATTCTCTTATGAGGCACTGCTATGGTTTTAAACGATTTTAACAAAAGATTCTCTTATGAGGCACTGCATGTTTTTAAATAATTTTAACAAAAGATTCTCATATGAGGCACTGCATGTTTTTAAATGATTTTAACAAAAGATTCTCTTATGAGGCACTGCTAGGTTTTAAACGATTTTACCAAAAGATTCTCTTATGAGGCACTGCATGTTTTTAAATAATTTTAACAAAAGATTCTCATATGAGGCACTGCATGTTTTTAAATGATTTTAACAAAAGATTCTCTTATGAGGCACTGCTGATCGTTCTCTTAGAGGCACGCATGATTTTACCAAAAGATTCTCTTATGAGGCACTGCATGTTTTTAAATAATTTTAACAAAAGATTCTCATATGAGGCACTGCATGTTTTTAAATGATTTTAACAAAAGATTCTCTTATGAGGCACTGCTAGGTTTTAAACGATTTTACCAAAAGATTCTCTTATGAGGCACTGCATGTTTTTAAATAATTTTAACAAAAGATTCTCTTATGAGGCACTGCATGTTTTTAAATAATTTTAACAAAAGATTCTCATACGAGGCACTGCATGTTTTTAAATGATTTTAACAAAAGATTCTCTTATGAGGCACTGCTAGGTTTTAAAGATTTTACCAAAAGATTCTCTATGAGGCACTGCATGTTTTTAAATGATTTTAACAAAAGATTCTCTATGAGGCACTGCATGTTTTTAAATGATTTTAACAAAAGATTCTCTTATGAGGCACTGCTAGGTTTTAAACGATTTTACCAAAAGATTCTCTTATGAGGCACTGCATGTTTTTAAATAATTTTAACAAAAGATTCTCATACGAGGCACTGCATGTTTTTAAATGATTTTAACAAAAGATTCTCTTATGAGATGAGACAAAAAATGTTTTAAAGGATTTTAATTCAATTTGAACTTTCTTTTTTTTAACTAATGATTTTTATAGTAGATTTGTTGTAGTTAATGTTTGTGTAGTATATTGCAAGTTTAAAAATGTCAATGGACCGATAATTAACCACAAATGGTATCCGCTGGATACTGCACTAATCGTATCCGCTGGATACAGGACTAATATTATCCGCTGGATACAGTACTAATCGTATCCGCTGGGTACAGGACTCATCGTATCCGCTGAATACTGGAACTGAAATGAAAGCTCCTCGACGCGATCTTCAAATTTGGCATTTGTAGCATTTGTAGATTAATGGTAGAATTTGTCGTAGTAGATGTATAGGTAGTATTTGCATATTTTAAACAGCCAATTGACCCACAATCAACCAGAAATAGTCCCTCTTGGATACTGAACTAATTGTATCCGCTGGATACAGGACATATCGTATCCGCTGGATACTGGATCTGAAAACCGCTGGATACAGACAATCGTATCCGCTGGATACTGATCTGAAATGAAAGCTTACCCAAAATCAACCAGAAATGGTATCCGCTGGATACAGGACTAATATTATCCGCTGGATACAGTACTAATCGTATCCGCTGAATACTGGAACTGAAATGAAAGCTCCTCGACGCGATCTTCAAATTTGGCATTTGTAGCATTTGTAGATTAATGGTAGAATTTGTCGTAGTAGATGTATAGGTAGTATTTGCAAGTTTTAAACAGCCAATTGACCCACAATCAACCAGAAATAGTCCCTCTTGGATACTGAACTAATTGTATCCGCTGGATACAGGACATATCGTATCCGCTGGATACTGGATCTGAAATGAAAGCTTGAAACAGCCAATTGACCCAAAATCAACCAGAAATGGTATCCGCTGGATACAGGACTAATCGTATCCGCTGGATACAGGACTTATCGTATTCGCTGATTACTGGAACTGAAATGAAATCTAGTAGATGCATGTGTAGTTAATGATTTTAACAAAAGATTCTCTTATGAGGCACTGCATGTTTTTAAATGATTTTAACAAAAGATTCTCTTATGAGGCACTGCTAGGTTTTAAACGATTTTACCAAAAGATTCTCTTATGAGGCACTGCATGTTTTTAAATAATTTTAACAAAAGATTCTCTTATGAGGCACTGCATGTTTTTAAATGATTTTAACAAAAGATTCTCATACGAGGCACTGCATGTTTTTAAATGATTTTAACAAAAGATTCTCTTATGAGGCACTGCTAGGTTTTAAACGATTTTACCAAAAGATTCTCTTATGAGGCACTGCATGTTTTTAAATAATTTTAACAAAAGATTCTCATATGAGGCACTGCATGTTTTTAAATGATTTTAACAAAAGATTCTCTTATGAGGCACTGCTAGGTTTTAAACGATTTTACCAAAAGATTCTCTTATGAGGCACTGCATGTTTTTAAATAATTTTAACAAAAGATTCTCATACGAGGCACTGCATGTTTTTAAATGATTTTAACAAAAGATTCTCTTATGAGGCACTGCAGTTTTAAGATCTCATGAGGCACTGCATGTTTTTAAATAATTTTAACAAAAGATTCTCTTATGAGGCACTGCATGTTTTTAAATAATTTTAACAAAAGATTCTCATACGAGGCACTGCATGTTTTTAAATGATTTTAACAAAAGATTCTCTTATGAGGCACTGCATGTTTTTAAATGATTTTAACAAAAGATTCTCTTATGAGGCACTGCATGTTTTTAAATGATTTTAACAAAAGATTCTCATATGAGGCACTGCATGTTTTTAAATGATTTTAACAAAAGATTCTCTTATGAGGCACTGCTAGGTTTTAAACGATTTTACCAAAAGATTCTCTTATGAGGCACTGCATGTTTTTAAATAATTTTAACAAAAGATTCTCATACGAGGCACTGCATGTTTTTAAATGATTTTAACAAAAGATTCTCTTATGAGGCACTGCATGTTTTAAAGATTTTACAGTTCAATTATGAGGACTGCTGTTTTTAATATTTTAACAAAAGATTCTCTTATGAGAGCATCTGTTTTTAATGATTTTAACATAAGATTTATGAACGTTTAGGTATAATTTGAACTTTAAAAGATGTCAATGGACCGATAATTAACCACAAATGGTATCCGCTGGATACTGCACTAATCGTATCCGCTGGATACAGGACTAATATTATCCGCTGGATACAGTACTAATCGTATCCGCTGGGTACAGGACTCATCGTATCCGCTGAATACTGGAACTGAAATGAAAGCTCCTCGACGCGATCTTCAAATTTGGCATTTGTAGCATTTGTAGATTAATGGTAGAATTTGTCGTAGTAGATGTATAGGTAGTATTTGCATATTTTAAACAGCCAATTGACCCACAATCAACCAGAAATAGTCCCTCTTGGATACTGAACTAATTGTATCCGCTGGATACAGGACATATCGTATCCGCTGGATACTGGATCTGAAATGAAAGCTTGAAACAGCCAATTGACCCAAAATCAACCAGAAATGGTATCCGCTGGATACAGGACTAATATTATCCGCTGGATACAGTACTAATCGTATCCGCTGGTACAGGACTCATCGTATCCGCTGAATACTGGAACTGAAATGAAAGCTCCTCGACGCGATCTTCAAATTTGGCATTTGTAGCATTTGTAGATTAATGGTAGAATTTGTCGTAGTAGATGTATAGGTAGTATTTGCAAGTTTTAAACAGCCAATTGACCCACAATCAACCAGAAATAGTCCCTCTTGGATACTGAACTAATTGTATCCGCTGGATACAGGACATATCGTATCCGCTGGATACTGGATCTGAAATGAAAGCTTGACCCAAAATCAACCAGAAATGGTATCCGCTGGATACAGGACTAATATTATCCGCTGGATACAGTACTAATCGTATCCGCTGAATACTGGAACTGAAATGAAAGCTCCTCGACGCGATCTTCAAATTTGGCATTTGTAGCATTTGTAGATTAATGGTAGAATTTGTCGTAGTAGATGTATAGGTAGTATTTGCAAGTTTTAAACAGCCAATTGACCCACAATCAACCAGAAATAGTCCCTCTTGGATACTGAACTAATTGTATCCGCTGGATACAGGACATATCGTATCCGCTGGATACTGGATCTGAAATGAAAGCTTGACCCAAAATCAACCCGAAATGGTATCCGCTGGATACAGGACTAATCGTATCCGCTGGATACAGGACTTATCGTATTCGCTGATTACTGGAACTGAAATGAAATCTAGTAGATGCATGTGTAGTTAATGATTTTAACAAAAGATTCTCTGCATGCATGTTTTTAAATGATTTTAACAAAAGATTCTCTTATGAGGCACTGCTAGGTTTTAAACGATTTTACTAAAAGATTCTCTTATGAGGCACTGCATGTTTTTAAATAATTTTAACAAAAGATTCTCTTATGAGGCACTGCATGTTTTTAAATAATTTTAACAAAAGATTCTCATATGAGGCACTGCATGTTTTTAAATGATTTTAACAAAAGATTCTCTTATGAGGCACTGCTAGGTTTTAAACGATTTTACCAAAAGATTCTCTTATGAGGCACTGCATGTTTTTAAATCATTTTAACAAAAGATTCTCTTATGAGGCACTGCATGTTTTTAAATAATTTTAACAAAAGATTCTCATACGAGGCACTGCATGTTTTTAAATGATTTTAACAAAAGATTCTCTTATGAGGCACTGCTAGGTTTTAAACGATTTTACCAAAAGATTCTCTTATGAGGCACTGCATGTTTTTAAATAATTTTAACAAAAGATTCTCATATGAGGCACTGCATGTTTTTAAATGATTTTAACAAAAGATTCTCTTATGAGGCACTGCTAGGTTTTAAACGATTTTACCAAAAGATTCTCTTATGAGGCACTGCATGTTTTTAAATAATTTTAACAAAAGATTCTCATACGAGGCACTGCATGTTTTTAAATGATTTTAACAAAAGATTCTCTTATGAGGCACTGGTAGGTTTTAAACGATTTTATCAAAAGATTCTCATATGAGGCACTGCATGTTTTTAAATAATTTTAACAAAAGATTCTCATACGAGGCACTGCATGTTTTTAAATGATTTTTACAAAAGATTCTCTTATGAGACACAAAATGTTTTAAAGGATTTTAATTCAATTTGAACTTTCTTTTTTTTTAACTGTAATGATTTTTATAGTAATTTGTTGTAGTTAATGTTTGTGTAGTATATTGCAAGTTTAAAACAGTCAATGGATAATTAACCACAAATGGTATCCGCTGGATACTGCAGTAACCGTATCCGCTGGATACAGGACTAATATTATCCGCTGGATACAGTACTAATCGTATCCGCTGGGTACAGGACTCATCGTATCCGCTGAATACTGGAACTGAAATGAAAGCTCCTCGACGCGATCTTCAAATTTGGCATTTGTAGCATTTGTAGATTAATGGTAGAATTTGTCGTAGTAGATGTATAGGTAGTATTTGCAAGTTTTAAACAGCCAATTGACCCACAATCAACCAGAAATAGTCCCTCTTGGATACTGAACTAATTGTATCCGCTGGATACAGGACATATCGTATCCGCTGGATACTGGATCTGAAATGAAAGCTTGACCCAAAATCAACCCGAAATGGTATCCGCTGGATACAGGACTAATCGTATCCGCTGGATACAGGACTTATCGTATTCGCTGATTACTGGAACTGAAATGAAATCTAGTAGATGCATGTGTAGTTAATGATTTTAACAAAAGATTCTCTGCATGCATGTTTTTAAATGATTTTAACAAAAGATTCTCTTATGAGGCACTGCTAGGTTTTAAACGATTTTACCAAAAGATTCTCTTATGCATGTTTTTAAATAATTTTAACAAAAGATTCTCATACGAGGCACTGCATGTTTTTAAATGATTTTAACAAAAGATTCTCTTATGAGGCACTGCTAGGTTTTAAACGATTTTACCAAAAGATTCTCTTATGAGGCACCGCATGTTTTTAAATAATTTTAACAAAAGATTCTCTTATGAGGCACTGCATGTTTTTAAATAATTTTAACAAAAGATTCTCATACGAGGCACTGCATGTTTTTAAATGATTTTAACAAAAGATTCTCTTATGAGGCACTGCTAGGTTTTAAACGATTTTACTAAAAGATTCTCTAATGAGGCACTGCATGTTTTAAAATAATTTTAACAAAAGATTCTCATATGAGGCACTGCATGTTTTTAAATGATTTTAACAAAAGATTCTCTTATGAGGCACTGCTAGGTTTTAAACGATTTTACCAAAAGATTCTCTTATGAGGCACTGCATGTTTTTAAATCATTTTAACAAAAGATTCTCTTATGAGGCACTGCATGTTTATACCCGTACTCAAAAGAGTTAAGGGGTATACTGTATTTGTGGTAAAAGTCGATGTGTGTAACACAGAGAAGGAAAATTTTCCGACCCCATAAAGTATATATATTCTTGATCAGCATCAATAGCCGAGTCTCTGTCTGTCTGTCTGTCTGTCCGTCTGTCCGTCTGTCCGTCTGTCCGTCTGTCCGTCTTGATGAGCGCCTCGTTCTCAGAGACTATAGAAGCTAGAGCAACGAAATTTTTTTTCAGACTCATGTGATATCACACTGTTACAAGTGTATTTCAAAATTTCACCCCGCCCCTTCCGCCTTCACAAAGGACGAAAATCTGTGGCATCCACAATTTTGAAGATACGAAAAAACTAAAAACGCAGTATCGTAGAGAATGACCATATCTATCAGATTGCCGAATCTGAACCAGATCGGATCATTATTATAGCCAGAATAAAGAAATTAATTTTCAGTTGCTTCCCCCACCTCCTCTGGCGCTGCTGACGCTATTCATTCTCTGTCTCGCTCGCACACACTCTGCCCTGTGCAATGCGCGAGCAACCCTAGCGGAGGAGATGTAGAATCTAAATGGTAGATGTAGAATATTTGTTCTAGATGTATTATCTACATTTTACATGTAGATGTAGTTAACAAATGTAGCAAAAAAATTTAAAATGTAAAATTTAAAATTTTTTTTTAAATTTCAATCATAAGCTTATAATTTTATATACTGACTGAGTACGGGTATAAAAGTAGAGTCGCGTCCAGAAGCGACTCACACGTTCCTTCTCGTTTTAAATAATTTTAACAAAAGATTCTCATACGAGGCACTGCATGTTTTTAAATGATTTTAACAAAAGATTCTCTTATGAGGCACTGCTAGGTTTTAAACGATTTTACCAAAAGATTCTCTTATGAGGCACTGCATGTTTTTAAATAATTTTAACAAAAGATTCTCATATGAGGCACTGCATGTTTTTAAATGATTTTAACAAAAGATTCTCTTATGAGGCACTGCTAGGTTTTAAACGATTTTATCAAAAGATTCTCTTATGAGGCACTGCATGTTTTTAAATAATTTTAACAAAAGATTCTCATACGAGGCACTGCATGTTTTTAAATGATTTTAACAAAAGATTCTCTTATGAGGCACTGGTAGGTTTTAAACGATTTTATCAAAAGATTCTCATATGAGGCACTGCATGTTTTTAAATAATTTTAACAAAAGATTCTCATACGAGGCACTGCATGTTTTTAAATGATTTTTACAAAAGATTCTCTTATGAGACACAAAATGTTTTAAAGGATTTTAATTCAATTTGAACTTTCTTTTTTTTTAACTGTAATGATTTTTATAGTAATTTGTTGTAGTTAATGTTTGTGTAGTATATTGCAAGTTTAAAACAGTCAATGGATAATTAACCACAAATGGTATCCGCTGGATACTGCAGTAACCGTATCCGCTGGATACAGGACTAATATTATCCGCTGGATACAGTACTAATCGTATCCGCTGGGTACAGGACTCATCGTATCCGCTGAATACTGGAACTGAAATGAAAGCTCCTCGACGCGACCTTCAAATTTGGCATTTGTAGCATTTGTAGATTAATGGTAGAATTTGTCGTAGTAGATGTATAGGTAGTATTTGCAAGTTTTAAACAGCCAATTGACCCACAATCAACCAGAAATAGTCCCTCTTGGATACTGAACTAATTGTATCCGCTGGATACAGGACATATCGTATCCGCTGGATACTGGATCTGAAATGAAAGCTTGAAACAGCCAATTGACCCAAAATCAACCCGAAATGGTATCCGCTGGATACAGGACTAATCGTATCCGCTGGATACAGGACTTATCGTATTCGCTGATTACTGGAACTGAAATGAAATCTAGTAGATGCATGTGTAGTTAATGATTTTAACAAAAGATTCTCTGCATGCATGTTTTTAAATGATTTTAACAAAAGATTCTCTTATGAGGCACTGCTAGGTTTTAAACGATTTTACCAAAAGATTCTCTTATGCATGTTTTTAAATAATTTTAACAAAAGATTCTCATACGAGGCACTGCATGTTTTTAAATGATTTTAACAAAAGATTCTCTTATGAGGCACTGCTAGGTTTTAAACGATTTTACCAAAAGATTCTCTTATGAGGCACTGCATGTTTTTAAATAATTTTAACAAAAGATTCTCATACGAGGCACTGCATGTTTTTAAATGATTTTAACAAAAGATTCTCATACGAGGCACTGCATGTTTTTAAATGATTTTAACAAATGATTCTCTTATGAGGCACTGGTAGGTTTTAAACGATTTTATCAAAAGATTCTCTTATGAGGCACTGCATGTTTTTAAATGATTTTAACAAAAGATTCTCTTATGAGGCACTGCTAGGTTTTAAACGATTTTACCAAAAGATTCTCTTATGAGGCACTGCATGTTTTTAAATAATTTTAACAAAAGATTCTCATACGAGGCACTGCATGTTTTGAAATGATTTTTACAAAAGATTCTCTTATGAGGCACTGGTAGGGTTTAAACGATTTTACCAAAAGATTCTCTTATGAGGCACTGCATGTTTTTAAATAATTTTAACAAAAGATTCTCATACGAGGCACTGCATGTTTTTAAATGATTTTAACAAAAGATTGTCTTATGAGACACAACATGTTTTAAAGGATTTTAATTCAATTTGAACTTTCTTTTTTTTTAACTGTAATGATTTTTATAGTAATTTGTTGTAGTTAATGTTTGTGTAGTATATTGCAAGTTTAAAACAGTCAATGGATAATTAACCACAAATGGTATCCGCTGGATACTGCAGTAACCGTATCCGCTGGATACAGGACTAATATTATCCGCTGGATACTCATCGTATCCGCTGAATACTGGAACTGAAATGAAAGCTCCTCGACGCGATCTTCAAATTTGGCATTTGTAGCATTTGTAGATTAATGGTAGAATTTGTCGTAGTAGATGTATAGGTAGTATTTGCAAGTTTTAAACAGCCAATTGACCCACAATCAACCAGAAATAGTCCCTCTTGGATACTGAACTAATTGTATCCGCTGGATACAGGACATATCGTATCCGCTGGATACTGGATCTGAAATGAAAGCTTGAAACAGCCAATTGACCCAAAATCAACCAGAAACGGTATCCGCTGGATACAGGACTAATCGTATCCGCTGGATACAGGACTTATCGTATTCGCTGAATACTGGAACTGAAATTAAATCTAGTAGACGCATGTGTAGTAAATGATTTTAACAAAAGATTCTCATTTGAGGCACTGGCATGTTCTAAAACAATTTTATGAAAAGATTCTCTTATGAGACACAAAACGTATTAAACGCATGTTTTTACATGATTTTAACAAAAGATTCTCATATGAGGCACTGCTAGGTTTTAAACGATTTTATCAAAAGATTCTCTTATTAGGCACTGCATGTTTTTTAATGATTTTAACAAAAGATTCTCATATGAGGCACTGCTAGGTTTTAAACGATTTTATCAAAAGATTCTCTTATGAGGCACTGCATTTTTTAAAAGATTTTATCAAAAGATTCTCAAATGAGGCACTGCATGTTTTTAAATGATTTTATCAAAAGATTCTCATATGAGCCACTGCATGTTTTTAAACGATTTCGAATCCGTATCGTATCCGCTAAATACTGGAACTGAAATGAAAGTTCCTCGACGCGATCTCAAATGTGGCATTTTTAGCATTTGTAATTTTGTTAATCATGCGGCTAGTGAAGTCAAAAGCGGTCTGAGAACAACCATTAAAAAAGACGAAAAGTTAAAATTAATAAACAAATAATTGGAAACAATAAATTGTAAAATAAAATCAATAAATGAAATAAATAAACAAAATTGTATAAAATTATTAAATTGAAATAAATACAAATAAATAATATAAATGAAATAAAATAAAAAAATAATTGAAATAAATAGAAATAGAAAATTAATTAATATAAAACCAAAAAAGAAATGTGTTCTTGTGTCTCAAAACGTGCACGCGCACTTTAATTTTTTTTTTTTTTTTGTGTGTTTAAAATAACATTAAAAACAACAATATCGCAATCAAAAGAATTTAAAACAACAACAACTTAAATAATGTTCAAACTGCATATTCAAAAACAAAAAGACAACAGCGCAAGGCAATAAATGGACAAGGGAAATAATATTCAACACCTAATGCATTATAGAACGGTAAGCGTTTTGTTTTATTTTATTTTACTCTTTATACCGTTTTTTTAAATTTTATTTATTCATACATACATACATATATTTTCTATATTTATGTTTTCCATATTTATATACATACATATTCTCGATTACCGCATTTTTCGAATTTTATTGATACATATGAATTTGTATGTTTTCATACGTATTTTATATATTTATATATTCCTTTCCTAAAATTCAACTTATAGGTTTGGGTTTCTGTTTTAAGATCAGAGAATTTGTCGTAGTAGATGTACATATAGGTAGTATTTGCAAGTTTTAAACAGCCAATTGACCAACAATCAACCAGAAATAGTATCCGCTAGATGCAGAACGAATCGTATTCGCTTGATACAGAAACTGAAATGGAAGCTTAAACAGCTAATTGAGCCAGAATCAACCAGAAATGGTATTTGTAGATTAATGGTAGATGCATGTGTAGTAAACTGTAAAATATTTTAAAATTCTAGCAAATTTATATACTGACTGAGTACGGGTATAAAAGTAGAGTCGCGTCTAGAAGCGACTCACACGTTCCTACTCGTTTTTGTTGTTTTTCATAGATTTTCCATCAAATTTGTTTAGCGCATTTCGTGCAACATTTAAGGCGAATCACCTGTTGAATGTTGCTTTTGTCGTTGCTAATGTTGTTTCTGTTTGTTGCTGCTGCTGTAGAACCAACAAACATTCCACGAAGATGCGCGGCCGCACCTCTTTCCGAGCTAAAAATGAGTGAATTAGATAGAATAGTCGAACTATGTAATTGCCGCGTTTTATTGCCACCAGCAACAGTGGCTGGTGTTGCTGTTGTTGCTGCCTCCGATTTTTCAGTTGCTGCCACCCTCTGCCCCTGCCCCAGCCTCTAGTCTAAATCTGGTGGGAAGTGGTCGGCGGTTTGGCGCTAGCGTTGGCGTTGGCGCTGTCTGGACGCCAGACGCGTCGAGTGATTTGCATTTTTTTCGGCGAGGTGCGGAGTCTTGCGGATTTTTAGCATTTGCTATTTATAGACCAAATGTCTCGGACTTCTTCGCTTCTAGTAGATTTTCGGTGAAGGGGAATCAAATGTCGTTCGATTCGCTTGGTATTTCGCCTAGATCATATCTGTGACTTGTTCAACTCCTTTGATGGTTGCCGTGGAAAAGTATTTTTGTATTATTTTTAACAGTTTTTTGCAGCTAGAAAATCCACTGGAAATACTTCTCTCCATTTGATTGCTCTCATTATCGCGGTGCAGATTTGATTTGATATCTTTTTATTTTATTTTTTCCATTCTCTACTTTCCTGTTGATTGCTCTCATTTTTTATCTGTGAGGAGCTGTGATAAGTTTTTAGTTTCCCGCCCTCTGTAGCCCCAGCAATCCTGCAACTAAACTTGAGCTTTCCCTGTCACTTGCCACACTTGCCACCATTTTTCTTAATGGAAATTTCCATGCGCTTGGCTTTTCTTTAGACAAATTAAGCGAATTTTTTCTCCGTTTCGCACCTTCCCGGAAACTTTGTTTGGTCCTTGCCACCCATTGTCAGAGCGAGCGATGATATCCTTGGCGTCTTGAGTCGCTGCACTTCCGTTCATTGCACCCAAATTGCAAGAAAAAAAACAAAAAAAACAGGGACAGCAGCTAGAGAAAAGTTGTGGAAAAAACTTTGCACCCAACATAAATCACATTTTCAGCACACGCCACCCCCGCACCGCCCAGACCCTCGGCCACCCCCATGCCGAGTCGCATCAGAGTGTCGTGCGTCGTCGTGTGTGTATGTTTCAGGGCTGCACTCGCTGCATTTGCATATTCCAATTTCCCATTTAATCAATTTAGCCAGAGAGTGCGAAGCAGCCAGAGCTGCCGGGAGCAGGAGAGACGAAGGTGTAGGAGGAGATTGGAATCTCCGGTTGCCGCTAGACAATTACCCCCATTGTCTGCCATCTCTTCACATCATTTATCCTTGTTAATTTTTATTTAGCCGAGCCACGCAGAAATCTCAGTCAGGACCCGGACCCTGAGCGATTGAGCCGTAACCTGCGTTGACGTTGTTTACGTGTTTACCAGTGCACTACTCACGCTGTGGCACACAGATGCTAGTGCGGATTCATTGTCCCACGGACTGACAGCGCCAAGAACTGCCAGCAGACGGCAAACAAGTTAAGCGAGGGCAAAGGATATCTGAATGAGACACAGACCCCGCGTAGGGGGATGCTCAAAGAGTTAACCCAGCGGATTTGTGTTTGTGGAACCAATGAGACGGATCCAAATACGAGAACGATAACTTAAGACCATAATATCGTGTGAATATAGAAACTTCGACAATCCCCTGTAGGCTTTGTGATCTTTCCAAAACTTCTAATCAAGTTTTTAGTAGATTCCCATCTAATGCAGAGTTTCCTCCGTCTATTTTATTCCCCATTATTATCCGCTATAATTGCCTCTGACAGTGGCGCCTCCTCCCCCGCCCACTTTGCGATCGCATTTATCAAAAACAGTCGACGACAACCTTTAGCCAAGTTTTGGCAAGACATTAGCCACGCCCACGACCCCGTCCAACAGCGTCGCTCATTGCTTATCAATTGGAATGTGGGCCCACCAAAGTTGGCTCATAACTTGCTGCTCCTTCGAAAAAAATAAAAGTGCGAAAAAATACGAGTATCTAGCCGAAAAAGTTAAAAGAAAATCCAAGGCATTTAACTCCCAGTGACAGAGCCCCACCCCCACCGCCCCTCTGGCAGCCGACTAATGGTCAAAACTTATCGTCAAACTTAAATGGGATTTTATTATCGTCGCCAAAAACTTCTACTTACTCGTATTCGATGCTCCACCCCTCTCCGCTCCAGCACTCTGCGGGGCTTCACATGCCAGCACCAAGAATGGGCTTGGTCTGTGAGTTTTCTGGGGCTTGAAATATAATTTTCATTCTATGATTATTCTTCTTATGTTTTTCTTCTTCTTCTTTTTTCCACGACTAATGCGCTGATTTATATATAATACCATAATTATAATGCTCTTGGTTCACATGGCTTGGCTCACAGAATTCATAGGGCTTTTTGGTTTTTGGGGCCAGGCCTTCATAAATCTTGTCAAAACAGTGCATTCTTCTGCGCTGGCTTCTGTTTTTAATTAACTCGAGAATTGCTTAATTATCAGGGGGGTGGAAAAAAGAATGCCACAAGAATTGCAGAAGTGCGCAGCGATTGTGAGCGACGTGTGCATCTCTTGGCCTGGTCGCGTTGGCAATTAATGTCAATCACGCTGAGAGAGTCGCCAAATTGGCAAGACAGGCCCCAGCCAGAGCCACAGCCAGTGCCAAAGCCAGTGCCAGTCCCAGAGTCTGGGTCTATAGAAGGAGTTCGTATAGGAACGTATGGTATGGTCTCTTAGAAATCATTTTCCTGCCTGCTGAATGTCAAAACAATTAAATCATCCAAAAATTAGAAACCAAAAAGATCATGTTCTAAATTGTTTTTGCCCCCTCTGCGGGTGGGTACTGTGGGCACCACAAGTACATACACACATGCATTTATAAATGGTGGGGCACTCCCTCAAGGCATATGTTTATCATACATTTTGTGAGATATTTATAAATTATTCAATAGTTTCGCTGAATGAAGTATTAAACACCTCGAAGAGTTTTTTTTACGTTCTGCCAATAAATATTTTCCATATATTTTCCACCTTTTTATTTAAATTTTTATGAACTATAAAATGGTTACAGCAGGCCATAGACTTGCGCCGCTCACTGTGTTTGGCACTTAAAATTAGTTAATGAGCTCTGCATGAGTTCGGTTCGTCATGAACAACCGCAAAACCTTAAGCACCAGAAATACTCGTATCTGACAACACACAAAAATGCAAAGACAATGCCTGCTGCTGCTGCTGAGCAAGAGCAAATACAATTGCATTAATCGTAAAGAGAATAATGGCAAAAGCAAATGCAAAAGTTAAGGTGCGGAATCCGAATCGAAGTCGGTGTCGGAAAGTGGCAAACAAATTGGCCAACAGCAGAAAGAGTTGCTGCTGCTGCTGCTTCTGCTGCTGCTTCAGTGCTATGTACTCGTGGAAGTTGTCTTAAAATTTGTTGTTGTTTCTACAATTGCTGGCAACATTGAACTTTAAATGGTAGCAGAGCCAAAGCCAAAGCCAGAGCAAGAGCAAAAGCCACATGTGATTGCAATTGCAATTTAATTTCTTGCGTATATCTGCGATGACATCGAACTCGTCTCGGGCCAAGTACGTCACGTTGTTTCTGCCCCAAGCCTCATACTCAGCCACTGCCCCATCCACTGCCACTGATTCTGCCTCCGTCCCCTGATGATAATGATGATGATGGCGCATAAAAATAAAAATAATTGCGATCGATTTTCCAAGCAGGCAAATTAATTAAAGTACAAGCTTTTTGAAGTACATACAAGCCATACAAAAATGTTGTTGAGAGCCAGCCAGCCAGCGAACAACACCTTGACCTTCGTTGATGAAGATAAATGAATGGTTGGCTGGCTGGTTGGACGAAGATCGCAAGAAGAAATTTTTGCTACAATTTTAATTAATGCCGAAACACAAGCAGATCGAAGACTCTCCACTCCCATCAACGGTTCGAGACGGAAACAATGACCGAAAAAGGCCAAGCGGAAGCGAAAGGTCACTGGCAAGGCTTGAATAATTGTCTGTTGGGGTATGAGGAAGGAGGAAGGAGAGGGGGTTAAACGCACAATAACGAAAACACTTAAAACTCAATTATGGATGGGAAACGCAATGCCCCGCGGCTTGTATACTGCCGAACGGAGTGTAGCGCATCTGCCAATTCGAAGGTGTTTTCCTCGTCCCCTCGATTCGCATCCGACATGCATTGCCATGTGGGAAAAGTTGTACAATTTGTCATAAAGACCCCGACACATCCGTGCTGCGTTCGTAAAACGCATTCTGAAATGTGATTTTCAGTTAATTTATTGATTTAATTTTATTGCACATCGATTGAGCTCATTTGTTTGCCTGGCCTGGCCTGGCCTGGCTTGGCTTGGCTTGCATTCATTATTTAATTGCTTTCCTTAACCTAAATTACATGATTCATGGGCTTAACTTATTTTGAGAATTACTCGAATAACCACATAAACGAGAGGGTTAATTAATTCACATTTTAATTAGCATTGTGAGCAGCCATCAAGATACCAATATTGAATATTTGGTATTAAATTTAGCAACGAGAAAGATTATTCTGTCGAGAATGTGGTTGGGCAGGGATTGTGAAATCAAATGGTTGAATGGATCGGCTGGGGCTGCAATATATCTCTGTGTGTAGTCAATCTTAATTCTGACTAATTAACCATTTCGCTAATTGGCGAAAATCAATAGTCAAAAGGGGCAAGAGAACTCAAATCATGATGGAGTCAATGTCAAAGGCTCATTCTCGTAACGGAGAGCCTTCACTTAACTGGCTGTGTTTTTGGATGAACGGAATGAATGATCTTAGAATTAGCTTAGAACATAGATTGCACATTTGGCCGCTCGGCTCTTCCGCGCTTCCGCTTTTCCGCTCTCCATCCAAATCCTGACTCAGTGCTTGGCTCCGCCCTCGAAGCTAACGTCCGCATGGAAGCCCGTATCGTCAGCATGGTAAATCACATTCTGGATGCGTCCGTCCGGCAGTAGAATATGGTATTGACCGCGTGTCACGCCATGGAAATCCCGATTCTGCTTGTGGCCAAAGTCGTTGCCGGTGTGGAAGTCACGTATGCGATAGCCAAAGGCATACTTCGAGGCGTACTGCTGCAGCTGAAGGCGATGAGACACAGAGAGAGAGAGAAAGAGAGAGAGAGAGAGAGGGGGAAACAAGTTAGTTATAAGTCGCGCGTGTGTGTGTGTGTATTGGATTGCTCAGTAAACCGATAAGTTGCATGCAGCATTTTGTGCGCATGCTGAAAAATATGCAGTGCAAAATGCATTAAGCACGCTGTCATGTACAGTGAAGACAGCGAACAGCAACAACTGGCAGATGCCAAGCAATGCGAGGCGACATTCGCCATGAAAACAAACAAAGAAAAATAATTTAGGGGGAACTGTGAACACCCTCATCGAAAGACTGTTAAACGGAATGGAAAGGTCTTTGATTTTGATCAATTAGATTCGAATTTGAATGATTACAGCTTTACTGTAGATCGGCTTAGCTGTGCCATCCAAAGATTCGACGTTCCACTGCTCCTTCTCCTCCCAATCTTCATTTAGGGTATTGCCTGCCATGCCCAACTTTGTGGGAATTGGAGCACAGAATTCGGAACGGCATTCGGTGCGGGGCGTGGGCCTGATGATGATTGGAATTTGGACGGGGTGTAGGTAGGGAGGAGAAATGTCACTCACATGCCAGCCCTGTTTGCTATGCATGTGATTGTAAATTTTGTATCGTGGCTGGAGGCGCGGGAGTAATGAAATTTGCAACAATATATTGTACAAATCTAGCGTCTTCCCCCACCACCACACCCCTTTGGCACTTTGCTATGCAGTGTTGATTTACCCCCCGCCTATCCCGCCACTTTTTGTTTTGTCGTCTACAATTTGGGTTTTGCCTTTTTATTGTAAGTATTCCCGCTGCAAGATGGAAACAAAATGTGACAGGGAGAGAGAAGAACGAACGAGACGTGTGCGTGTGTACGTTTCCGTTTCCGCTCATTGCCAGCACATAACTCTCTCCCTCTCTCTGTGTCGTGCTGGCGACAACTGTTGGTAACTTTTGCTACATGTTTCTGACTGTTTCTGTGGTTTTTAAGGCCTACAAAAGATTTCTACAACTGTGCGTGTATGTGTATGCGTTTGTAGGGGGCGTGGCAAACTTTTTGATATGTTAATGAGTTGTAAATTAAGTTTAATTAAGTTACATTGTTGACTAGATTTTCCCCGAGCTTCTCTTTTTCTGATGGTGGCGGCGAAATGTAATTCCGCCGGAAAGAACAAAAGTTTGTCGGGGGCTTTCTGAAAGATTTATAGACCTGATTGCATAGGCACTTGAAGCTCCTTTGATTGGCATTTTTTTGTTTTGTTTTTTTTTCCCCATAGATTATTTTTCTTCGTTTAAATTAAAATAAATCTCAGCAGAATTCCACGCCAACCTTTTTCCTGCGCTTAAACATAATTAATAAATTCTCTGGTCCAGCGATTTGCCAACATTTGCGCCATCCAGCATTTTTTTCTTCCATGCCTTTCTTTCATCATTCTCCTAATGGAATCCAAAAAGAAAATATGCATTTTTCTGCTATCCAGCATTGTTGAAGCGACGACGGGGGTGGCCCCAGCGGCTTCATTAAGAGAATGCAAAAATGTTAATAGATTTTAACGTGCAAAGCAGCCGCCGCCTGCACTCCTCTTCCGCTGCATAAAAAATAATGCGAATATCTGCGGAATATGCAAATTCAGGGCTCTGCAGTGGGGAATTTCATTACGAATTGATTTGATTAAAGTGAACATAATTACAATGCAGATGGAACATGTCCGAACAAGTGGGTGGACACACTCCCACTCACCCTTCGGTGGGTCATCAGTACAAAAAATATGAAAGCTATCGAAGTGGAAACGGTATTAGAATCAGAATCAGTGACAAAATCAGAGTCACGTGCCACGTGTCCCCTGAATAGCAAAAATGCATCTGCCGTAAATCCAATGACGTTGCCCAATTTTTGTGCTTTGTCCACGAGTGTCCATTAGTTGGCAAGGATCTGGTAGACACACACCCAAACTATGGCAGCGAATGGGTAGATCAAGCATGCCAAGAATGCGAATTATAGTCAGAGTCGTAGCCTTTTTTTTGCGGAACGTTACCAAAATACTATCAAGTAATTCTTTAGTGATTTTGAATCTTCTTCAGGTTCCTGTAGATTAGAATAATACGCGGCACTGGTATTCATCTAAAATCCTGAATCAACGCAGCAGCTGGAATCCTCAAATGCCAGAGCTAGCCTTGGGGCACCGCTTTGGTTGGCTGCCCAGAGTCTTCTTTAGTTTGCTGTTGCTTAAGCGATTTTGATATATATTTTTTTTTAGAACGAACGTGGAACCAGCCAGAAAATGCGAGAGTCTCGTTGTCGTAGATCTTCAGCACATGGCAACGGCTGTGGCACGTTGTCCATCGCAGAGCTTTTTCTTGTTTATTCTTTGTTTATTATGCCATATATAAAGAGATATAAACATGTATAGGTGTCAAAATGCAAAAAGTCAATGCCAACAGAAAGGAAATATTTTTTTTTTTTTTTGTTCGAAAAATATGACAAAAGAGCTCTTTTTTCCTTTTGGGGTGGGGTTAAAATTTGATAGCAAAGGAGGGGGGAGGGAGTGTCGAATATTTGCATTTAACACGTTTCCTGTCGTTGGCTTTTTAGCGAATTGTGCGACGAGCAGTGAGTCGAGTGCAAAATGCAATTTAAGGAAAAACTACGTGAGTTCGTTTAGTTCGTAGTTCGTAGTTCGGAGTGAGCGATTGGCTGTCATGGTCTGGGCAGGGGATGAGGGTAGGATGGACAGTGGGTATGCTCTGGCTTTGGCTCTGACTCTGGCTAAAAGCAATAAGCTGCCATTGGGCGGAACAACTTTCTTGGTAATTCAATGTGAATGCTTCTTGGTTCTCCCCATCCCCAACCCCATCGTGCTCGAGTTTCGACCAAAACAACAGGCCAGAGCTGCGAGTGGCCCCAACTAACGAGAAATACCTTTGACGTTGGCACTTTTGTATCCTTTAATTTGCATATAATCAGCGTTATTACCGGCCTCTCGGCTTTCTCTCATCTTTTAGTCATGCAAATGTTTCAGTCTCTTGTGCTTGTGCTTGTGCCTGGGGCCATCCCCCCACCACCACCACCCCGTTCGGTCAACTGCTGCTGATTTGGCTTTTGATTTATTTGTATTTAATTTTCTGCACTGGCAATGGGTTGGGCGGCAGAATGGCTGTCACTTTTTCTTTGAGATCCTTGACAACCCTTTGAATGGGTTTATCTCCTTTAAGACAACTGTTAAGGGGGGGACTTACGGGGTGTGCATTCATTTGCCACAATCACAAATCCTAGGCAACGCAAATCCAAGCCTTGCACTTGGGCAGCCTCTTCAATTAGCTCATGATTTGCACTCAGCCGGATGGGCAGGGTGACCAGGGGATGCCAGCCATCCCATAACACTAATCCCTGTTGGATAACTGAGGATGCGTCCTGCTGCACTCCACTGAGTGGGGAATGTGGTGCGTTTATTATTCACACAATTCGTTTAAGCGCTGGAAACACCTCGTGCCACACCCGAAAACCTCAAGGGACACAGCAGGCTGGCGGATTGGTAGATTGGGCAGCGGGCAGGCAGGCACATCCAGGCACATCTGTGTGGCAAGTGCAGCCCCAGTGCTGCCCCAGAGCTGCATGCTGCTCATTTAAAATTGAACAAGTGTGGCACTGAGTTGGAGCTCGGACAGGATTTGAGGTTGTGTGGGTGTGTGGGCCAACAGCAGCAGCCACTGAGTCGAGGCAAATCGCATTTAAATGGAAATAAATGTTGTGTCCAAACAATTTACAAAAACCAATTATACAATGTAATACGTCCAGAGCTCCACTTGGATATGAGTGCCTGTGCGGCACTGTGTGTGTGCGGGGGCGGGGGCGGGTGCACTCCCACAGCCTCCTCCCCTGCATGCTCTGGCCATGAGTGGAGCGAACGTGTTCAAAAGCGTTCGTCAGGCAAATGAATGTCCTGGGCTCGTTTATGCCACACGGCAGCAGCCATTGACACAATTGTCGCTGTGCAACTTTTGGCCACACAATTATGAGGGGTACGAGAGAGGGGCAGGGGGTGGGGGAGGGGTAGGAAAAGCTGGTGCCCCAACGTTGATGATTAGACTACGAAATTGTTGTATAATTTACAGAGTGGGGCACCGTCCAAGAGCGACAGAAAAATTGTAGCAAAGCAAAGGAAGGGGCGGGGCATGGTGGGGCGGGGGCGGCGGCGTGTCTGGGTGGGTAAAATTTTAAATGCAACCCACCCACAGTTTTTATGGCTCGCTTGTTAGCAATTTTCGTATCCAAGTTATGGCTAACAAGGGGGTACGTGTGGCCGGTGCAGCGGCAGGGGGCATGGAGCGGGAGGCATCTCTAACCAAAATTGAGTTATCAGTTTGTTGGCTTTGCCCTGGCAATGCGCTCGGGCTGATTGCGTGACAGCTGCTGCTGCTGCTGCTGCCCAAACCCATCCGCATCCGCATCCGTCTCGAGAAGCACCAGAACGAGGATGAGGAGCAGGACCAGGAGCAGCAGCAGCAGGAAAAAAAAATCCATCTAACGAAATGGCAGAGCAGCAGGAAAAATGTCAAACTACGTGATTTTTATGCGAATGTGACTGTCAATAGCACGTTGCCAACAGCATTGGAAAAGGGAATAGGAATAGGAATCGGGGCATAGGAATGTGAATGCGAATAGAACTAGCAATGGAGAATGGCATGCCCCAGCATACAGTTTTAGTTTTCATCCATTCTGCCACAGATTGCCACGCCCCAAGGGCAATATTAGCGGGTAGTTGTAGGTTGGGGGGGGCTTACAGACTGGCGCTGCGGTTTATTACGTCCACAACGGATGAAGTGGAGCTAATTTAAAGTCAACCCCAGGTCGGATATGTGCTGAGGCAGCGACACCAAGCAGGGTCAGCCAGGGCAATGGTATTTCTGGGCATCATACCTATCAGTATTTTAATAAAATACACTCAAAAGAACACACTTTGAATGTGCTTTTATTTTTTTTTATTTTCTCATAAAACAAATAGCTACAAAAATCATGGAAAATCCGCTATAGTCTGCATAATTGGCAAACATTTTTCTTTTGACTTCAATTTATATTTTGCGAGTGTATTTCTGAGGTCGCCCGTTATCCCTTCTGTGGGGGCACCGGGGACTGACCCCATCAATTGCACGACTCCGTACCGTACAGAACAAAGGCCTTAAGAACTCGAGGACATTAGCCACACATGTTGGGGCCCGAGTAGGGATCAAGGATGCAGCCTTAAGCCTGTCCCCAGTCTCCTTTCCCTCCCCCTCCGCCATCGTCAGCGTCGTAAAGTAGTTGAACATTTCGTTTTTGGGTGGGGGTGGGGGTAAAACCCTTTTTGTCGAGTGATTTTCAATGCCAGAACCGAACTAATAATCAAGACCCGACCCCATATGCTGCCGCCCGCCAGCTCCATTAAATAAAACTTAAATCTGTGCTTAGACAGAAACCCAGGCCCTTCTCTTCTCCTCCTCGACTCAATCTCTTTTCAACACTTGCAAAAATATGTTGTGCTCCCACATTAACAAAAAAATAGGGGAAAGGGATAGGCAAAGGCAACACACAAACACAAACAAACATAAGCGAACAGCAAAAGGGTTGAAATAAAAATGAAATTAAAATATGTGAGTGGAAGCCGGAAAATAAAGCACCTGCAGATGCTGAACCCCAGCCGAGTCGACACCCACAGCACACAGGACACAAGCATCAAGCATCCTTCATCCTTATACGTATGTAGCTCCCTTTTTGAAGAGTGAGTGACGACCATTACCAACCATTTCGGCCACAATAAAATGACAAATTCCCCAAAAATCCGACCATGTTCGCACACGTTGCCGGCAGTGGCAGTGCCTGTGGCAGTGGCAGGGAGCGCAAGAGCAGCAGCTGCTGTCAAACAAGTCCCATGACGAGCATTGCAACGGCATGTCGTTGCCTGGACGGACACCCACATCCGCTTGTGGCCCCCAGCCCAGCCCAGCCTCTAACCTCCACCTAAACTTGAGCCTAACAAGTGTCGTTTGCCTGTCAGAGATGGACAGTCAGGCAGACGGATAGACGGACAGGCGGACAGGCAGGAGCTGGACAATGTCCAGGCGGCTGCCTTTCCCAGCCATGTCCACTTCAACTCATCTCCCATCATGGTCATCAGGCGTCGTTTCTGGGGTTTTACAACAAGACCGAGCAACGAGGCTCAGCCGGGGGATGACGACAAGTACGACAGGGACAAGGCAAAAGCCTATTAAAAATCATGCTAAACGGCAGTAAAACAATGTGTGTGTGGGGGGGTGTGGCGGTGTGTGTTCCCCACAGGCGGCTTCAGCAGCCAGCACCAAGCACCAGACGGATCAGTACCAGAAACAGCAAGCAACAGCAGGAGCAGGAACAGTAGCAGGAGCAGGATAAGCTGCAGGGATTCCATTGCTATTAGAATTCTTGCTGGCAGAGTCCTTGCTTGCTGGATTGCCGCTGCTTAATGCGTGCATTAACGCATAAAAGAGTGGAGGGAAGTCCCCTGCCACAATGCACATTTCTTTCGGACAATAAATAGCCAATAAATCGCAAAATGAAATAAGCTGTTTCACCAAATCGAATAAAAGTGCACAGAAAAAATAATCTAAAAAAAAAAATGAGGAAAATGTCAAAGGAAACTTGGCTCGAAAACAATTTTAAGTAGAGTTTGCAACAGCAAAATGGAAGGGCTGGGAGTTTGGTCCCAGCAGTGCAGTGCATATGGCATATTGCTTTTGATGGTGTCAGGACTTGGGCGCTGGGCAATACGAAATTCAATTGGGTAGGGAACGTACAGCTGAAATTTTCTGTCAAAAACATCAGCGAACATTGCATTATTTTTGTTTACCAAAAACGGTCTAACTTCCACGGTCTTTCCAGGCCTCTCCTCTCCACTGTGATGCAATGCAAGGCGGGGGGAGCATTCCCATTTTTATGGTATTTGATTCAACCCCAAACTGTCAGCTCTTTAATGTATGAATTAAAATCTGATCATCATGATGGCCATGAAATGTCCGACGTCAGTTTGTTGGCTAAACCTTTTCCCATTTCCCTTCAGTAGTATTCGATATTTCAGAAGAAACAGAACAAATTTTAGCATAAAACAAATTTTTGTAGATTTTCAGACTTAGTCCAGAAAATCCGTTTGAAATTAAAAGAAAAAAAAAGAAAAATTCTTTCGTTGAGCCTTTCGGACATTTCTTTCGTGTCAAATTCTTCCTTGAAACCAGTTGGCAATGTCCATAATGAAGAAGGTGAAACAATTGCCACTGCGTAGCATGGCCTCCTGCTGCGCGAAGAGCGTGCTGCGATCGGTGGTGCGCCACAGCTGCGGCGATAACAAGGCCAACACGAAGGGCGTTGTTTTGGGGCTGTACCAGAAGGAGGATGCCAGCAAGGACCCAAAGCTGACGCCCTCTGGCCAGAAGGTGGATGGGCGCGTGCACGGCAAGCTGGCGGAGCTGATCTGCGAGACAAAGCTGGACGGACGCCTGGGCCGGGGCAGGGTATTCAACGGCATCGATCCCGAGTTCAGTTCGGTTGCTGTGGTGGGCCTGGGCGTGGAGGGTATTGCTTTCAACGAGCTGGAGATGCTGGACGAGGGCATGGAGAATGTGCGCATTGCGGCGGGCATCGGGGCGCGCTCCCTGCACGGCGAGGGCGTGGGCAACATCTCGGTGGATGGCATGGACTATGCGGAGCAGGCGGCGGAGGGAGCTGCCCTGGCCGTTTGGCGCTTCCCGGACAATCTGGCCGTCAAGAATATGCCACTGATACCGCAGCTCAGTCTGTACGACTCGGCGGACACCGACGGATGGACGCGTGGCATCTTCAAGGCGGATGCCCAGAATCTGGCCCGACGCCTCAGCGATGCCCCAGCGAACTGCATGACCCCGACCCTGTTCGCCCAGGCCACTGTGGATGCCCTGTGCCCCTGCGGCATCACCGTCGAGGTGCGCACCATGGACTGGATCGAGATGAACAAGCTGAACGCCTTCCTGATGATCGCCAAAGGCAGCTGTGAGCCACCGGTGATGCTGGAGATTAGCTACTGCGGAACTGCGCCGGAGGAGAAGCCAATCCTGTTCGTGGGCAAGGGCATAACCTTCAACTCGGGCGCCATCAATCTGCGTAAGTGCAAGGGCATGGACGAGTACCGCGGCAGCATGGCCGGGGCAGCCGCCTGTGTCGGCATGATGCGCGCCTGTGCCGCCCTCTCGCTGCCCATCAATGTGACGTGCGTGATCCCACTGTGCGAGAACATGCCCTCGGGCATGTCCTGCAAGCCCGGCGACGTTGTCCGCCTGCTCAACGGCAAGTCGATGGCCATCCGTGACCTGGACAAGGCTGGCGTCGTGGTGTTGTCCGACGCCCTGGTCTACGGACAGAGCACCTACAATCCTCGTCTCGTCGCGGACGTGGCCACCCTCGAGACGGGCGTGAAGAAGGCCTTTGGCGGCGGCGCCACTGGTGTATTCTCCAACTCGCACTACATCTGGAAGCAGTTCCAGCGTGCGGGCTCCCTCAGCGGCGATCGCATGTGGCGCCTGCCCCTGTGGCATTACTATCGGCGGCAGGTCACCGACGAACTGGGCTACGATCTGAGCAACAATGGGCGTGGCATTGCCAGCTCTTGCCTCTCGGCGGCGATTCTACACGAACTGGTGCCCTGCGCTGACTGGGTGCACCTGGATACACGGGGCACGGGTCTGCTCAGCAAATCGGGCATGATTCCGTACCTAACGGCCAGGCGGATGACGGGACGTCCCACACGCACAATGGTCCAGTTTTTGTATCAAATGGCGTGCCCCGATCTAAAGTGAACCGTCGCTCGATCTTCGTAGAGGAATGTTCTATTGTTTTTCAATAAGTTTTCGGAGTAAATTGAATTTTTGACTAGACTTTAAGATGCTTTGGGTTGGCATGCCCCTGCCTGGCTATCGCCTGTTTCTGTCTGTGCTTCTATGTGTGCTGCTATCTTTTTGATACTTTTTCCATGCCCTTTTGGCTGGCTGGCGCACAAAGACGACGCCCCATTGCCCACGACTGCACGTGGGAGGCGGGGCGTGGTGGCTTGCCATTGAAATGCGGATAAATTAAATGCAACCCACCCAGACGAGGGCAATGAAAACTTCAATTCTCCAGTGAAAGAAAAATGTTAATTCCGACGCATATGCGAGTATCTGCTGCTGGTGCTGCCGCTGCTGCCGCTGCCTCTGTGGAAAAGTGCAACTTCCTTTGCTCAAGTGCTTGAGGTTTTGGCCCCATGAATGGAGTACGTATCTATAGCGTATCTAGGATACGCTTTATATCTATATCAATTGGTCCAGACAGCAGCCGAAATCAATCCAATGAGAAACGGGGGGTGGACTGCTGTCTGCCTCAGTCGAGGGCGCATAGTAATGAAGGACTACCTGGAGGGGGGGGGGGCGTGGGGACCAGACGGATGCCAGAATTGGGTAGAAGATGGGGAGAGCAGGTTAGGTGGGGGATCTGGCTCGCTCGTGTGCCTGGCTAACGACATTGAAAATGCTTGTCGAACTTGAAAATTATTCGATTAAGTGCATTACCGGCGAGACGATATGGCTCGAACGGAGTTGCACACACAAAAACACATTCCCCTGGTGCATGCCGCAGGCGATATTCCATTGTTGTGACTGCCACCGCATTGTCGTGTGTCTGTGTGTCTGTGTGTGTCTGGGTGGATGGGGCAAGTGTATGTCTGGGGCAGGCGCTCCGCTCCGCTCCGTCTTATTTATGTTGATTGTGTTTTTGCCTATGCCAATCAATGGAGCTGTCCAATCGGTTTCAGGAGAGAGCGAGCGACAATCCTTTTGTGGCACGCCCCAAGGTGTGCTTTAATTTAATGCAACGGATTGAGTGTGGCAAGGAATGGAAGGGTGGGGTTTCCCCCCATATTAAATATTCATTTCATTCGGTGCATTGGATCCATCTGCAAGCCTAAACCGAAACGGAAATGGGCAGCGGAACAGATCCAAAGCAGAACTCACCGATTTGTCCTCCTCACTTCTCACAAAGTGCAGCCCATTCGCACCCTTTGCCGCATCCAGCTCAGCCGGAAGGGAGGTGGCCACCAGTCCGCCACCCTGGTACTGATGCTGCTCCGGATGCTGCTGCTGCTGCTGCTGATGATGCTGATGATGATAGTTCGTGACCGTGGGATGATGCACCACATGCTCCACTGTGGTTACGGGCTGCTGCTGCTCATCATCCCGGACGCCCTCGTACCCATGCGACAGTCCATGGCCGGGGGTGTAGTCAATGAAGGAGCTGGGGGTCGGCAGCTTGGGGGCCACGCTGCTGGGAACGGCGGGTAGCAACTCCTTCACATCGTTGTTGCCCGACTCAATGATCGGCACGTACTGCTTCGTCTTGGCCATGCCAATCAGTCGGCCCTGGTGCACGCCCAGGGAGCCACCGCCCAGATCCGCCAGCGTCTTGAGGGTGGGCACTGGAGCCGGCGCCTGCACCTGGCCGGGATGGAAGAGTATCGGCGCCGTGCTGTCCTGTGGTCGATCCATCAGCAGCTGCTTGCCCTGGCGCTGCAGCTTGGCCTGCATCTCCTTGGCCAGCAGATAGGTGAGGCCGTGGATCTGATCGTCGGGCGACTTGCCAATGAGCGTCGACAGCTGCTGGAACTCGGGCAGCTGCTTGTAGTGCTCCTTGACGCTGTCCGCCTGCGCATGGTACTCGATCTTGATGAGCGGCGAGGCCGAGGGACTCGGCTCGTGCTGGATCGCGTACTGGTACGGCTCCAGAGCCTTGCCATAGATGGGGATGTTCTCCGCCGCATGGTACTCCTCCTGCAGTGGATCTGGCTTTGAGGGGCGAAACTGTGGCACCAGCGCCACGTCAATCGATTGGGTCGGAGCGGGGGCGGCAGGTGCCAGCTCCGCTGTGTACGTGTGATGGTGAACCACTTCCTCTGTCTGTGGCAACGCCTCCTGCACCACAATCGGGTGCTGGCCAATGTTCGATGGCTGGGCAGCGTAGACGTGGGCGTAGTTCGGCTTGTAGTGGATGTACCGCAGCTGCTCGACCACCGGCACGGGTTGGATGTGCACCTGAACGGGGGCTGGCACTGGCACTGGCACTGGCAGTGGCGATGCTTCCACCAGCTTGGTCTGCACTGTCGTCCCGGGGATGTACTTCATGTAGGAGCTGGGCTTGAGGCCGTAGCCCGAGAGCGAGAGCGTGGAGAGGGGCTTTATCTTGTAGTGTTCGTACTCGGATTTCTGGGCGGGCAGATACTTGATGTACGCCTTGCCGCCGTGCCCCTCCTTCATCAGCTGGCTGATCACCTTCTGCACCTCGTGAGGCAGTCCACTCAACGACTTTTTGCTCTTGCCATGGCCGCTGCCGGGTGTCGCCTCCTTGTACACATACATTCGCTTGGTCTCCGCCGTCGACTCGCCATTGAGGATCGCATTGTCGTCCACATGGGATGTGGGAGTGGCCTTGGTGGGGCTCTGTGGCTGGCTATGGCTCTGGCTCTGGGTTGTGTTGCTCCTCTCTGGTTGGGTCTCCAGGGTGAGGAGTGTGGGCGTGACCGGCAGCTGCTTCCCAGATCGTTGTGGCAGAGCCTGTGGCAGCGCTGCCTTGGCATCGGCCAGCTCGAACTTGAACATGTGCGGGGAGGAACCAGGCGCCGATCGCTTGGCCCGCTTGGTCTTGCGTATGCGCACCTGGAAGCCGTGCTTGTGTGGCCCCTGCGACTTCTTCAATGGCTCCGTCCTGGTGGCCTGACTCTGCAGATCCAGGATCCTGGCCTCTCGAATCAGCTGCGCTGTAATGGGATCCGGCTCGCGTGCATCGGTCTCTTGGAAGGGAATCATCAGCGCCTTAAAGTCCGCTGGCTGCTGTTGCTGCTGCTGCTGCTGGCCAACGATGGAGCGTCGCTGGCGTCGTGGTTTGCGCTTGGAACGCTGACTCTTTGTGGCTGGCGGTGCACTCTCTGTAGTGGGCGTCTCCTCGAGTGCCCTGGCATAATGCTGCCGCAGGAGCTGCTTCACCTCGTCACTCGGCTCGACGGCGTCGCTGATCTCGAATCGCAGCATTCGCGGTGCGCTGGGCAGCTTGCGCTCCTCTCGCTTGGTGCGCGAGTGCTGAAGCTGCGACCGATCCTCGGTCTGCTGCTGCTGCTGCTGCTCGTTGTACTGATTGAAGGCCGCCAGGTAGCTGTCGTCGGTGGGATTGTCGATGTGCCGCATGCTGCGCAGATTCCGCTGATTAAAGTAGCGTTGCATGTCCTACAAGTCGCCCCCCAAAAGAACGTTGATCAGTATTATGAGGGGCAAAGAGACAGAGAGAGTGGAGTTACCTCATAGCTGGCAAAGGTTTCCAGCGAGGGTAGGCGGTTCCAGGTGTCCATGGCCTTAGCCATGTTAAGGCCAGCAACCACAAGCAGCACGACAAGCTGCAAAAACAAAGATAAATGAAAAACATATCTGTGCAGGAATCGGCGACACATAAATAATCCAAATATGTCCACCCATTCGTCCCCACCCCTCCACCTACAGCGGCGGCCAGCACTTTCACTTTCCAACTGACCAAAAAAAAAGTGCAACTGCAACTGGACTCGGATCGATTCTCAGTTCGGACCTGCATCTGCCGCGCCATAAAACGAGTTGCGCACGCGCTCTGCCACTGCAGCTGGGTGTCTCATTGTCTCTCTGTCTGTCTCGCTGTCTCACTGTCTGTCTGCTTATTCATGCAACCACTTTCACGTCAACAGGTTGAACTTGTGCCGTGGCTTGGCTTGGCTTTTATGGCCATTAAACTTATTGCCTCGCCACAGTCTCCCCTGTTCGAATTCAATTGCATTTCTCCCGGGCACCTCACTTGCTTTATGTAAGACCAATTATGGTATTGGTTCGTGGTTGGGGCTGTGATGCAATGCAATGCAGCGTATCGCATCCATTGGCTTACATTTCGATGCGATGGCCACAGAGATAATGGGATATCAGAGTGAGTTAATGATCGAAGATCGAAGAGCAAAGTTGCAGCAGGGTACAAGGATTCTATAGCACTCCAAAAGCGTTTATTTGGGGTGCTATTCCTATAGCCACTTTCCACTTCTGGCTGCAATTAATAACTAAATGTTTCTGTTCTCCTCTGTTAGTTGTTAGCCTGTGTAATTCAATTCCTTTCACCAGTATGACTTCATTTGTGATCTATACAGGCAGGGGTCTGGCTCCAGCTCAGGCTTATCTCGTGCCCCAACAGCAACAGCAGCAGCAGCCATTTAGCAGCCAAGCCAAAAGCCATCCACATCAACCAGTTAAGGCTGAAGCTAAAGCTAAATCCAAATGAACTGTCAACGGTCGTTAAAAATGCAACCGCGTAAACATTTAACGGCCGTTAAAACTGCGCCCGAGTGAATTTTTATGAACTGTACTCAGGCAAGCTACCAGGGCAGCCAAGGCCCTTTCTACTCCACCACCAACCCCAGCCCTAGCCCCAGCCCCAGCCTCCTTGTGAGCCTAAAAGAGGGAGAGAGAGAGAGAGAAGGAGACTGGGATGTGGCACGTTGCTGTGGCTGTTGCTGTTGCTGCCCCACTTGTTGGTTGAGGCGAGAACTGCAGTTTCCCCCTCATGCTTCTCATTCTGCCACATCTAACCCCTGCCATGCCACTGTGTGGTGCATAAAATTTTA
Source organism: Drosophila subsilvestris (assembly GCA_035043285.1). Lineage (NCBI taxonomy): Eukaryota > Metazoa > Arthropoda > Insecta > Diptera > Drosophilidae > Drosophila > Drosophila subsilvestris. Next base: position 10,944,467 of record JAWNNB010001922.1, on the reverse strand, counting down.
TGTGTTTTCTATTTAACACTTGGGTGATGGTTTGGGCGGTGGGCGCAACTGCAGGGGCGAGGTGTTCGTTTTATTTCACTGTGGTAAATGTCTTTTCATTTTGGAGCGGGACACGCGCAGGAATCGTTTTAAAATTCAATAGAAAACTCCAATAAAAGATTGTTGCTATTTTCGCTGCTGCTGCGCGGGGCTGCTGCGCCGCTGTGCTGGCGGAAAACTAGTTAACAATTTCTTTATGGCTCACCAAGCAAAAGTTCTACCCCCACAAAGCTCTCCACGTATCTCCCCAGTCTCTCAATGGAAATTCAATATTTGCCAATAGTTGCAAAAAAAAAAAAAGACAAAAAAAAAACAATTTTCAAAGCGAAACTGCAGCCAGCCTCAATTAAAGTTTCTGGCTTGGAAAGTACTTGTACCCCCAATCCCCCACCCCCACTAGCTCAACTTTCTCTAGAACTCTTATTTGCTGCTTTCCTTACGCTACGAGCACAGGTGGCTTTATTAACTGGCTGTAATTGCTGGTTGGCCACAAGTTTTGTATAATTGTTGGCCGCAATATGCGCTTACAGCTTCCTTCTCTGCTGCTGCTGCTTCTGCTTCTATTGTTGTTGCATGTTGCACACTTTTGTTATGGGGGGGGTGCCGAGACCAAGACCAACAACAGCAAGACCAACAGCAAGACCAAGAGCAAGTCCAAGTCAAGACACAAGGCCAGGAAAATGGAGCTGGCAAAAAGGCACACAGCTTGAGCTAATTGTTGGCTGGCATGCGAGAATGGGAGCGAGGCGGGGGTGGTGTGTGCACTGCGGGCAGTTGCAGTTGCAATGGCAATGGCAATGGCAATGGCACTGAAAGTGGCGCTAAGAACCAGTTTGGGTTTGGTTTTTCAACTACAGCACAAGTCCCAAAAGACCCAAGCCACAGTCAAGTTCAATGCACATGCAATAAAAGAGTGAAAAAGTAAAAGGAGTGTGGGGCAGAGGGGAGGAGTGCGAGTGCGAGAGTGGAACTTCCTTGGCCGCAAGGAAAAACCATTGCACTCAAAAGAAATGCCTGAAATGGACGCAAAAACTTTTTTCCATCCACTTAAATTGCAAATTTCCCGTTTCGATGGCAAATGTGTGTTTCCTTTCTGTCTGGTCAGTGGCGTGGGGGTGGGGGGCAGTGGGGATACGGTGTCCAATTCCGATTCCCCGACCACAACTACAGCGCCACAACTACTCTCCCCATATGACTGACTGTTAGATAATCGTTAAATGGGGGAAGGCTTTCCATGCAGCGCCGAGGTCATAAAATCATAAAATCGCACTTCAATGGCCAGATACTCGTACGTTTTCTTTTTGGCTTCTTTCTTGTATTATTTCTTTCCGCACTAACCATAATTGAAGCACCCCATCGAAGCCACCAAAATTGCGTAACACATTTTGCAAGCCAACGACTGACGGCTTACAAATCAAATCAAATGCAGTGGAAAAAATTTGAAAACATTCGCATTCGACTGGCAATTATTGTGAATGGTAATTAAACGAGAAATTTAAAGTGCTGCGTTGGGGAATTGCCGCCGCGGCGGCTGCTAATTGAAGTTCAAGTGCCAGGGGAAAAAGGGAAAAAAACAAAAGCGAAAATAAATGGGAATTATTCACGAAATGTGAGTGCGAAGAGACATGAGTATGGAATGAATGGTAGCATGGAAAGCATTATGTACGGAATGGTATGCCTGGGTGTGGGTGTGGGAGTGGGATTGTGATCGTCCATTTCCTGGCCAGGGCATGGGGCATGGGACTCTCACTTCAATGGCATACAATTTTTCTCGCTTTATTTTACTCTCTTTTGGGTTGGAAAGGTTTCCGCCCTGGCACTTGTTGTTTTCACGCCTCAGTTGATTTGCCAGTTGTCTGTTATTTATATTAAAATTTCTGAATCTGAATCTGAATGATGAGCTGACCTCCCGCTGCCGTCAGCGGGTCCGACTGCTGCTTGGACTTACCATTAAGGTGGGGCCAGCATCTGAGATGGCCATTTTTCCCCCACAGTTGCGTCGCCGGAAGTTCAAACGGGGCAAATGAGGCGTCGCCTGCACGTTGCACGCTGTGGCAGCACGAAATGTGGCAGCTTAATTTGCAACTGTTGTTCAATTTCTTTCCTTGTTTCTTTCCACAGGCTGATATTTTATCAGTGGCGATATTTATTGTCTTTTTTCCGCATTTATTGAGCTTGGGCTCGAGCTCGAATGTCTTTCGATTGTAGCTCTAATTGTTTATGCAACTTAATTTGATTCAAAGACAAAAACTGAAGAATATTTTTAGCCTTTGTGGTTGCATTTTTGTATGTTTGTATAAGCTTGAATCAATTTATATTCATTTAAGATTCTATTTAGGTAGCACTTTTAAATAATTGATTGGACAGGCTCTTTGTAAATTATATTTTTATAGTTCGCATGGATAAAAAATAAACGCAAACAGAAACTGAAACTTTTGTCTATTCAATTTAACTTTTGCTTTGAGCTTTGTTTAAACTTGCTTCTGCTCGTAGCCGTAGCCGTAGTCGTAGTCGCAGTGTCTCGTCCTTCCTTCTCCTTCTCGTCCTCGTTCGTTTTTCATTTATTTAATGCGACTTTTAATTTGAGTTGAGTTTTCGTTGGTTTTTCCTGCTGTTGCTGCTGCTGCTGCTGCTTTTGTATGCTTTTATTTTCGGCTGTGGAAATTTTGTGGATGGAAAACCGCACGCTTGCGCGCTGCTGTTGCAACTGTGCCTCGAATTTTCGCGCCACTTGAGTTTTGTGTGTGTTGTCGGCGGGCCGTTCGCCGTTTTTCCCAGCGACATCCAGCCAGTTTGTTTTTCCATCTCCCCTTCTGCATTTGCCCGCCCGAGTCAGCTTTTGGCCAGTTGCAGGCAGGGGCTTGGATGTGGGGCTGTTGCATTTCTCATATTTCTCTTTTCCCTGGCGACTGTTTGTTTTTTGTGTGCGGGAGGGTATAATGAGCGGGCGATGTAAATTTTAATGCTCAGATTTAGTTATGAAGCCTGCGTAAAATATTGGAAATAATTCCCCCAACAGATCGATTACACTCTGAGGATAGGAATAAGTTTCTCCTTAATGATTACTCTGCACAATGCATTATTTTGCCCGATTTAAGACAAGAGAGCATTCAATTGTCGACCATCTTTAGTGGTTAGTTTTCCCCGTCTGCTTTTCGCTGAGCTGCTTTTTTGGCCATGGCTTTGGCCGCGGTACCAGACGGCAGCCAACTTTTGACCATCAACTTTTGCACAATATTTGTTGTTTGTGGCTCATGACAAAAATGCTCAAGTTTTTTTACTATGTTATGTTCAGTTTTTGTTTGTTGTTTTTTGTGTTAATTCAAGTTGATTATCTTGTGCGTGCGGCTGAGGCTGAGCCTGAGCCTGAGCCGGCTGCCGTCATGCCGTTGTATAATTAATTTATTAATGGCAAACGAGCGAAATGCATTTCCACGCATTTCCTATGAGCGCGCGCACAGCCTGTGCTCGGATTATGTGATTTATAGGAAGAATTTGTCCAACTGCTAGACAATCCCCCCACTGGGGCTGGGCTGGGGTGGCGGGGCAGTGTGAAAGTTCAACTGAAGATGTTATGCAACAGGCTGGAGCAGCCAGCCCAGGCACCACAATCGAGGGACTGTCACGCACGCGCCGCGGCTGATGAAGTAGCTGACAAATTATTTTTATTGCCACCAATCCAAGACAGAGAGCTGCCATGGTTTGGGTTGAGGTTGAAGCTGGTGGAAGCTGCGCTTTAGGCTGTAGCTTGAGCAGAGACTTGTGGCAGAGACTGGGGCTGGGGCTGGGACTGAGGCTGTGGCTGTGGCTGAGGCAGGAGCTGAGACTGAGACTGGGACTGGGACTGAGACTGGGGCTGGCGCTGAAGGTAGAGCTATCTATTCGAGTGCATCAGACATGAAACTAAAGCTGTGGCTGTATCCGCGGTGGAATCTGTGGTTTTATCTTTGGCTGCATCTCTGGCTGCATCCGAGTCTCAATTCGATGGTGTGGCAGCGACGATTAGTGGAAATTTTTGGCGAGTGTCGGACTGACTTTGGCACTTTCACATTTACTTTTTTGGGTGGCTGCAGGAGGCAGGCGCTGCTGCTGTGGCTGCTGTGGCTGCTGCTGTTTGGTTTGGTTTGGTGTTGAAATTGAGTTATTAGAGGGGAAAATGTTATAAGCGAGGCTAAAGCAACGCCTCCTCTGGGCACTGTGCCAAGAGAGTCCCGAACCTCCGTTCAAAAGCCACATAATTGCTGTAATCGTGGCGAAGATTCACAATCTCGTAATAAATTGAGGCAAACACACAGGGAGATGCGCCTGACACCCGCTCTCTCTATCTCTGTCGTTGTCTTTACCAACGTGCGTAGGAGGGGCGGGTAGGGAGTTGCAGTAGCAGCTGCAATAGGCGGAAATCTCACACCGAAAGTTGCATTGCGGATGCATTCACCACATCTCCAACTCCAACTGCAGCTTCGTAGCCCGTACTCGGTGGCAGCTTCAATCCCTGTTGTTGTTGGTGGCAAACATTCGTATTCGTGCGGAAGTTTAACCAACTAACTAAGTGACTTCAACTTCCAGTCGAGGCCTGAATCAGGGGCAACAATTGTTTGGCCAAAATGTGTGTCTGTTGACGCTTCCAAATCTCACACTCTCCGGCAGCTCTCCGGTTGCCTTGCCTGTTGCCTGTTGCCCGTTGCCCGTTGCCCCGTTGGATGTTCGTTCCACTTCCACTTCCAGTTTTGACAATGACCAAGCCTTCGCCACTTAATTGCCTTTGAATTGGTTTTACTTTGTGGTCAGTTTTAAAACTTGGACAGTTGGTCATTTGGTTTTTGAGGAAATTGCCCACAGGCCGTGGCCACATCGATAGCGATCGCTTCGAGTACATTTTAATAGACCCATTTGGATGCTTCCTTCATCGGCCAGAGCAGGATCTCCCTCCTGGTCGAACGTTGCCTTAATTGTCTGATACTTCCCGTTTCGTGGCTTGTTTCCCATCCCATCCCAAAAGCTGTATCAGACCGGACCAGACCAGACCATCTCCAAAACCATCTCCCAGTCCATTCCGACCAGGCCAGGCCAGGCCAGGCAGCCATCGCAGCCAGAAAGCCAACGAGCGCAGCAAATTGACAACACAATAAACACTGGGCCCAGAGAGGGCCGGGTATGGGTAATACCCTGGCAGGAGGTGGGTGGAAGGAGAGGGACTTTTAGGAGGGTGTCACACATGTGCGACAGTTTCTGATTTATGAACACAATTTCCACTTTGACAATGAGCGAACTCCATCCCCCCCAAAAGCAGATGAGCTGGGAGCCGCTTTTATCCGGATACCTATACTCCATTCCTATTCACATCCCCCCCCCCCCACTGGCCGACCGAACTAAACTCATGTCCGGGTCTTGATTCGGCTCCTGTTTTCGGGAGAAAGTTGCCCTCTGTCCTCCAGAAACTGTTAGTTTATGAGTGTGCAAGTGTTCAAGTGGGCGAGTGGGCAAGTGGGCGAGTGGGAGTGGAAGTGGAATCTCTGCTTCCTGCACCCACTCTAGGACTAGGTGAATTATGTTAATTGAGATTCGCTTGCTGATAGAATCGGCCGATGCAGCTGCGTCTTGGCTGAAGCTTGCTCTTTTCACTTTGGCCTTAAATGTTTGGGTCCAAGAGGTTCGTGGCCATATTTCAGGGGCTAATCTCGGCCAGGGCGAAGCACATAAAACTGAAGCCAGATAAGGGAGAGCAGCCTCAGCTTCCAAATGCAAACTGGCAAATGAAATCTATGCGAGTGCTTCGATTTGGCCAGACCTGAGAGCATAAATTTTGCCATCGAAAGGATTCTTTTGGTGCGGGGGAGAGCATAAAAGCGAAGCATTTAATTTTATTTCTCTGTTTTTCCCCCATTAATGAAGCAAGGAACGGCATTTAAAAGGGTTTTCAATCAAAATTGAAATGGAGATTGCACGTCGGAGAGCAGAGGCCACAGAAAAACCCCATACGAAGTCAACTGAAAACTCATTTAAGGCTCCATTTCACAATGCGAAATATCAGCAAACAGGAGAGGTAGGGAAGCAGGGGGGCAGGCAGATAATGGAGGGGAGAGAAAGGGCTGTGCTGTGGGCTGTGGCATGACAAGGCAGAGAACTTCGAACGGCTGTCGCTTCTTCGAGACAATTTGCCACTTTAATTGCCGCAATTTTTTGCCCATTTTTAAGTAAAATTCAGTCGATGGCAAATGCCTTGACTCGAGCTCGTAGCTGAGGTTCGTCCGGACTATACTGTCTCTCCCTCCCTGTCTCTCTTGGCCTGGCTCTTGTCACTGGTTGTGTGCCACATTCTGTTATCGTTGTTATTGTTGTGGCTGCCTGTCCCTGCCCTGTCCCTGTCTGCATGTGTGCGAGTGTCTCATGTGTCGTTCCATTATATTGTCCGGCGGTCCTCTGTTGTGGCACTAAAATGGTTGGTAATTGCAAGCAATTTGATATTAAGTACGATTTCTAATTGTGCGAATGATTGCTTTTCATTGACCTGCTCGAGAGTTCGACACAGAGCTCTGCAGAGGAGACAATGTCGCAACGAAAAACTAACTACAAATATTTATACCTAATTGCTGCTGGGCTGGAGTAAAGTTAACAAGTTCCCCAAATAACTTGCATGTCCCCTGCCCAGCCACTGCAGTCACTTCTTCGAGGGCCAACTAAGTCCTGGCCAAATTAATTAGCCAATGGCCGAGTGATAAATATGCAGGCTATGCCAATGGGAGCTAATCAAATGCGGATACAATAAACCAAAATCACTCAGTGGCCATATAATTAATTAAACTTTTATCGCCAGCTGTCCAGCGACTCGCCACAGGAGTGTCCTCGTCCTCGTCCTCGCCCATGGCCACTGTCCCCTTCTGCTCCTAGAGCAGAGCTGAGACATTTAATTTGCTTTAATAGTAAATCCCTGTTTTATATGCTCCGTTTGTGGGGAAACAACAGAGGCAACAGCACGAAGAACCCAAACGAACCGAGCAGAACGCAGGCCAACGCAAAGTCCAAAATCTTTTAATGCCACACACAAAATGGCAACCGCAAAACGAGAAAACTAAAATATCACTCATACGCCACAGTGGCAAGGCCCCAAACCAAGCAGATTTATGCGCGTGCTGCTGCATTCCATCTACCAGGCTAGAGCTGAGTAGAGATGTCCTTCGACCAGGGAGAAAGAGAGAGCCTGCCTGCCTGGCTCCTAATCTAAATCTGCATGTCAACTCGAAGACCGCATAAATCACAAAATAATCCCAAAGTAAAATACCAAAACCGGAATGGCCAGCTGCCCCCTCCCGCCCAAGTCTCTCTCTATCTCTCTCTCTCGATGTGGGCTGTGTGGGTATGGGTGGGTGTGCTTGTGGCCGGCTGTGTGGTGTGTGTGTGTGTGCTGTTGTGCGGCAGCGGGCGTGGCAAATGTTTGGGCGCACATTAACTTCAATTGTCTTTTGTCTGCGGCCACGCCCTCAATTTGGTTAGGGTTCTTGTAAATTTGCCTCGACAATCTGCTGCGGGGAAAGGGTAAGCAAGGGACGACGACGACAAATGTCACTTTGGTCCAGCATCCTCTGTTCCATTGTCTGGAGGAGGCCTTTACCTAGTCGGATTCGGTTATATTTCGATGGGGAACAAAGGCAAGGGGCTCGGCTCGGCCGCAAAATGTAATTCGCATCGCAATCGCATTCAATTCTATTTAAAATTGCTAAAAATGGGCATTGTCCGCACATTCAATTCGATGGGGCACGAAATGGATGATGGCTCGATGGATGCTCTATTCGATTGCGAATTGCTAGGACGATAACGAGTCTGGGTTGCTAAACTGAATGGTTGGGATCTGAGGATGGTCAGAGTATCCACGATTCGACCGACTACCAAGCGGCAGTGATAAAAGGTTTAAATTGGAATGGTATACGTAATGGTTTGCAGTGATTTGCTTTATCATTTGCGGTCCTTGGGCTTTGTGCGATGTGTCGCCTGTCGTCTGGCTGTGGATCTGGCTTTGGGTTTACATCTGGCTATGCTGCTGGGTCCCGTTCTGGGTCCCGGTCTGGGGTCTGGCTTTTTCGGGCTGAACCCAAATAAACGCCCAATGCAGCTAATGCTGATTTCATTTGTTGTTCGCCCCGTTAGCAGGCAGGCAAATATTGTAAATGAGACTGCGACAAAATCATCAGACAAAAGCGGCAATGAGACAATGTTACCATTTCACATATCTGTACACACACACACGAAGAGTATCTGTGCGAGTGTGTATGTATGTTCATATATTGTAAAAAGCTGTTAACGAGATGCACACACGGAGATAGGAAGCAGTGGAATGGGAGCGATGTGCAAAACAAAACAAAAAGGTAAAATGTATTCCTATAAAAGCATGCCGCTTTTCCTTTCCCTTTCCCTTTCCCCTGTCCCTGCCCCCAGCATGGCCACAAAACAAAACAAAAGACACTCAACGAGAACTGGGAATTCACTGGCTGCAGAAGGTTCCTCCCGTTCCAGGTCCTCCCCTTGTAGGACGACAGCCTCAATTGAAATAATTAAGTGTCAAAATGGCGCACACACTCACATGCACGGAGTGGGGGCTTTCGCGTAGAGATTTCGACGGAAATGAAAATGATTTTTCGTGAAAATTACTTGGCAAATGTAAAGCAAAGTTTCCCTTAGCCGCAAATGTGGCAGTAGGAGGTGGAGGAGGTGCAGTGGGACTCCAAATGGTATGTTTGGGAACGGTATTTGGGCGCCGGCAGCCGGTGACACAAAATGTAAACAGTTTAAAGTAATTTCTGGAAAATCTGGCTGCCATAAGTAGATGGGGCTTTTCGGGGTTCAGAGTTCTGTGGATTTTGCGGATTTGGGGAGCAGTGCACTTGACACGCCCCGCTTTGAGGAGGGTCGTTAAATGCTTAACTATTGCGTCGGTCGTTTGGGTTCGTTTGGGGTTCAGTTCCCCCCACCCACCAGCCTTTCTTTTATTTTGGCGTAGAAATGGGATTACGCTGGTAATGAGACTCTAGACTCGAGATAATGCTTGGCATAATGATTGGATTGGAGTCTGGGGGATGACCAATAAAGTGAATTAGTGGCCCAGAGACAAAGCGTCGAGATATTCAATGTTTCTACTGAAGAGACCCCGTTGTTTCTTTGTCGGGGTTCCGCAATCTAAATAATTTACCACAGGCAAACAGCAACCACTTGCCTCTTGTGGCATAGCACACACACACACAAAACAAACACTTTCTTGCCACTTTTCCTTGACTCTCTTCACCTGCCCACCATTTCCCTTAACCCTACCACCCCCCGATGCCGCACACTTGAAAGTCGAACATGAAAACTTTGCCAATATTCTGACAGCAGTTCCAGTTGCCAGCTTTCAGTTTTTGCCGCTTCCCCTTTGGAAAACCAATGGCCCCGCCAGGTCGATCCATTGTCGACCTGCTGACCGCGCTGCTGCTGCTGCTGCAGACCGACAACCGCACGCATGCTAAAAGTGTGGCCAGAGCCAGCTAAAGTCCGGGGCATTGAGTGGACTGGTGTGAATGTGGATGGGAAAAGTTGACTCGTGAGTTTGTTGTTCGGTGTGCTGTTGTTTCTGACAGAATATTTTGCAGCGTAGCCGGCCGTACCGTCGCCGCGCACTCCGCCCGAAGAATGCTGCAGCGGAAGTTACCTGAGAGCAGAGGAGTCCCCCGCTGGGAGCATTTTCGCAGTCAGCTACGGGGCAGTTATGCAATCACAAAGTTGCCTGCCTTCGTCAGTGATTGAAATTCCTCGGACCGCCGTCTTCTCGGTTTCTTGCAATTTTCAGCATCATCTCAGCAGCAGCAGCAGCAGCAGCAGCAGCAGCAGCAGCTGCTGGATCAGGCTCAGACCCAGGCTCCAAACTTGCATTTGGCTAGTTTTCATTGTAGTCATCATCATCATTTTTGTTGTTGTTATCATCGAATGCATCTATGCGTGTCCTTCCTTCCATTTCTTTGCATGTCTTTGCCTGCACAGCTTGCCATCGTCCATCGTTCCGCACTCGCTCATCCCTCGCCTCATTGTCGGATGTACTGCTGGCATCCTCCTTCTGGCCATTCTTCTCTGTCCATAATTATTGTAGTTGGATATTTCATAAAATTGGTTGCTGCTGCTGCTGCTGATTTTGCTTCTGCTTCTGCTTTTGAATTCCCTTTCTCATTGGGACTGGCCAATAATAAATTTCTGCCTTCTATATTTATTCCAGCATTGCAATTGAGGATTTTGATTAGTTTTTACTCTCTTGTTGGATGCCGTCGTGACGCCGTGAGGAGGGGGAGAGCATAGAGAGAGGTTTGCGGCACAATACAGTTTTACATGCACTTTACTGCAAGCTTTTCTATGCAACATTTCACTCTTTCGCTGCACACTTTCGGGCGGACTTGGGTTTGAATATGAAACCAGCTTTCAAACCTCTGTCCAAGCGAGCGAAATTTAAAATCTGTTGGGTTGCCATGGCAACTGCGAACGTATCGCGAGGTTTTCCAGTCTTTGATCCTAAACTGTTGTTGTTGTTGTTGCTTAAACTCTTTTGTATTCTCTCTTTCCCACACATTGTTGTGTTTTGAATAAAAAAATAAGAATGTTTGCCATTGCCTGTGCTCCCCTTTTGCTCTCCAGACTCGCTGCTCCTTCGTTTTCCCAATGCAGCAAAGTTATGATTGTTTGCCCTGTTGGCACGTGGCAGACTTCTTTTCTGTGCGGCCGGGGCCATCTCTTTGTTGCGGCTGCCTGCTGTCTGCTGTCTGCCAGTGCTTGATGCTGCGGAATTGATTGAAAGGAATTCTACGGTTTCCCTGCTTGTTTGCAGTTGTCGTCGTCGTCGCCTGTGACATGCCCTGAATACGAGTTTCTGGCCGACGGAATGTCCGGTCCAGACAAGTGCAAGTGGCAGAGCTATCCCACCCACACATTTATTTCTATCACCTTCTAACACCTTTTCGAGGTGGATGTATGGATGGATGTGCTCCATGCGGGCAAGCAAGTTCAAGCAATTTGCCTGCCGCACAAATTGTCGCCAATTAGTGGCGTGACTGAAGCAATAAAAAGTCAAAAGGAAAAATTCATACAAATCTTACATAGTAGCTGTTGCTTTTTGCAATAGTGATTCATATTTGTAGGCTGCCTCCTATCGCATTCTTCTTTGCTCATTTCATTCATCCCCATGCAACCGTTTTTTCCACTTTTTGTACGAGAGTAATCTTTTTTTGTTTGGCTGCCTCACTCACCCTGCTCTCGCTCTGTGCACCATCCGTTGTATGCTTTTGACATTTTTGCGTTCATTTTTGTGTGACAAGTTTTCTGTGGTTCACTGGGGCCACTTTGCGGCATGTCCGCCCCATCCAACACTCAGCTCCACCACCTTCTTCCACTCTGGTCAAAAGGGTGACGGGTTAACGGGGTGACGGCCTATTTCACACTTTTATAGAAAATTTTTGCCAATTGTCTGGCGACGCTTCGACGTACTCGTGGTTAGCCTTTTTTCCTCTCGCTCGTTCTCTCGCTCTCTCGCTCTCCTTCACACTTGGGGCGGAAGTTTGCGCAATTTTCAAAGCGGAAATGCAATTTTCGGTTCAGCTGCATTTGTCTCGCAATGCCACGCCCCCGTCCCGTGAATCGACCGTGCCGCCAACTTGGGCTGCCTGCCAACACATCGTATATCAAATGCAGAGTTGGCAGCCCCTGACAATGACATGCAGCGAGCAGCAGCCAAACCAGAAAAGGCCGACAGCCTTGTGGATTCGTGCACGGGGTGGGGCTGGCGGAACCTCTGGATGGGGCCGCCCAACAGGGGGAACAAAAAAAAAACCAAATTCGAAATCGTCGACATCGCCAATAGCTTCCAGCAATCGTTTGTTGTCCTTGTTCTTGTAGCTGTAGCTGCTGGAATATCGTCGGACTCGTGGTAGTGTGTGTTACGCCTTTTGTGGCCAGATCAGAGAATTTATTTCACACGCTTTTTATGCACAATGAACAGTGAACAGTGAACACACTTGGCCACAACTTTTGCGGCTCTTTGTGCCGAAAGTACTCTTATTTATTTGCATATAAATTATTCAATTGTTCCTTTGCTTATCTTTCCCTTTGGCTGCCTCTGACCCACTGTCCCCTGCCCACAGCCTTTATCCCCTTGGGGAGTCTATCAAAATGCTAAATGCATTTTGCAGCTGCAATTGCAATTTCAATTGATTTTTGGGATATCTGTGGGCGTGGCATTGTAAAATCTATGATTTATGCTCTGGAATTTGGCAAAAGCTGAATAAAATTTGCTGACATGGCGTGGGAGCTGAGCTGCAATTGAACTTAAAGAGTAAAGAGTGTGTGTCGCCCAGTGATTTATGGACTCGACAGTGTCAAAAGAAAGTACACATATTTGCATACAATATATGTACATACATACATTTTAAAGCAGTGCAGTCAGCACAGCATAAATATTGATATAATCAAGCTGGAGAGTGGCCATCTTTACTTTCCTTTACCCTTTCTGGGGGTGCAATGCATTCTTCTGGCATCTTTTAAGCCGCCATTTCTGCGCCAAAGTTTCCGTTTCCGCTCAACACGTGCGCTAAACGGTTTGTCTGCCCCCCCCCTTTCTCTATTCCTGTGAAATGTCAAATGTCAACTGCAGCTTCCGCTGCTGCCGTGACGTGCCTCTCGAGCCGCTGCGCAAACATTTGCCAAGGCCCTCGCTTGCTTCTCTTTCCTCCTTTATTATTTTTCCCCTCTAAGAGCATGGCCCCGCCTCAATACAATACTCAACTCGTAACACTCGAACGTGTGAGGCCCAGGGCCCTGTCAGGGCTTGTCACCCAAAAATATCTTCTAATATCTGCTCGCTGCTGCTGCTGCTGCTGCTGCTGCTGCTGCTGCTGCTGCTGCTGCTGCTCTGCTACATGTGTTGTAAATTTATTAGCTGTCATATAAATCTTTGCACTCGGCCGCCTTTCTTTCGGGACGTGTTTGGACGTGCGCCATTTCACCAGTTGGTAATGGGCGTGGCAAAGCTGACTGTTTGCGTGCAGATAAGAAGGAATCGGCATAGAGAAGGGTTCTTCTCCCTTACCCTTCTACTACCCTTTACATAAATGCTAGCTACTTAAGGAAATTCATAATTTTTCTTATGCCAGTTTGGTGCTCTCCCTTTTCCCCTTCGTCTGAGTGTCTGTCATTTGTTTAATTGATATTGCACCTTGGGGTTAAGTGCAGACACATGTGCTCTTGAGGGGTCCTTGGGGTTTTGTCAGCATTTTTCCACAATTGCATAAATTTACTTTAGCTTAGGGTTCAGTGCTGAGATTTTCCCATGCCACAGACTGAATAAAATGTTTATTGTTTTTATTAAATGCATTATTTTAAAAATATGCGACATAAATATAAAATATAATAATTATTACTATAGCTCTATATATTTTGGCACACTTTTCCTCATTGCTTCTCTCCTCCTGCACCGCCTGCCCCTACTGCTCACCGTCCCTCCGCCTCCTCCTGCTTGAGCGGATTCCCTTTGTCGTCTATCTCCATGGACGGCACCAGGGGGGCTTGAAGCCGTACTCCATGTGCAGATTACGTCCGAAGTCGGGACTTCGCTTCAGCGAGTGGCCATTCCGCCAGCGCTGGAACTCGTCGAACTCGATGCCCGTCGATGCGTCGGATGCCGCTTGTGTCGCTCCGGGAACGGGTCCAATGTACGACTTGACCATTTGGGCGGGCGCCGAGGCGGCGGCAGTGGCCAGATCTGCTGGCAGGGTGTTGTATATGTAGCGGGCGCCCTGCAGCCAGGCCGAGCCCTGTGGCGGCGGCGGGGGACGCAGATCGAAGCGCATGTCCGCCAGGCTGAAGGTCGCCACTTGGGGCGCCTCGCCTCGCACTGGCTTAACCGGAGGCTTCACTAGCGACTTTACGGGCGACTTCGTTGCCTTGGCCTTGGACAGGGATTGGGACTGCGTCTGGGACTGTGTGATCTGGGGCAGGAGCTTCTTCAGCATGCGGGTGTAGTAGTTCTGCAGCACCTTGGGCGGAATGTGGGCAGCCACCGAGTGCGACCAGGGGTGCAGAGCATTGGGATGGGGATGGTGGCCAAACGAGTGCGCGGAGTGGGGCGGCGGCATCGGCATGTGGATGGCGACGGGGACGTGAATGGGTATGGCCATGGGTCGGTCCACGAACTTCTCGACGATCTTCTCCACCTCGACGGGTCGCTCCACAATGCGCTCCACCTCCACTGGCACGTGCTTCTCCACAATCTTCTCCACGACAGTCTCCACGGGATAGGGCACAGGGTGCTGCACATAGGTGGGCACTGGATAGGGCCGATCCACGTAGTGCTCGACATGGACAGGCACTGTCACCGGCTGGTGAACGGCATACGGAACGGGTATGTGCTTCTCCACAAACTGCTGGACGGGGCGATCGACATGTTTCTCCACCACATACGGCTGCGGCACCACCTTCTCCACAACGGCCACCTGGGGAGGAGTGGGCGGCTGCTCATGGTGGTGGTAATGCTGCAGAGGCTGCGCTGGACCAGCGGGCGGGTGAATCGTCTCAAATTGCTGGACATGCCCCGAGTAACTGTCTCCTGGTGTCTGGTGACCCGTTTCCAGATTGATGTCCGCATGTGAGATGGCCACCTCTTGCCGCGAGCTCTCGTGCTCCGCCTGCTCCACGTTGATGGGGTTGGTGGTCAGCGAGAGGTAGCTTTTACCTGGCGCCGTGGCTGGGGGTGGCGACAGGTGATTCTGCAGGTAGGGCTGGTGGTAGATGGTCTCGTGCTGCTCCACCAGGCGGCCGTCCTTCTCCGTGATCAGCTTGTTGTGGATGTTCACGGACTTTTGCACCTCCACGAAGGTGTAGCCATTCGGATGGCTCTCGCGCTCTGCCGGCTGCTCGTACTGGGGGCGATTGGGGTGCGGGGCGTGCTGGATGTGCTGCTGGGAGGGCTCAGCCGCCGCCTCGTATTCGTGTGGCGCTGGATGGTGTACTGTGATTTGGACGCCTGCATCTGGCGACGCATGGGCAGGCGCTGGCGAGGATGCGGCTTGCGCAGGGGGTGGCGGAGTGTTGAGGGTCACAAAAACCAGACTATTGGGCGTGGGTCCTGCGTAATCAGAGTAGTACTGCACCTCTGGTGGAGACTGCGACTGGGGAGGAGCAATTGGCGAGGGTATCGCTTGGGTGTGCAGCTCCTGCTGATATTGCTGCTGCTTCTGCTGCTGCTGCTCCAGCTGCTGCTTCGGTGGCTCTGGGAACTGTGGAGACTGTGGGATACCGTGACTGAGTTCCTGTTGGTATGACAACTGGACAGCAGGTCGCACAAAATGGTCGGCATAGACAGTCTCCTGGGGTGGCCGAGGCATCGGCAACTGCGGAGGCTGGCTGGCCTCGTAGTGGAAGGTTCCCTTGGCTATCGGCCCATCGCCGCTGCCCGATATGATCGGCTTGAAGCTCTTGAGGAACTGTCGGGATGGCGCCTCCTGGACGCTGGGCAGACTCTGCTGGAAACTCTGCTCGCTGTGCGCCTGGTAATGATCGAGGGACTGCTGGTCCGGCGCCATGGGCGGTGCTGGCCCCTCCGCTGCGGTCGGAGCCCTTCCCTCTTGTGCCTTGGCCAGGGTATCATCGTGGACGATGTGCACATTGATCTCCTGCTCCTGGCCGGGTCCCTTTCGATTCGTGTAGCTCTCGATGCTGTTGTGGGCTGATCCAGCACCTGCCGGCGGGGGCAGCCGCTGCTGGTAGTAGCCTCTGCCCGTATGTCGGCTCTCTGCTATCTGGTTGTCCTCAAAGTCCTGGCCCTCGTCCAGCTCCGCTTCGTGCTCGCCGAGGATGACGATGGGCGCACTCTCGGCTGCCACCAGCGTCTCGTTGTCATCGCTCTCTGGGAGCAGCAGGAGGCTGGGCAGCACGGGTGACGCCACAGCTGCCCGATTGATGCGGAGCAGCTCGTCCCGGGAGATGTGGTTGCTGCCATCCCGGAAGGGATGCTCCCGGCTCGACGGCTCACTTCGGGTGATCTTCTCCACCACGATCTCGGTGTGGCCGGGACGCAGCTCCCGGCGGTACTCCTTGGTGACTGTCGTTTCGTAGCTGAAGTACGTTTCGTTCCGCTGGCTGCTCTCTGCCCGGACAGGGACTGTGACTGTGTGTGTGGCCTCTGTGGTTATGGCTGTGGGATCAACGGTGGGACGCACCACTGCTTTATTGGTGGCAGTGGTGGCTGTGGTGGCTGTGGTGCCAGTAGTAGCTGTGGTGGCTGTGGTGGTCGCTGGCTCTGTGTTTGTGTCCCTGCCGCTGAAGCGGAAGATGTCCGAGAAGCCATTCGGGAACAGATTGGACAGAACCTCGTTGACGGTCTCCGTTCTGGATTGCGTCACAGTCTTCTCTATGGGTCTCCGGCGGCGGACAGCCTCCACGGGCATCTCCTCGTTGACCTCGAACTGAATGTAGCCATGTCCGTTGGTGGGCGGTGGCAGGACAGTGGGCAGAAAGCCAGGCACTCTGTGTGGAGCAGAGAAAGGGAAACGAATTTATGGCTCTTTCCCCTTGCGAAAACCTGCCCTGCCCTGACTTACCCCACGAAATCCTCCGGCCTTTCTGTGGTTGCAGTCGTTGTAGTGACTGTGGCAGAGTCCTCCTCCTGAACCTCACTGCCGTAGTTCAGATCCTCAATGACCTCCAGCTCTCCTGTCTCGGCTGCCTGCTTATTAAGCTGTCAAAAGCGACGCTCATTGCCTGTCAAAATCTTTCACTAAGCTCGGACGGACTCACCTCCTTGGCGCTGTCACTCAGGGCCTCGTCATCGTTCTCCAGCCGCAGCACTCGCAGCACTCCTTCCTCCATCCGCATTGTCCCATTCTGCGTAGGCGTGGCAGGCTGCAGCGGCAGCGGCAGTGGCAGGTTGCTGCTGGTGGAACTAGTTGGTTCGGAGGATGCCGAGAGAGTCGGCTGGATGCTGGCCAGTATCGAGCAAATGCCAAAGAGCGTCGCTGCTAGCAGAGGTTTCTGTTGTTGCTTCTGCCACATGGCGCTGCTGCTGGATGGAAATTGCGGAAATGAAAATGGAAAGAGTTGAGTGGCGGCTCTCTGTCATGGTGTGGGGTATTGAGTATGGGTATGGGTATGGGTATGGGTATGGGTATGGTATGGCAGTGTGAATAACCCCGCATGACAAATTCCAAAACAACAAATAAAAAGCCAAAACGAAACATTTGACGGCCACACGAGGATGCCGAAGTTGTCAAGCCTGTTTTGGGCCCCACTCCAGCTTCCCAGCCTTCTCTCCAAAAGGCACTCCACTCGATGCCACTTCGCTGCTCTCGCATGGCTGGCCAGCACTCACTTGTCCGGGCTGTTTGATTTTAACCGATAGCCGAGGCTTATGATGATTTTTCCTAAGTGGCTTCGGCTGCCTTGGCATTTCCATTTTACATTTTCCATTTTGGCGCTTTTCTTTCTCTTTCGCTGTGAGATTTTCCCTAAACGTCGCGCGTTGCCTGTCGCAGGCCAGACCCAAGTTGTTGAACTTGGCGGCATTTGCTTTGGGCTTATGTCATTGCTACTGGCAACGTAATGAATTATTAATCATCATCCCCTCCGGGCAGGCCTGCGCTTCGCCACGCATTTAATTTGGAAAATTGAAATTGATGGCATTTAAAATGATTCGTACGGGTTTTCACATAGTTTTCGCATGCCGCCGCCTCACCCTCGGTTGCCTCTGTTGCCACTGCCTCTGCCGTTGCCGTGGCCATATTTTGATGTGCATTAAATATGCATGCCAAAACATATTTCACTTGTAATATTCATGGCTTTCCAGGCCTAAGTGCTGCGGAGCTACCCCCAGCTATCAGTTAAGTGGTGGGTCTGGTGTCTGCTCAAGAAAGTGAGGCGGCTTTACATGATAAATTTCTACATTAATTGCGGTTAGATTATAATCCTAGCTCAGACATTAAGGGGTGGGGGGTGGGGGGCAAATATTGGACTCGAATATGTGCAAAGTCCGTCCCTCCATTCACAAACAAAAAGGTACAATTGCTGCCAGTCCTTCGTCCGATTGCGCATATCACGCGCTTAAATTTTGCAACAAATTAAATTCCCCATCATTGCCACCATTTAAATTGCATTTAAAATGTTTTCTTCTATTTGAATTCACATTTATTTACCTGCATCCATGAAGTATAACGCGGGGGCTGGGGAGGGCTTGGGAATGCAGCGCAATGAAAACAACACTCAATTATTTATATTGATTGCCGGCCAATTAAAAAGCACTTTTAATCACTTTTCTATTCGATTATTCGACAATTGTAATTAGTGTGGCAAAATGGAATTGGTTTTGGTTTGCTCTGCTCTACTCTGCTCTGCACTGCTGTTCTCTGAGCATCTGAATGGCACAGCAGTTGTGGGAATCACAATCGCTTATTTTTTGTCTGCTTCCACACTCAAACTCTCGATGATGGCTGTGCGACCCTGACAGCTGCGCGTGCGCGTTGCGAATGAAAGTGAAACCGTCGGTGCTTGGGCATTTCGTTTTCTTTTCGTCGATGTCTCGTCGTGGGTTGTTGCATGTTGCTTGTTGGTTGTTGGTTGTCGCTGCTGCGGCTGTTGCTGCTGCTGCTGGTGATCCTTAAAGTGTAGCATAAAACTTGTCCAGCCAGCGATTGCGCAAGCGCAGCCATCTCTCCCTCTCTCTCTCTCTCCTGCGATCTTGCTCTTTCTCCCTCGCTATCCACTTCAAGCCAATGACAATTTTATTTTTATGGCTTTCTACAGCTAGCAGCAGCAGCAGCAGCAGCAGCATTGACCCTGCCGAAAACCATGCGCGGGAAAACTTTGCAACAGGTTTCGCCTGGCCAATTGTGTGGAAATGAGCATGGTGCATGGGCCATGGGCCATAAGGCATGCGGCATGGGCATTTAGTCAGCACTCAGCATGCCTCCCGCCTTGCAAGAGAAAGCCCTTTGGCTATGCGCTTCCCCTCAAGTTGACACAAATTTCCATGGCCGTTTCCTTGCCTCATAACGATTATCGCATTCGTCTCGCACCTGTCAACAGGTGTCGTCGGTTCGATCACCTTCGATCGCATTGTTTTCACAACTTGCAGTTTTTCTGTCTTTCTTTCTTTCTTTCTTGCCGCAGATATTTTCATTCAATTTTAATGAGGCGGCGGCAATCGATGGCACTTTTTTTTTTGCTGTGTGTAGCGTTTGACGTCTACTGATTGATTCATGTGGATGCGGTTTTTGTGGCAAGAGGCAGGCGGCGTTTTTTTTTTGTTTGTCTCTCTTTTGCTTTTTTCTGATTTATTAAAATGTAATTTTTTATTTTGCATTTTATTTATGCTTTGGTAATTCATTTTATTTATTGCATATTTAATGGTATCGTTTCGCTGCCTCTTTTTGTATCTGTATTTTTTATGGGTAAATTATTGGAGTTAATGGAGGATTTTGTTGTGAAATTTAAAGCATTTAGTGCATGGAATTTATTAATTATCAACTGTAGAATAACGAAAATAACAAACTAAAAAGAGGGGAAAGCTACCCAAGTTCTACCCAAGCTGAAAGCTATCCCCACACAGATGAAAATGCACAGATCATGAGTTTCTTAATCACTGGCTTGCCTTATCTGCGTGCATCTCATTATAGACATGTGGCATGCCCCATGCACACACGCAGATACTTCGCTTTCACCACTTGGCTGGTGGCAGTGGCAGAGCTCGTATAGCTCTGATCTTTTTTTTCGGATGGCATTTCCCCTGACGCTTTCCGCAGAGACAATTACGAGAAGAAAAACTAACAGCAGAGTGCCAGAGATTGCATAAGCGAGGCAGGGGATGGCGAGGCAAGCCAAAGTAAGTCAAGACGAGCCAAATGAAAAACCCAAGGCGACGCACAGTTTTCTTCCAAGGAAATGCGAGTCATAAATTGGCAGCTGCTGCCCTGGAAATGCCGTTGTCCAGTGGCTAATTTTCGCTACAGAAGTGTAACAAAAGCCGACATTTAGTTGGTCGCCCGGTCACTTTGGCCAGCAATCGACTTCCTTCCGTCCCGTATTACAAAATCATCAAAAAGTTGGCAAAGGAAATTGCTGAGATGCCTGGACCGCAGCATTGGAAATTCGGAATTGGAAAAAAGAAACCTCAGAAATTGCGGAAAAAAAAATCTATGAAAAGCAATTCACTTAATTTCGATGCTGGTATTTCGCATATTCGCTTATTTCACGTGTACGTGTATTGTACTTCCCCGAAAGTGCATTCAGGCGGAAAGGCGGCGGGTCGTGTTTGTTGTTTGTGATGGGTGGGGGGGAAGGGATGTGCCCGGGGGACTGGGACTGAGGGACCCACTGCTAATTAAGTGCACAGAGCAAATGAAATATGAGTGAGAAAGGTAATTACAATCAATGGTGCCCTGTCCCTGGCCCTGCATCGGTGTGGCGGGGCCACAGACCGAATGGCAATTTCATGCAACAATCAATCAAAAACAATTTTTAATTTCGCGTTAACAATTTTCCTGATTCGCCCTTTTTTTGTTGTTGCTCTCCACGGATTGGACTGCTATTTTCGCCAGAGTATGCGCATCGGCCTTTAGAGCGTCTCTCTCGTTCGGTTTGACTGTGAAGTAAATTGGAAAATAAAGTTAAAATTAAAATGCATTAATTGAACTGTGAAATTTCATAAAAGCGTATTGGGGTGGGGTGAGTTTGGGGCGAGCGTTGGATGGGAAATTATTGCCACGCCCAGTGATGTGCAATGAAAATGGTTTTAATTGTCAGCATTTTCTGTGCGCTTAAAGTCGGCAAAGATAATTTCGCATGAATGCCTCCTGCCCAGCTGCAAGTAGACAAGACTTACAATAAGCCAACGTGTCGCCAAAGCGTTAACTGATTGATTCTGGCCATCTGCGAACCGACACGATGTGTTCATTAAGCATTTGGCTTGGGCACCTAAAGTACTTCATTTTTACGGCATAGCTTGAATATTAATAGGGGAAGTATACATACATGATGTAGCGCTGGGGATGAGCCTGTACACTCGTTTTTTAAGCTGCCTCAAGTGGCATCGTTCGAGGGTGAAGCGTAGCTCTACCGATAAGTCAAGTCCCTCTAATTGCCGATAAGTCTATTCCCTCCTATTTCAATAACTGAATTAGCCTTCACAATCTCCCTGCATCGGCTGCCACTCGTGCAACAGGAGCCCAAATACCGCATCTGTTCATTTCGATATACAAAATAAATTAGCTGGCACGCCCATTTACCGACTGCATAAAGTCTGCAATTTTATGGCCTGGAGCTGGGGCTGTGGCTGTGGCAGGGGCTGACTTTGATTCCTCAACTCAGGCGATGGCGCCTATCATAAGCGAATTGAAATATGCGGTTGCGGCTCGGTGTGGAGCCTCCGATTGGCAGTTGGCGAAGCCGGTTTTATCTCTTCTTATTTGGTTGTCGTTGAGGCAGCAATTAAAAAGAAATGCGCACAGTAATGCCAATTGGCAATCGCGGATATCTGTTGGTTCGCAGCTTTTAGTCTGCGAGTGGGGGACGGGTCTGTGGATCGAGGGGGATCCATTAGCCGGGGCACCTTTCGCTTTGGCGCGTGCGTCGACATTGGACCCAGCGCCTGGGACATTACAAGTTTATTCCACTCGATCACTGTTTGGGAATTTTGATTGATAAAATACACTGCCAGAAACGGGCTTGCCCTGCATCTATGAGAATCGTCTAGGAGGTGGCGCTGTTTGCTCTCAGCGTACTCGTGTGTGCCGCACTGTACGGTACGCCCCCGCGCTCTGTAATCTCGCCAGGCGCCTATGCAGATCCCAAACATTTCGCTGTCATTAGCGCCCCGCGAAAAACAAAAAAAACCGCGAAACCGGCCTGGTTATCGATGATTGTGGCCTGGCGTTGCCCGTGATGTTGATGTTGTCAGCCTCCAAACAGGTTGCCGGCTGCCTGGCTGCCCGCTTGCCAATTCGCGCCATTCGCAGCAACTCTTTAGGCCAAAAACTGTAGCAGCCAGGTCCATACTGGCCGTTCCGATCCTCCGGTGTCGTTGTACTTTTGATTTCCAACTAATAAACATTAACCACAGGCGGCTGCTGCTGCTGCTGCTGTGGCTGTGGCTGCTACTGCGGCTGCTATTGACAACGCAACTCTGAGATTGGGCCAATGTACGAGAGACAAACCGGAATCTCCTTCACCCAAAACAAGCCGAGCCTGCGGTCACCCAAAGCTTCACTCACTCACACGTTGGCCTTTGGATGAATACAGATGCCGGGCCTGGCTACAGTGGCCCCCACCACTGCCACTGCATGCACTTGTCAGCTTCATAAGCTTAGCCTTAGCTTTAGCTTAGGTCAGAGTTTTGTTTGAAAGCCTGAAATGCTTTGAATAGAGCATTGAAGGGACCTTTAGTTGGCCTTATACCTTTGCTTATAATGCTGTTATTGTTCCAACGATAATCATTAAATTATTTATGCCACATTGCAGAGGTCTCTCCTGAAATAGTAGGCATGCCACGCTAAGGTTTAAAAAGGTGTCCGTAAACATGTGATACATTTAAAATTTAGCCCAAAAGTGTTTTTGTTCCACTGCAGTCAACTGGTGATCAATTGACAATTTATAGCTAGTATAGCCACGGTAGAACTGTTACTTTTGGGCCAATTAGTGCAAGCGTTTCTTGTGGCTAAGATGCAACCAAGTTTGACTTGCGTTTTCTGACCCGTTCCTTGACTCGTCTCCATCTTCGATAATATTGCTGTGTGCTGTCCTGATCCGCTACCGCCCCCTGGTGCAACCCTTTTAAAGAAACTCTCTTTGTGTTGCATTTTCTCCATTTAAATGTTTTATTTTATGTTCGTTTCTCTGTGTTTTGTTGAGTCTTGGGGCTTGCTCTTTATTTTTGGGTTTTTGGTTTTTAGTATTTTAGTTTAATTTGCATTTTCATTTGCGTTTTCCCTTTGTCATTTGTTTCGCTTTGCTTTATGCTAAATTGGCTATGTTGTTTTGTTGCTTTGTCACTTAAACATGTAAATGTCCTTGGGGGTGGGGAGGGATCTCTCTGTTCATGCTCTCTGTTCCCCGCACCCAAGAAGGTTGCTGGCTTAAATGTAACAGTTTGTTCTGACCCTGGCCAACGGATCAAAGTGTGTGTGTGTGTTTGTGTGTGGGTTATGGGTTGTGGGTTTACTCTTTTGATTCTGCATTTCTGGTAGCTGGGTATAGTAGCTCCATTTCCATCTTCATCCTGGCCTGCTCCGAGGCTTAGTTTAGGGCTAAAAGTGTTTTTTGTTCTGTTCTTGGTGGTGGTGGTGGAGGCGGTTGCTTACATTTCTCTTTTGGGCCAATAACTTCTTTAAACCATTTCTGCTTATTGTAACACGTATTCTTTGTATTCTTTGTATTTTTTTATTTTCATTTTTGTATTTTGTATTTTATTTTTTGTTTGTATTTTTTTGCATACTCTTTGTGGGCTCTCTGCCTCAACAAGTTTTGCACTGCAGCTGAACATTCTGCCCCTACCACACATTAATGAATTAATAATTATGTTAAAATTAATTTGCCACATTTTGTTGTTGTTGTTTTTGTTGCTTCGTGTTGCACTTAAACTCTAGGTTGTGTTTTTTTTCCGCTACTCCATTTAGTTTTGTTCTGTGTTTTTTTGTTGCTTCCCCCTCCTTAATGTTTGTTTGCCTGTTGGCAATGTTATAAATAATATTTTTCAAATATTACCTAACGAGTAATGAGTCGCAAATGAGTCCATTCATTTGGTTAGTAGGTATGTATGTAATTTTGTAAGTTAACATGTCGACGTGTTTGCTTTGCCGTTGCTTTTGCAATCGGCAAATATTCGCTTGATAAAAAACGAAAAATCGAAACAAAAAAAAGAAATCGCTTAACTCAACTTTACACATGGCACACATAGAGCTAGGCATATGGGCATAATCGTGAATATACTCGTACATATGTATATAGTATATATTCATTCATATTTATGCATAGTCCAATCTAAAATAATATTTCTCTTTGCTGGAATTCTTGGAACTCTGCAAATTATGTCTTAAATTGGCGTTAGGTTCTTTTAAGTATTTTGTTGTTGTATCTTGTTTTTACACTGATCTCTTAGCCTATGGATATATACTATATGTATTTATTATAGATATATATATATATATATATATATATATATATGTATTTGTATTTGTATGCATATGTAGTTTGCGCATAGGATAATGAATGCATTTTTGGCTTAGATCGTCTATGAAATAAATTACAAAAGCTTTTTGGCTCTATACAAAAGCCCCATCTCTGGCACGCAAAACATTAATTTTTGCCGGCTCGGAATGGAGGCTCAACTGAAATATTTTACAATAGCGGTTATAATTGAAATGTGTCTTGTTTTCCCTTTTCGTTTCGTTTCGTTTCGTTTCTTTTCGTTTCTTTTATAATACATCCATATTTCGTTTCTGTAGTTATTTATTTGGGGAATGCTACTTGTAGAATCCGTTTTGGCTTTCTGCATTCAAACAACATTCCATTCAACACGTCATCTAAACTATCGCAATGTTATTTGTTGTTACTGTAGTAGGTTGGGTTATTTATTCGCCTTTCGGTTGAGCAATTGCCACTTTAACATTTATTTACAACTATCGCTTATGTGGAGGGTCTTCTTATTTTGTTTTAAGATTACGCAAATTTGTTTGTGTTTTGGTTTTGGTTACAAAAATATCCCTGGCAAGAAACGAAGAGGTTTTTGGTCCTTTCAAACTATTTGCGGCATCAAATGAATTAATGGTTTAATGGATTAATAATACAAATACATGTGTGTAAATTAGGATTTAGGGAATTTAACTGTAACTGTTATTTAAATATATTTGTAACTCTTTTTTGATCGTTCGCTTAATTTTCATTTGTCAAAATATCTTACAGTTTCGTTGCCACGGGGGCAAACAGTTCAAATGGAAGGAATTTGTTCGTGCCTGGTATTTTTCTCCCATCGTTTTTTCGTCATTTACAATTTTAAACTATAGGTTAACACACTTTCTGGTACTCCTCCCTGCTCTCACACACATACATACATATGTACATATGTATGTATTTAGGTTCTAAACATTTTCAAAATATTTAACAAAATCAGTCGCATTGCAAGATCACTTGCCGATGATCTCTTTATCGCTCTTTGATCTTCGTTTCGGTTTCGATCTTCCTCGAAAAGGAACTTAAAGTATTTGTAATAACCAACTGTTAACAATGTTTTCTTTTTTTTTTATCCAAAATAATGTCATGATTTTTCATTCTTTTTTTTTTGGCATTTCTCTTTACGCGCACACACACACATACACATATACACATTGACATACACCGATACAGTTGAGGTTACAACATCTACATTTAGGGCCTACAGTAAAAATATTCGAGTAGTTTTTTTAGGTGTGAAAAGTCGCCTCACCGCTTGTGGGCTGGCCAACAATTGGGTAGAAGCAGCTAAGTGTGAATGGGTGTGGTGGGGCGGGGGTTGTGGGCCTTAGTCTCTAGGCCCTAGGGCAATTTTGATGCTTGGCTAGATCGGCTACAGATACAGATACAGTTACAGTTACAGTTACAGATACACATACACATACACATAGCTATATGGAGTACATATATGGGGGAGTAGTAGTAGTTGCGTGGCATAGTCCACATGGTAATATCGATACGAGTACGGGTATGCATACGCCTAGTGGTAGATTAGTGGGGTTAGATTACATAAGAGTATTTTTGTTGGTTGAATGAACGAGTCAGGAGGCCCTCCGAAAACAAAGCACTCACTCTGCATTCACATTCGCATTCACTCACACACTCACACTCTCGTACACTCTCTCACTCACTCACTCACTCAACTACACCCACTTAAAGTTAATGGCATCTGAGCAGATTCAAAAAGAACATAGACAGAGCCAGTGCTAGGGTTAGTTCCACGACTCCACTGCCTCCATGGCCAGTGGCGTTGGCGTTGTTGCTGTTGAAGACGGGAAAATGGATCTGCTCGGGCCGGTTGAGCTCCTCCTCCTCGTCGTCATCATCGATGGCATTGGACATCGTGCGGTGGCGCTTGGTGAAGTTCACATTGAAGATGGCCTCGGCCACCCCACCCGGCGACGAGACAATGAAGTAGAAGGTGCGTGGCACCCGCTCGTGCATGCTGACGTAGGTGAGGCGCGCCTCCTTGCAGTAGGGCGTGGGCAGATCCTGCAGCAGATAAAAAGTGGATTAGTTGCATTCCAGGGCCTAGCTACACCGGCAGAGACTCACCTTCACCGAGTAGGCCAGAACTGTGCTGCCGTATTGGTTGCCGGGCGTGAAGACGCGATCACCGTGCAGCCAGCGGGCTGCATGGGCCGGCGGATTGGCACAGAACTCCACATTCAGGTGCAAGGGGGAGCCCGGATAGGCAATGGGCGTGGCATTCAGGGCCGTCGCTGTGGGGGAGCCTGCGAATGGAAGAATGGGCGAAGGCATACGGATTAGAATGGGACAAAACTTTTGTTCATCTAAGTTCGTTAGGCAGCCCCCTGAGAACTTTCGGCCCGGAGGACACACGGAGATTCGTTAAGTAAACTTCCATAAGACCCGGCTCCGTCGCACTTCACACATGCTAAGCCAATTCCAGCACAACTGTACTCAAACCGAGACACTCATCCTGCTCTCCTCCTGCGCTCCTCCTGCTCTCCTGCACAACTGTATAGTTGTAGCCCAAGTTTGTTTCGTTTCGCCTCGCATCAGCTGCAATTAAAGCCTTGGCAAAAAGTTTGCTACCACCTCCATATACCATCTCTGCCATCTCTATAGCTCTTTAGCCATTGCCTTCGCCACTAATTAAAAGCGTATCACCCGACAAATGTGCCACTTACTGCCGTGGCTTCCCTTACCTCATCCCATCCCATCGCATCGCATCCCATCCCATCGCATCGCATCCCATCCCCACCTTGCCAGCAGTAAGCAGCGGCAATGCGAGTGCACAAACGTTTGGCAACGCTGGAAAAATCAAAATAAATAGAGAACAACATGTCGTTGGGGGTGGTTTGGGGGGTGGTTGCCAAATGGAAAACTTTTTAAGAACGCCAAAACTTCATTAAAAAGTTTACGCCAAAGCGAATTCTGTGGATGGATCTTATGCGGATGAAGCATGTGATGTGTTGCGGATGGTAGCGGAGCTGCTGAGGATTATCTTATCGCTGCGAGAGTCTTCCGAAGCGAAGCAGTGCAGCCTGACGACGTTAGCCAACACTAACGTGACAATCCAATTAGCCACATGTGCTCTCTCTCTCTGTGGCTCTCTGCTCCAACTCTGCCTCTCGCTCTAACGTTTTGCATGGCGTCACCTTTGTGGGTGGGGAATATTTAATTATCGAGAGGCTTGAAAATTTTGCAATTTTCCTCATCATTGCCTTGAGACAGAGATAGGAATAGGCACGAGTGCCGATACCGACAGAGAGAGAAAGGAGATGCAGGGCCAAAAAATTAACTTGGGTCCGCAATGGCGACCGTGGCAAACAAAATGGTGAAAAGTGTTAAGTGCAAATGGGTGTTTGGAGGGGGTGGCAGGGCACAGACGCAGACACCGGCACCGACACAGACACAAACAAAAAACCAAAACGAAGAACTCGTTCGACACTCGCAAATTTATAGCCCGAAAAACCCCTTTCCGGTGGTCGACAAGGGAACAAACGATTGGGAGGGGAATGAGGAAGGGATGGGACTGTTGGGGCGACTAACTGTAAAATCAATTAAAGCAAGTGAGTTCTCGCTTCCTCTCTCCCTCTCTCACTCTGC
Organism: Drosophila subsilvestris; assembly: GCA_035043285.1. Taxonomy (NCBI): domain Eukaryota; kingdom Metazoa; phylum Arthropoda; class Insecta; order Diptera; family Drosophilidae; genus Drosophila; species Drosophila subsilvestris. Next base: position 10,916,603 of record JAWNNB010001922.1, on the reverse strand, counting down.
CACTGTCTGCCAAATTATGCGTTCAACGCCATTTTGTACGGCCATGCCCCTTCCTTCTCCCCCAAAGCCAACAACCAGGGGGAAAAAGTGTAATTTATTTGACAGCTAAAAATGATTTTTGCATGGGCCATGGCCAGGACAGGCCAGGCAGCACCACCATCACCCCACTCCGCCCCTTGAACAACTCCGCTCTCAAAGAGATTTAAATTCTATTTTCATTTGCACTCAGTGAGCCGTGTGCCAGCATTTTAGCCCAGAGCCAGAGCTCAGGTAGGGCTGTGGCTGTGCCGCGCATTTTGGTTGGGCGGGCCTGTCCGACGACTCTTCGTGGCTGTGCCCCCAAGGTCAGTGCTTGGGTCATTGGTGCGACTTTTAATTTGATTTGCACCCAGGGGTCTAAGGGCGCTAAGCTGAAATGAGTTTTCGAGAGCGTTTCCTTGGGCGGCGGCAATCAGAGACAGACACCCAAGGGGAAAGCAAATCAGAGGAGAACCAAAATAAAAACAAAGGTATACATATAGCACACACACCTACACACTGGCAACAGGCAAGGGTCTCGAGGGTCTCATATGTGAAAGACCATCGAGAAAAGTCACAAATACTGCGCCACAACAGGCGAAAAAAAAGTTGTTTTTTTTAGCAGGGTCGCGTGAGGGTAGGGGCGCCAGTGAAAAGTTGTATTTTCCCAACTAATTGGAGCATCCAAATGAAGGCGAAAATTCAATTACTTTCGGTCGATATTATTTCTGTTTTTCCCAAAGAATTTCGAGTGCGTTTTCTCACAATGTCCACGTCCATGTCCTTCCAATGAACAAGCAACAGCGAAACCGTGGAAAGGGTGGTTGGGGGGTTGAAGAGGAAGAAAGAACTTTCGGAGACGTGCAATCAATGGGGCAAGGTCCGCGAGGTTCTGTTGTTACGCTCTGCATACTCCGTGGCTCTGGCTCTGGCCATGCTCATTGTCTCCTTTGGCAGCAGCAGGAGCAGGAGGCAAGAGCAGGAGGGGCCGCCAAAGTGTTGCAAAACGTTTTCTGTTGCTGTTCTTGCATCACCCCTCTCACCTCTTGGCCAAAGTTTTTCCGCACAAAAGGCAACTACGAAAAATTAAGTTAACTTTTTCGGGCAACGGGAATTGAGTAATTTTCAGCCGTAAAACTTTATTATTTTGGACTGCACTTCTTGCCACCCCACAAGACCTCCACCCCCCAACTCCAACCCCGACCCCATTGTTGTTGCAACAATTGTAGAACATGCAAAAGTTGTTGCCATTGTTTAAATATTTATTTTTAGCTGTTGCAGCTGTAAATGTTGCCAGCAAAACTTGTGTACTGCTCAAAAGTGGCCAAAAAACATCCAAATTTCATTGTGAAAACGAAAGGAACCGAGAGGCGAGAGGAGTGGAGAGGGGGGGAAGTGAGGTGGAGTGGAGTGGAGGCACTGCCAAAGCGACTACTCCTCAGGCGGCAACATAGCAAAGCAACATGTAATTACATAAAGAGAGCAACTTCAGAACACTGAATGGAGGAGAAAGCAGAATGGGCTTTGGGTTTCGGGCTTTGGGTCTGCTGCAAGTGTTTACCCACAATGAACCGCTGGGCAAGTCAATTTGGGGCTGACCTTCTGTCGGTACAAGATCTCCATTAATGTTTCTTGTCAGGGAATGATCGGTATAACACTTTGGACTCTCTACCCTCTCTCCCTCTCAATACCTAATGTTAAATTCGATTCCCACAAGTGCAAATCATACATTTTGATGGGGGCATATTCAAATTCCAACACGTGGCCGGCCGCCACACATTCAGCAACTGAGCTACGTCGTCCCTCAAGCTGGGAGGAGAGTCCCAGGCACACAACAAGGAAATGCCAACGAAATGGACAGAACGAGGCACTGGCAGAGGCATTGAAGGACGACCGTAGAGAGGGGAGAGCAGATTAGAACAGGCAATTACAGGTGAGCGGCATTTAAAGACGCAAACAAGAGCAAAACATGCCCCAGGGGTCAGGCAGCCCTGGCCACTGCCCAAGCCTCTGCCTCCGCCTCCGCCTCCTGTAAGCGTTATTTAGTATGCAAAAGCCTCGAATGAAGGCCCAGATGGAGAGCCAGTGGAAAGAGGCAGCGAGATAACAGGCAATCCGACAGGCAGCAAGTGAAAATAACAATCATAATATTCAATTATGCAACGGTTGCCCGAGGAGCAGCACGGAGGCGTCCGAGCTGGACTCGAAGTAGAAGCAGAACCAAAACGAGAAACGAGAAACGAGAAACAGAAACAGAAACAGAGCTCTCCGTTCCGTCCGTTCATGTTGTCCATGTTGCTGAATAATTAATAAACATTGTGTGCACTTAATGCAAAAAGCTGCAAATAAAATTACCAACGAGACAAAAGGACACTCCACAGGAGAGCAGGGGAGCTGGGGAGCAAGCGCCCCAATTGAAATTACGTGCTCTGGCTGGGCAATCAAAGAGGGATTAGCGATTCGTTTTGTTTTTGCTGTTAGCCACCCCCACCATTTGTCACCTGCTCGTTGGCTATGGGCACGGAATCTTGGACTGGGACTACCACTGGGGTCCTCCTTTGGGCGATTTTAATTGAAATTATTGTCAGCGCGAGCTGCGCTGAATTATTGATGGCCGCGATGACAGGTCGGTGCGAGGCTTTCAACATTTGTCTTAAGTTTTGCCAACTTTCGGCCACCAGCCTAAGCGCACCAAAGTGCTCAAATATTAATGAGGGGAGCGGCAGCCAAAGGGTGAGCTTTTGAGGTTTACTTTGGTTTCGTTTTGGGTTTCTTTTTAAGTCCAGGCACGCATTTTCGTAGCGTGGCGGCTTAGGGCGACTCGCTGGCGGCAATGGGTCGTCGGACTTGCCACACATCAATGTGCCACTGCCGCAATCTCTTTAAAAGTAATTCCACTTCAAAGTCAATTGCTTGCGGGGCAAATAGATTGCACTGGAAATGGAGAGAGCCTGAAAAAGCTACAGTCATTGCTGTCGCACAGGTGACCAAACAAACTTTGATGTCTCCACTATACACAAACCCACACACCCACACACACATAGACAGACACATGTACGTGTACGTGTTCGTTGCGGTGACCTTTAAGTGCCATGCCATGAGAGATGAATATAAAAGGATGTACATAAATGCTCGCAGAGTCACGGCTGAGGTAAAGTGCAGTTGCTGGGTGGGGCGGGGGGCGGGGCGGTTTTGGGTTGTAAAAAGTGACAAAGTTATCCCAGCCAGACTGGGCTATCTATCTCTTTCTCTCTCTATTTAGACGTTGTGTGTGTGTGTGTGTGTGTAAATATCTCTAACCCAAATCTTGAAAATTTACAAAGAACGCTTTCATTTGAAACCCACCTCTGATGGCATCCTACTGCCATCGTGGCAGTCCTGGCCTCGTCCTTGTTTTGCCGCTGTCAACACAAATTAAGCTGCCATGTAAAGCTAAATGAAAGTCTCTGGCTCTGGCTCTGGCTGTGGCCCTCCCTAGTTAACGTATTTAAATATGCTCTTTCACTTTCAATACCAAATGAGTGGCTGCTGCTGCTGCTGCTGCTGCTGCCGTTGGTTGGCAACTTTTGCCTGGCAGCGGCAGCGCGCAAGATTGCAGCATGCAGATACGAATGGATCCATAGATACTCTCGCACTCGCCGAGCAAAGTTTGGCATGTGTGCGGGGCTGTTAATAGAACCAAACTTTGGATGAGCAGCGGCAACCCAATTTGAGCTCCAAACCTTCCCTCTGTTCCGTGCTGCTCCCTGCCTGCTCCCTGCCTGCTCCCTGCCTGCTGTTGCAAATTGCACAAGTTGCCAAAAATTGCTTCACATGTGCCACTTAAAGTTTTTGGTTTGGTTTGGCTCGCTCCCTCCCTCCCTAGTCGTCATCGTCGTCGTCCTCGTACGGCATGTAGTTTGCCAAGTTTCAAATTTCCCCTGCAGCCTGAAGGCTGCCTGCTGCTCTTTCTTCTTTTACTTTCGTTGGTTACCTGTACATTTAATAAATTTGTGTATTTTTGTTGGCTCTAGTTTACTGCGAAAGTGAGATGTTGGAAAAGTTTAAAGTGATGTTGGTAAACACACAAAATTATGGGCAAACAACAGAGGCAGGCGGGCGGGCAGGCAGCAGCAGACAAGTTGGATGGGAAGAAGGGCTCAACTTTGATGCAATCGAACGTTCATTTGGTGTTGTCAAACATAGAACAGTGTTGACTAAAATATAGGCGGCTATCATCCCCAAAATGGTGTCCAAGCCACAAGCAAGACACGAGAATATTTTAATATAGAAATTGTACAGAGCTACCAACACACAGAGGCGGCAAATAAAAACAATATTGATAAAATCAATGTCCTGTCAAACAGGAGACAGTGAACCCTTGCTGGCGCCATGACCCCCAGTCGAAGCAGCCATTTTTGAGTGCACTCCAAATGGCGCCACACCAAATTGCGGCCATTGGTGGAGCGGTGTTGCGGACGTCGGTTAGGAGTGAACGTCTGCGGCTAGGGGAAAAGCAATTCAGGCATCCAAACTGCCACGCCCACACACGCATACACGTACATATATGCGTCTATATGTACATATGTACATATATGCGTAGTAGCTGCATCGTTACGTGTGTGCGTGTGTCAGGCCTATGCTTTATGGTCTGACATTTGACATTTTTATTAGCTTTGCGGCGACGGCGTTTAATTACTTTGTGCACTGCGAACAATGTCCGACATTGGTGCTGCTCGATGCAGCAGGAGCAGGATGCCACTGCAGTGAAATGCAATTAAAATATGCATTTGAATTGTGTTGCATGCCTCGGAGCTAACGACAAAAAATTACACATTTTATGCATGACCAGAGCTCATTAAGCGCAAGCCGAGCCACCCACACATGAAGCACAAGTTGTGCGGAGTTGCTAATTGGAGGATGGGGCATACAGAGAGAGAGAGCAGAGAGACACATCCTGTACATCTTTGCACAGAGTGCAAGTCTTTATCATATTGGAACTCTTCTGATGTGTATGTACGACTATGATTAACCCTTTAAGATCATACCCCAGGGATCATCCTACGAATATATGCAAAGCTGCTCACCCCCTTTTGCCTGCGATTCCTGTTATTTGTTATTTACAAAAATTTCACGTAATCCACTTGAGGAGAACTAGCGGGAGGTCGCCTGCCTTCCCTGCCTTCTCTGCCTTCCAGCCACTCTCTGCACGGGGGCTTGACATCGTTATAGAGCAACTCAGTTGCCTCTCAGCAGCTGCTTATTAGTTTGCTGCAAAACCAAGCAAATGTGGCTGCCGCTGGGCACAATTGGTGGCCTGGCTCGTTGACAAGTCCTTAACCATACCACTCCAACCCATCCCATCCCATCCCTTCCCCCCCCTATTCTCTGGCCACCACCACTCGATGTCTTGTGGTGTTCTGAATGTGCGCCTGTTCAAGTGTTCGTTGAATCAAATGCATTTTGCTAATATTTTTGTAACTTAAGTGCGACGATTTGTTCCCCTTTTGCCATTGGTCACGGGCCTTCTGGAATTAGTTTTGATTTCTCCCCCTGCTGGTGGGGTGGTGTGGGGTCAGAGGTGGCCGGGTACACGGCTGTCAGCTTGTTTTACTGCTTGCATCCGGTCCGGGGGCAGACAAGTGGTTAGGGTTGGTCGGGGGTTTGTGGCGGAAGAGGGGAAGGAGGAAAGGAGGAAAGGAAAAGGGTTTGTGGCGCTGGCGACACTGCGCCGTCTGGTGGCATCTATTTGCACAACTTTTTCAGCTCATTTCCGTTGCAGCTGCAGACAGGACAGACACCGACCAGCACCCACAAAAGTCAGCATATCTCGCTCTCTCTCTTTCTCTCTCTCTCACGCTCTGTCTCTGTATATAGTTCTCTCTCACTCACACTCTTTGGGTAGAGAGCCATCGCTTACAAGCGAATGGCCAAAAATGATTTCTGCAACTGTCTGAAAAGTTTTGGCTGCTTCTTTTTCAGCATCAGCATGGGGTGTTTCTGATGACAAGTTTTTGAGTTCATATTTTAACTAACGACTGTAGACACATAGAAAGAGACAGACAGACAGACAAGGACAGAGACAGAGTGACAGAGAGAGATAGCAAGAGGCGGCTAACACATATGGAAAATTATAATTTAGTCAACAGTTTTTCACCCATCACCCATCTTCTGTTGGTTGGTCTGCACTCGCATCCCATTTGTCAGCACTTTCTCACTCGCTACTTCTCTCTCTGTGTGTGTGTGTGTGTGTGTGTGTTTGTGTGTTTTGTGTGAAAATTGAAGCGGAAAAATTAATGCTCGAGTGCATCTTGTGGAAAAGACAACACACACACACAGAGGAGAAAGGAATGGCCAGCAGAAGGCACCGACGAAGCAGTTGACAAGAAACTAGGATCAACAGAAGTCGGAAGCGACAAATGGTAATGATTTGGGTGGGTTGGGTTGGGTGTGGGTTGGGGTTGGGGTTGGGGTACGAGCAAGTTCTGGCTGGCCATTCATTTGCCAAATGTTTTTCTTGTGCTGCGCATTTTGAATGCATTTTCCCCAAGCAGGAAACTCTCTCTCGTAAATGCTCCAAATTTAAGCATTGAAATTTAATTTCAGTACGAATGAAATATGAAAATTAAATTGCAAGACTTCAAAGGATCTTCTTTTGGGATCTTAACCACCACACCCCCAGTCAGACAATTGGTTAAACTATTTACCAAATTAAAGAAAACTCCCCTGGGTCTTCATTTTTCACAAACAATAAATGAATGGCAGACTTTGAAGTTGCATCTGACATTGGTCCTAATTCCCATTTGAGTTTTGTTCGTCGTTGAGCGGCACAACCACCCTCGAAAAGCGTTTATCTAGTGCTCAAGATCTATGTGGCTGGAGGTGGGGGGAGGATGGCAAACATTTAATATGCAATTTGGCGCAGCTGCTGCGAAAATTCCACCCACACTCAGTCCAACTCCCCTTTAAATCCAAAGCCTTGTCGCACGGCCATAATAAATTGCCATTTAAATGAGGCACAAATGAAAAAGAAAGGAATACAAAAAATTCTTTCGCATACGAAACCCCGAAAATTGCCCAACCCACAGCCCACACCACCCCCGAAATCAGCGAATCCTGAACCCACCACCCCCCCACCTAATGAGTAGAAACAAAGCAATATTTTTTGCCAACGCAACGAATGCGCCAAATTCCGGATGAAAATTTGCCAAGAAGAAAAATTACGCATGGAGGAAAATGGAAAAATGCGTAAAATATTTCCCAACTGGTGTGGAGTGGGGGGGGGGGGGTGCGGCGCCATGGGCATGGGCATGGGCGTATGTATGTTGGATCAAAAGCGAAAAGGAACGTGCATATATAACAAATTAGCATGCATAAAACAAGGCCAAGAAGCGGGCTGGCAGGAAGCAGAGTTCGAGTTCGAGTGTGTGTGCCCAGGCATAAAGCAATATTTATGTATGTTCATGTATTGCCCGGAGGCGGAGGCGGAGAGGCGGAGAGAACTCCACTCCCATCTCAGGGTTTTCCTTTTCCAAATTAAGCGTGGAATATGCGTGGAGATGGTTTTTATTAATGAAAGACGCAGGCAGCAGAGTGGGCGGTACGCCGTCACTCCTTCTTTCTTCTTCCAGTACGAACTCCATCCACAACTGGTGAAGTACTTTCAAGCACTTGGGGGGGCTGCCCTGCCCTGCACTGCCGTTTGTGTAATCCATGGTTTGTAATAAGAATTCCGCAAATAATCATTACTTGTAAGCTGTGGAGAAGGGGTGCTCCTTGTACTCGTGTTTCTAGAGCACTCTCCTTGTTCTGCCATCATTCAGGCACATCCTTCAAGGCAATCTTCATTAGGGGACTGTGCACTGTGGGCATGCCCAGCTTTTGCAGCAACTTCACGCTGCATTTGTTTAAAGTACTTAAAAATAAAATGCAAACAGAAATTGCAATGCATAGTAAATTCCCCAACATCATCAAGTAGTGGCGTGGGGAGGGGGAGCGGCAGAGGCATGGTCGACTACTGAGCCACTTTTTCCAAACTTCCAGTTAACATATGCAGAGCATGAGACGCCCTACTCCCACGCACTGTCAACAAGAACACGCCCACATAAAGTTAACGACAGCACGAAGAAGAGAGAGAGAGAGAGAGTGAGAGAGAGAGGGAGAGAAGAGCAAAAAGAAAGCCTGACTAGAAGAGGAGCAGGGGGTCTGGGCAAAGGGGCAAGCCAAAGCCAAAGCTAAAGCGAAATTGTGAGGGAAAATTGTTATTTAATTTGTGTGAGTGCTGAACATTTTTGCAGCTGCTGCTGCTGCTGCTGCTGCTCCTCAAGTTGTGCTGGAAAAACTTTCTGGCCAGCACACGCACAAAACTTTAACACAAGCATAAATTTTGGCCCACACACACACACGTACACCCTCTCGGCAATTTGGGTGTGTGTGTGTGTGTGTGTGTGTTCGTGTTGGGGGTAAGTAAGTGCACTTTGCATTGGGGGCGCCGCGAATCCTTTTGGCTTTCTTCAAAATTCATATGCACATTTATTTTATTCTTAGCTGCACTCCTCCGCCTCTCCTGCTCTCACTGCCTCAAGTAGTTGCATATGCAAGTAGGTGCTGCTGCTGCTGCTGCTGCTCACTGCTGCTTCTGCCTCTTCTTCTTTGCTTATTTGTTGCATAATTTTACCTCCCATACTTCTTGTGTTTAAACGAAGCGTAAAGGCAACACTGGCAACAAGGGGGGAGGGCGGGCTGGGGCACGGGTTCATTAGGAGTGCACACTGGAAAACAAAGCAACAAAAACAAATATGCATAATGAAAATATTCTCTGCCCTCCCCCTGTTCCACTCTTCCTCTCCCTATCTGTCTTTCTCTTTGGTAACTAATCAAAAATGTCAACGAAGCAAATGATTGGAGGTGGGCGTGGGCGTGGGCGAGTGCTCTTAATTTTGCCTTTGTCATCGCTTTCTGGCCCAAACCATTTGACTTGATAATTAAGTGGTGTGTCCTGGCCATGGCCAGGTAATCAGAGAGCCCAAGCTCTCCAGATCCTTCAGGTGGCAGTAATCCGTTTGCAGAGCTCTCCATGCCAGAGAGCTCCATCCATGCACTGCATTACGAGTATCTGCATCGTCAGAAGGCGACCATAGATTACTTGTAGATTACTTGCTACTTGGTAGGTGCACCGTGTCCCTCCCTTGTACCTACCGACTGTACATATTTATTTTCAAATGTGATTTCTTTGCGCTCATTCGGCTGCTTTTGCTGCTGCTGCTGCTGCTGCTGCTGGGGTACTTCTTTGCCTTTCTTTTCGCTCAATGCACACAAAAGAAGCGGAAACTTTTCAGACTGTCTGTGAGTTTACTCTCTGTAGGAGTTGTTGTTGTTGTTGTTGTTCGTCTCCGACTGCGTCCCTGAATTTTGTTTAATTTCAGAAGCAAATACAAATAGTACATACAGACAGATCCTAACTCCAGTGGAGTTCCAAGAGTCTCCCACTCCCACTCCTCCTTCTCCCTTCTACACTCTGTTGTATGTTATCTTCTGTGCGTCTGAGGAAGCTCCATCAGACTCGAGTGGGTGGGTGGCGCCTCCTTTCGCTGCTTTGACTGCATGCCTGGGAATCCCTTTGCCGGCTGCCACTTGATAAATATGACTATTTCACGCTTCCTGCCACCCATATGTCTTCACACATCCCCATCTCCATTCCCATCTCCATCCCCATCCCCATCCCCATCTCCCTCTCTCTCTCTCGCTGTGTGTGTGTGTGCCTGTGTGTGTGTGTATTCCGTGTTGCATATTTGCGTTAAGTGTTAGAGAAGCAACGCCTTGAATGGGTACATGGGATATCCCCTACTCCAGCTACATTTCGTATGTATTTTGTTTATCCAGCACTCAATTTCGCAGTTTTAATGACAAAACTGTCTTACCTTGAAATTGCATGTGGGAGAAGGACGGAGAGCACATCTCTATCTCTGTCTCTGTCTCTGCTCTCTCTCTCTCTCTCTTCCTGGACTTTGTTTGATTGCTTGGCTTGGCTTTTCTTGGCTTGACTGTGGGGCCAGGAACTGCTCCATGTTTGGATTGCACTCAAGGGTAAGCTTGTCCAGATCTCTCTCTCTCTCTCTCTCTCTCTCTGTCTGTCTGTACGCCCTGCCCTTGGCTGTCTTTGTCAGCTGACACTCCTCTCCTGTACTCCTGGCCACAGCCACTGGGAGTGAGCACTTGGCAAGTTTTATTGTCTCAATGTCCACTTGGCTTTAGCCCCCAAGACAACTTAATGCGTCCGAGGATGGGGCAAGGACTTCAAGAACAAGTAGAAGTAGAAGCAGCAGCAGCAGCATCAAAAGGTGATGCCAAGTCAAAGCTAGCGCATTTTCCTTAATTTCCGGGGAGCATGATTTCCAATCTTTACCCCTGTAACATTTTTGTACACTTCTCGTATACGTAATATCGTGCAGAATAACGAACTGAAGGAGCCAAAATGGATGAAAGGATGAATGGATGGACGGATTGGGTTGGATTGGATTGGGTTGTGTTGGTAGTGGAAAGCCAAAAGGAAAGCAAGTGGAGCAAGCTGATTGGAATTGCCTTTTGCGATGTCATCAATCATGCGTCGTTTTTCCACACGCCCAGACACGCAAAGATTTTTTGACAAGTGTCAATGCGACAAGAGAATGAGAGAGAGATAAGCCAGAGCCAGATTCAGAGTCAGAGAGCTGCGTGAATATATAAAAAGAGCAGAGCCAGCCATTCAGGGAGACACACCAGGGAGAGGAGACAAGACGGGGAGACAGCAGCGAGGTAAAATCACATGCAAAGTAAAATGTCGAACTTCTGACAGCAAGAAAATAAAACTTTTCATTTGTTTTTCCCTCTCTCTCGCTAGCACTGGCACTGCCACTGTGCCACTGCCAGTGTGTCCCAGTCCCCGCAGCTGCTGTCAAAGTTTTAAATGTTTTAAACTGCTCGCTCAGGTGACAGAGCCAGTTGCCCGTCCGTCCGTCCGCCCGTCCATCCGTCCGTTTATCCATCCGCCCACGGGAAGCTGCAGGCATTGGCAGCTCCATTTCGGTAAATGGTACATAGATCCAAGAGATTTGACACACGAATACCTAGTGATCCCTTAGCATACCGCAGACTTACCCTTCACGGAGACGATGACACTCTGCAGCACCTCCAGCTTCTTCTTGTTGGCCAGCGGCTGGCCCACGCACTTGTAGACGCCCGCATCCTGGTACATGACGTCCTTGAGCGAGAACTGGCCCGTCGGCTGGCTGCTGCCATAGCCGAGGCCGCGCAGACGTGCCGAAATGGGATCCAAATGCGACCAGCAGCCCAGGGAGCCTGAGAAGACGGGCACATGAAAGTCATTTGGTAATTTAATTAATTGACTCCTTCGGCGGGCGGGTGTTCAGTGGCACGCAGGCTTTAATTTCTTTAATTGATGCGTTCTCTGGCACACAATTGACTTGGCCCACGCCCCACGACCATCCACCGCCACCAAACAGACAAATGGTCAAAAGTGGGCAAAGCAAATTGCACGCATAATTAATTTTCTATTGCGCTAATTAATGGAGTGGCCGAAGGGCGAAGGCAAGCAGCGAGGGGTAGGGCATCGATGGGGGCAAAATGAAAATGTAAAATGTAATTACAAGTCAGACACATTTGTCATTGCCCCCATTTGCCTTTGATGTTTTTGCGGGGCTGAATGCTCCATTCAATTCTTACCTTGCGGACACTGCAGGGTGACGGCGCCTCCAAGCTGCACCTCCAGCTGGCCCTTGGGATTGTGCGAGGCAGCTGCCACGGATACATCCTGATCCTCTGGCTCCGAGGTCACATCCACCGAGTCATCTGCAACAACAACAAAAAAAGAAGTAGTAGAAACGAAATCATGATTTAAAACTGCCGGCATTCAAGCAACGGCAACGGCAACGGCAACGGCAACGACATCAGCCGGGGGATCAGGCTGTCGGGAAATTGTCAAATGTGACGATATTTCAATGACAGAAAACAGCAGAGGAAACAGGGGACACGGAGGACACGGGGGAAACAAATTGCTGAGGCGCAGGGAACACCTGAGTCACCGCGCAATGAGTTGTCACTTCCGCTGGGAGTCGGAAAAGTGAAAATCGCTGCTCTGCCAGCTGGAAAATTGGCCCAGTCGGAGAGAGGAGAGCTGCAATCTTCTTGGCCGCCACAAAAATTCATAAATATATATTTTTTATGAGGCAAGCGCCCCCCCCCCCACCCAGGGGCAAGCCTGTAACGATGCTTCATTCTAATTTCAGCGAAAGCACAGAATTTATGCCACACACACACAATCCTGTGTATCCTGTGTGGTACAGGACCTGGCTTTAAATTCTCCGTGTGCCCTTTGTGTGTCGCATACTTTATGGCGCTGTTCATATTACGATATAAATAACAATTTGCCCAGACGTGTGCCCAAAAGTATGAGGCAAGTGGCAGGGGGCTGGGACAGGGACGGTGACAGGGACAGGGACAGGTGCAGGGACAGAGGCAGAGGCTATGCCAACCGCTGCTTTGTCTGAGGCCGGATATCATAACAATAAGTTGCCAAGTGCCTGGCAGCTCCTGTGAGGCAAAAAGAATGGTGAATGGTGAATGGTGTGGCGATGGCCATGACAAAGGGCAGAGTGGCAAGGAGTCGCAGTCGCCAGAGTAAGCCCCCACAGAGTGTTGTACACTTTTCAGAACCTCAGAATCTCGTCTCCAATCGGACCTCAGGGCGACCATCAAATTAGCAGACCTAAAAGTGAGCCGCACAATTAACAAAAACTACTAATTACCAAAGGGCCAGGGACCTTTGTGGGCGAGAGGTAGCGAGGTGGAGGAAACCCTTAAAGTTCCACAACACAACTGAGATTTGTAGCCGAATGGCGGAGGGCAGAGAGAGAGAGAGAGAGGCAGAAGTCTGTCGGCAACAATTAATTGTAAGCTCATTTCGTTTTGAGACCCCTCGTCGCATGTCAATCAGCTGCCTCTGGATGCCCAGGACAACGCAAGGACGAGGCCATCCAGGTCCAACCCCTAGGCCAGCAGTGTCCACCCCTGTCGACGATTTTATTGCTGACAATAGCGCAAAAATTCTCCCTCAAGCGGAGGGCGTGTTACTTAGTCAAAATCACGTAGTTATAAAATTTTTATTGCTGCCACGAACAAAGGCAGACAAAGGCGGTGACGTTCAAATTGACAGGAGGTGGTGTGGGGTGTGGGGTGTGGGTGTGGCTGTTGGCTCTTGGCTGGGTGGGTGGTGGTGCTGCTTTGACAGACATAAGAACTCGCTGTCCAAAATGTCTAATGAGCCCAGAGAGCTCAGCTCCAGGCACAGATTTGTCAATTGAGGCCTCGCGATAAGAAGATCCAAAGAGAGACAGGGATAGGGATAGGCGGAGTATCGTATCCTTCGCTATAAAGGAGAAAGTTTATCATTTGATAAATGCACCCAAAAGACAGAAAAGGACTCAGGCAGAAAAAAAAAGGAGTGTCTTGTCTGTTCCCACAAAACAAACTCATTCAATATTTTCGCCAAGTTTTCCTTTCATCTATCCAAACAGACACACACACACACACATTCATAATTTCCAACACTTGTTTCACGCATATTTTACTCAATGGCCATTCATAAAAGTTCTTCACACACCCTCCCCCAACGCCCCACTGCCACAGCCCGGACTATGGGGAAGGAAAAACAAATAACGAAAAAGCAAACAAATGTGCCTCAAGTATCGCCCATATGGCGACACACAAACACACACACACACACATTTCAGACCCACTCTGTATCGAAGCGAGGAGAAAGTGATTCCAGGGTAGGGTGGGGTTGTTGTGGTGTGGGCATATAAATCTCGACCCATGTGAACAACAAATACGAGTGCGAGTATGAAGGGCAAACAAGAAGAATCAATATGCCACAGAGCGGAGGCGCACACTCCTCAGACAGAAGGTTGAAGAGGTTGCTCGATTCTTGCCACCAATCATTAATCATAAAGCATCATCATCAGCCATGCCAAGGGCGAGACAGAGAGAGAGAGAGAGAGAGAAAGAGCAGGGGTTGGGATTATGGCTGAGTATTTGCCTGCCATAAACAGGACAGTTCTAAGTTCCTGTGTGCGGGAATCGTGAGAGAACATTCCCTGAAAGCGAACCCCACTCATCCTCAATGTGTCGTCGAATATGTGTGAATATGACGGCTAGTGTGAGTGTGTGTGTGTGTGTGTGTGAGTGTTAGTGTGAATATGAGCGTTATACATAATACCCAAAACAGTGACGCGCATTTGCCCGTTTACAAAGGTTGCACGGATCATTAAGGGTTTCCCAACCACCAATGCACGTTGCATGTAGAATTAAGCCACAAATTGAGGATATTCGGATTATATGCATCAGACTCGTACTTATTACAGGTGCACCCTAGAGCAGCTCCAACCCATTCATTCTCCCAGCAATTTTAATGCAAAACCCAGCTTCATTTTGCCCACTTAGTTAGCAGCAGAGCTACTCATGAATATGGGAACGCTGCTCCATCAACAATCCTCTTAACTTACAAGCTCTATAAACAGACAGCGGGAATAGAAGGGAACAGCAGCAGGGGCAGCAGCAGGGGCGATGCATTTGATTGCGTTTGTGTCTTGGTTATAAATTTTAATTTTTTTTTTCTCCGCCTCCCCCTCGTTTCACGATGCTTTGTGCTTTGGGCGTCGTCATCTTGGCGAGTTCTCCTTGAGGCAATGGCTTCAGACGATTAATTTTCCATGAGTTGAAATTGAAGATGATTGCAGTGGATGCGAAAACAAGAGCGGATCAGGCAACTGCCAGTGGGAGTGAGAGTGGAAGAGTGTATGCGCTGCATGGGACTGATTGGAAGCTCAGAAGATGGTGAATGGTGGCTGGTGGTGGGTGAAGGGGGTGCATGGAAATGCAAATTAGCGAGAACGAAAAACGACTCGAAACCCTATCCATTAAAGATAAGCTCTTGACAAATTCATGCTTATCCAAAGAGACGCTACACAAAAAGTTGTGGCCATGAGGAAGGCTGCCCCGTTGCTCCAAGACATTTGTCCGCAATGAGTTTTTAATACGAGCATTTCTTTTTGGTCACCCCCGAAATGAGATTCTCGCGTTTCATTTGAGCCAACAACAAATAAAATTTTATTGAAAGTCCTACCCACAGAACCCAAAAACATAATCGCCGGGCGATAAAAACAAAGGCAGAGCAAACGGAAAAACTAATAATCGTACGCCCCGATAAACACTGGAATTCGAAACTCGGACCAGGAGGACCAGGGTGGAGACGAGAACGAGGTTGTGGTCCTCGCAGCAGCACTTATAGGGCTAAGGGGGATAAGCAGGCAAAGGGGGGAGGATGCGTGCCCCATATCGTTGTCGTTGTCGCAGCAGCAGCAGCACTGGAATAAACAATAAAGTTAAACCGCGATAACCGGCACGACAAAGGATAATGTATAATACGAGCCAGGACATTTCCGATTAGCCAAAGGAATGCGCTGCCGCTCCGCCGCTCTGTCGGATGAAATGTTATGGTCTTGGGGGTGGCGGCGGAGGGCCCTGGCAAATGCTTACGATAGCGTGTAAAATTAAATTTTATTGTAATTCTCCAGCTCCAGCTCCGGCGAGGGCGGACAAATGTCCTTGCCCATTTGGGAGCAGTCTTTACTGGTTGTCCGGTGCTTTACGCCGCTTCTTTAAATCGTTCTGCTCCGTTTTATTTGCTGTGTTTCTGTTTGCTTTTTTTTTCTCTAGGGTAAAAGTGGATGTGGAATGCATTTTCCCAACAGTTGGCGCAGAAAATTAGTTTATTGCGAGAAAAATGCAATTTTCACATGCATTTTGGAGTGAGGGGTGTAGCCGCAAAGGAGTCTGTGGTGGTTGCTTGGCGAATCCTCCGCCCGAGTCACCGAGAGTGAACAAGCAGGTATCAATGAGGTAGCTACAGCCACTTGAAGGCCATTAATAAAGTTTGCACCTCTTGAACCACATACAGAAGTTACTGGCAAATCGATACCCAGGCCTCCACTCCATCCCGCCATCAAGGACACAAAACTTTCACTAATTGCACTTTGTTTGGGGCGGAGGAGCAGTAGGAGTGGCTCACTCAACATTAATTAGCCTCAATGTTAACTTCAACTCATTAATGAGGCAGGCAAACAAAACCTCTATGGAGGTCTCTTTGGCTTTGGCTTTGGCTCTTGCTGTGGCTCTTGCTCTGGCTCTTACGCTGGCTTATGGCTGTACCAGTACGAGTGTACCTGTGTGTGTGTGTTGGGCCAAGTCAACAGCAGTCCATGGACCGATCCTCTCACCCCTTGGAGTGCCCAGCCCATGTTGACGTACGTGTCAAATTAGCGACGTTTTAACAAGCTCGGTGCGTCCCTGCATCCTTCTGACGGGCAGCGCAAATCAATCACGTGAAAGTGGCCGAAGCTCAGAAAAGTTCGAGCCACTGCCTCGAATTGCCTACTTTTGTGGCACGTCATGTCGTACAGGCACGGCCCCCACCCCCACCCCCAATCTCCTCTTACCATTCCCCACCCCACCTCTACCATTCGAAAACCGCTTCGTGTCCTGCAGCTTTTGGTTTGGCATCGCTGATTGCTTTTTCATTGCATTTTGTCAGCGTTGTCCTCCGGTTTTTGTCGACGGCAAAGTTTTTCTTTTCGCCGGCTACCTGTTTTCGCCTCCATTTTCCAGCTCAATGGCTGGAGCTTTTCCGGGGGCCTGATTGGCGGGAAGGGGGTGGGTGTGGTAGAAGGACGAGCAGGAGGAACATATCGTCAGCAATTAAGCCAGCATTCAAACTTCTGTCTGGGATTTTGGTGGCGTTTTTCCCCTCGGCCACCTACCACCTGAATGAGATTTATCAGTTTTTTTTTCCCCCTGACTCCACTACGTTTCTTTTTCTCTATCTCTCTCTCTCTCTCTCTCTCTCTCTCTCTGTTTAGCTGATGCAGAAAAAAACCCAGGGTAAGGAGGTAGAAAAGCGCCTTAAATTTTTTGCAATTTTCTTCAAAAATATTTTTCTTCTTGCAGCCATTTATCATGGTCGGGGCAGCTGTTTTATAGTTTATGACAGGCAAGGCGTCTTCTCCCTCACTCTGTCTTCCATGCCTTTAATATATCTTATAGATATTCCCTTCACACACACACACACGCACACACAAACACACACAAACTGAGATATGAGCAGTATGTAGCAGGACGACCGGTGTCGTAAATGGGGTTTATAGGCCGACTGTTGCCAGTTGGATCTGCCATTTTGGCAGTTCCTCCTGCAGTCTGCTACTTCAGCGCTCGACTTCGATAAAACGTTTTACAAATTGATTTATGTGCTTAACATGTTGCCAGCTTAGTCCCTCGGTCTGCAACGCCCCCTTTCCACCACACCCCCTAAAATGCTGGGGATCCCACAATTAGATTTTGGTGGAAAATCCACTGGAAAAGTTGTTCCTTCTTCGTGAACGGGGATGCCGCTGCCGATGCCGCCATCAATCATCGATAATGTCGATTTGGCCGAAGGCCGGACGGCCGGCGCTCTCCGTCACTTCTTGGCCTCCTTGGGCTCTTTTTGTTTTTATTTTTTTTTTATTAATAAAGCATTTGTTTTCCCCATAATGAGCAACGACAGGCGGCTGTCAAGAGTGCCACAAAGAAAGAAAAAGAGGGAGAAGAGAAGTAAAGAAAAGATCCCTCCCCTGGGAGATGGCAGGGGCAGGAGCAGGAGCAGGAAGCTGAGTTAAAAAACCAAAAACAAAGAAAAAACTGGCAGCAGCACTTTGTCAAGTTGTTATTACCAATATTTTTATTCCATTTTTGGGCGTTTGTCTAGTTGGGCTTTCGCAGCCTGCATTCCGATTGATTGATGAGCCCGTTTTTTATTTTCCTTTGGGAGATTTAAAGATTGGAATTTGAATCCCAGGGGCGTGGCTGGGCGTCGTCTTCGATTGAAGTTAGTTTTGATGATGCCCGCTCCCAGGCCCAATTGCATTTGCCGTCTAATGGGGCTGCAAATGAGTTTCCCTCCAGCCGAAAGAAAGGTGATTCGATTTGTGAAAATCTTTGCTCTGCTTTTAGGCATATTTTCCAAACAAAGTGGCGCCTGTCAGCAGGGGGAAAATTCAATAAAAATATTTACAAGCATTAACACGCGTTGGGCGCGTAAAATTTCGACTCTCCCCACACCCAAAATGGGAAAATATTGACAGCAAAATGGCGCGTAAGCATAAATAGTATGAGCAGGGGAGGGGGGAGTGGCACGAAAATGGCACAGACAGTGGTGGGCGGGGGGGGGGGGTGACGACACAAGGCAACGACACTCCCGGGCACCCACTCAATGCCAATGCCAATGAAATTTGCCACATTTTGCATATGGCTTTGAGGGTGGCGCCACAAGCAGTGCCACAACATCCCCGAAAAAAAAAAAATCGACAAAAAAAAAAGAAAAGAACCAAACCCGAAACGCCATGTGCGAGTGTCGTAAAATGTTTGGCGATTTCTGTTTGTGTGGGGTGTGGCAGAAACTAATGGGAAAAATATTATCACGCGCCATTTTTAAGGCAATTTCACGCATACGCGATCTAATTTATACTTATGTTTCCCCTCCCTTATATGTAGGTGGAAGGAGCACTGAGGACTACTCACATCGCACGCTGAGGTAATAGCCAATCGAGGAGTACTGGAAATTCAGATGACGGGATGTGCACTTGTACCAGCCGGAATGCTCGCGGCGTATCGATGTGAAGTTGAGGAAGCCATCGCCGGTCTGCGGCACCTGCAAATATCAGAGCATCAGAATCGGTAAATGTGAAAGTAACCAAAAGTCTGTGGGGGGAATGGGAAATGATAGTTTTCGCTCGTTATGCGTAAACAATTTTTGGTAATTAAGGCAAGGCAAATAGTTTCGTTCAAGTTTCGTCCAAGGTAGGCAGCAGCACGAAAATCCATTTAAAACTTGCTCCTTTGCCTCTGCCAAAAATCATCACACAAAAGGCCGAAAGCTGAGGCGCTGGCCTACCAAGTTTTTACCAGAATGTTTTTAGCCCCCGTCACCGCCTTACACTTACCGGCGTGTCACCGTCGTCCTTCTGCCAGCGCGGCGTGCTGGGGGGATTCGAGTCAACGTCGCACTTGAGGCTAACTTCAATGCCCTCGCGTAGCGGATAACCAAAGCCAGGTGTGCGCGAGATGGCAAAGGAGGGTGTATCTGCAATGTATAGTATATATAGAGTATATGGTAGGTATATACATATGTAGCGATGGCAGGTGGTTATTTCAGTTTAACTTTGACTTTGGCTCAAGATTTTCGGCTGATTCTTCAGAGACTCGACTCTGTGGCAACATCAACAGAATAAGAATAGTTTTTTAATTAAAAAATTGCTTTGCCAAGATGGAGAAACTTTTATAATTAAACTAAATGCAAATGTCTGGTCGCCACCGAGTGAAGGACACACCAGAAGAGGCTCCTACTCTTATACCTACTATCATTCACAAAAGCCGATGCTGAGCGAATAATTACAGCATATACTATGTATGTTTTGTTTTGGCATGTACAATGTGCATATAAGTTAATTACAGCGGGCTTCATTAGAGTGCTTTCCCATTCAGTATTCTACTCGAAATGTAGCCACAAATTTTGAATCCCGAAATGCCAATCTAAAATCCATTTTGAGGCATGTCAAAAAGCCATCGACAACGCCTGCCTCCTCCAGCCGGATTGTGTTTCAATTCATTGCATATGCATGGGGCATAAATCAAATGTTTTTTAATTAGAGTTTTGCAATTTGTGGAGTGCAGAGAGACAGGCGGCCAGCCGGCCAGCCGGCCAGAAAATAAAACGAGTATGTGCCTCGCATTGATTTCAATCTTTTCAATTTTTCGGCGCATCACTCGCCTTTGTGGGCTTTTGTAACTAATACAATTTGATTAGGTTTCGTCCCGGACAGCAGGTTCGTAAATGGTTGGCAGTACAGAAGGGGGCAAAGGACAAATGAAATTTGTTTGTCGGTTGTTTGCCAAACTATTCAATAGAGATTCAGTTCAGTTCGGTTCGGTTCGGTTCGTGTTTGTGTCTGGGTCTGTGTCTGTTTTTGTGGCAGTGTCTGTGACATGCAGACAGCCGTCAGTCGTCAGACATCATACATATGTATGAATAGCCCTTTTTGGGAGGCATCCTCGGCATGTATCCATTTTGTGTGGCTAACCAAGGGGAAACAGGCGTACGGGGGGGACAGACAGAAGTGTGTCTACCAATTTGTTGGCTAACAAAATCTACAAAAAAAAACACAGAAAAATTGTTCAACTTCTAGGCCCTTGATGTTCCTTTTCGGCAGACTGTTTTCAAACAAATTTCAATCTCATCTTATGAATCAATTTGATTGAAACAAGCTGGATATGAATGAATGACCCTTCATAGCCATGAGGATGAATCCACAAACACCAAAAAAGAAGCCACATTTAAATGGAAAAAACCAAATATTTCCTTGGCCTTTGCCAGATTACATTTTACGGGGTGGGGGGGGACATTCCTCAGCTAACAACAGCGGCCGAGGGTGTTTTATTTGTTGTTTTTGTTGTTGTTGTCTGTCAACTGTCTGCATAAAAATGCGCAAATTAAACGCAACAAAAATGACAGATACAGATACAAAATGAATGCAAATACAGATACAGATACAGAGCACAAGAACAATCCCTCATCCTTCTCCTACGACTGGCAGCAGGCAAAATGCTTTCATGTGTGTGCATTTTAATTTATACGACGGCAACAGCAATGCCCCCCACCCCCACCCTGCCACGCATAATAAAAGGAAAAAAGGAAAATACTGAATGTATCGGGGAACTTGCTGCTTCTTTTGTTGTTAAATTTTGTGGTCGGGGGGCCTTTTTGCTGTTGTTATTGCGGTTTTTACAATTTTCATGCCTGGATAAAGCCCACACACAACACACACAGACAGAGTCCCTGGGCAAATCCTGTAGGGCTTTTCTACATTTTCCAATCATTTTGCAGGGCAGCCAGGCAGCCTCAACTATAACTCGTATACCTTGGCATTTGTCATGGCATTATGCGGCTTGTCGGGGCATTAATAAAGCAAATAACTGTGGCGTGGCGTTTTGTTCTATGGCCAGGGCCAACCGATGGAGGGCAGCTTGTAGCTGGTCCTCAGACCACTGCCTGGATTGTGACGTGGTTGCGGCTTTGTTACTGCCAATTAGTGTGAGTCCTTCTAATTGTCGCCTCACCTCGACATCGTCATCGTCATTGTCATCGTCCTACCGGTTACCGGCCATTGATTTCTAGTTCCCTTTTTCTAGTTGCGCGTCAGTTTTGGCTGTGACAGAAGCTGCATTTTTGTTTTATTTTCTATTTTTTTTTGGTTTTCCGCCTCGACGAGTGGGGGATTACGACTGGTTAGGATTCTGTTTTGATTCGATTTCATATGCGATGCGCACATGTCTGCTGAATGGTTGAGAACATTGATTGATGGCTTATTGAGAGGGACAGCTGGGAGTCCGCTCAGATGTGTGCACATGCAGGAAAAACAAACGTAAAAAGGAACCGTCTAATGAGTGGAGTGTACATATTTAAGTTATGTATGCAATCGTTGTAAATATTCAATTGTAACCTCTGCTGTTTTATTGTGAATTTTTTGTTGGTTTTAAAGGCATCTCAAAAGTAAATTAAACTTAAATCGCATTCAAAGTTCTGCTTACAATAAAACACTCTGCAGTTTAGATTAATTTGAATATGTCTTCCCGCCTCAAGCCTTTCACACTAAAAAAAGTGCATCCATCCGTTGACCTTTTCTCAGGTTTGTCTCTCTTTTACGCAATTTATTCTTATTAATTTTTGATCATGACATTACTTTAAAGTTTCTTTTAACTCTCCTCTCGCACTCTAGATTTATTGAGTTGTCCGCTTGCACTCCGACCTGTCGCACTCCACTCCATCCTGAGAAGCCTTTCACTGTTTTCTCACCGTTTTCCGCTGCACTTTCAATTAATATAATTTCACCTTTGCTTTCTTTTCTTTTGCTTTGTTTTGCTCGCTGCAGCTGCATAATATTTTTCAGCTCCAACCCGTGTTGCTCCCATCCAACCCGTTGACCCCTGAGGGGGTAGGTGTGCTGCTTGTGCTTTCCACCCGCCCCTCACCAGTTGGACGGCTGCTGGCGTGTGTTAACTTTAGCAATTTAACTTTTTAATCAACATTTGCTTTTCGGTTTTTACTTTTATTTATTTACATCAGCACACCAGTTCACTCTCGTTCTCATTCTCATTTCTGTTCTCTTTCTGCTTCTCCTGCTTCCACTTTTGCATCTGCTAATTAAACAAGGTGAGATATTCACTTTGTTTGACTTTTATTCACAATCATAAATATGCTGACTGAATAAATGACTGACTGACTGACTGACTTGTTGGACATTTGTTGGTCAAAGTTAAATGTGATTTAATAATGAAATATTTATTAGAGCTTCTGTGTGTTTTTATTAAAGCCAGAGAGAGAAAGATTTGTTCAGCTTTATGGCCCAAAAAAAAAAATGAAAGGAAGTTAATTTGATATGGTTTCATTATGAAATAAAAGTATGTATACAGATGTACGTACATACATATGTACATATGTATGTGATAATCTGAGAACTGCTTGGAGCATGATCGAACCTGCAAAAAATTGCAATTCAGCGCGCGACAGCAATAGGTTCGTTCCAGTTGCGCTGCGAGATCAAACATGTTTGAGCTAAAATTCAACTGGTTTTGTCAGTTGGATCGATCTATGTTCGATCGTACCCAACTTCGGGTATGATGACACAACGAATAAGTCTAACCGAAGGGGGGAAGAATATTTTGACTTTGGCTTTCTTACAACATTTCGGATTTACCCGAAAAAATAGCATGAAATTATTTCATATTATAGCCAAGATTAGATTATCCGAACAGAATTCCCTCCTATGACTGCTATGACTCCCTTATATTTTCTCATTTCCACAACCAAAGTGATATTTTTTATGCTAAGAACTTACATTGCACGTCCAGCAGGAGGGAGGCGTTCTGGCGTATCTTCAGGGTGGGATGCTCCATCACGCACAAAATGCGGGCGTTGTGATGCGCTCGATAAACAGCCGCTAGACGGGCTTCGCTCTTGGCTCCGCTGTTGATTTTGTAGCCATTCTTGTCCTGCTAAGAGTCGGGCGAGAGAGTTGCGGAGAATGATTAAAATTCCATTTCAATTTAAGGCTAATGCCCCTGCCCCGAACCCAAGGTGGCTGTGGTGTCTGGCGTGTGGCTGGAGCGGTACCGGGAGGAGTTGTGTGTGTGGGTGGTGGGGCCAATTAGTCAGCCCAGTTATCAGGCAGCGACATCATTAATTTAAATTAAAGTGCCCTTCTCCCCCCCACGCTATCCTCATTCTGCTTTCCACAGAGCATTTATGGAGCGGGAATTTGGTTGGCAAAGTTTTCAATCAATCATCAGATCATTCGAGTGTGGTCCGTTGTGGTGCGGTTGGGTGTGGTGTGGTGTGGTGTGGGAGTATGACCAGCTAAACACGCAAATTTGTGGCATTTAGGGTCTAAACGACAAACACACACAGCACACACAGCATACCCACACACAGAGACACACTTCGATGTGTCTGACAGGTGCCATGGGGCTGGGGGAGCTGGGACTGGGACTGGAACTGGAAATGTGGGACTATTCCCCCTGTGCATTGCTTGACCAAAATGTCTGCTTTTCATTATGCTCGAGTGCTGGACAAACAAAATTTTGGCCACCAAACCGCAGTCCAGGACGAAGAGCAAGACAAGCCAAATTCTGGACATGCCAGGGCAACCGCCCGGAAGATCCATTATTTGAGCCAAGAGCCGCTGTTATTGTGTGTGTGTGTGTGTGTGTGTGTGGGTGTGTGTGTGTGGGTGTTTGTCATCCGTCTGCTGTGTGGCTGCCATTCCACTAAGCACTTGTCCGACCGACAGTTGCCACTCAATTTGTCTAATCGATTGGTATGCCCCGTTGCCTTACCTTCTCGTTCTTGATCTCCTCCAGCTCGAGCACTTCGGCGGACACCTTCTGGGCATGCCGATCCACGCCCGGACTGAGGAGCACCTCCCAGGTGAGTGTGGGCCGTGGATTGCCGCCCTCGCTGATGCAGGCCAAATTCAGTTCAGAATTCTCCTTAACGGGCACAAAGATATTGCCAGCATCGAGGCGACGGGAGTCGATAAGCAAATACGGGGGCTTGGGTCGATCTGAAAATGCATCAAATAAAAAAGTTGAGGATTTTGGGTGCCTTGAGTGTTATTCCCCAAATGAACTGCCAGCCCAACAACTGTACTTTTGCCAGCACATTTGATTAGCCCTCTCTATCTTTTTTAATATTTTTTTCTAAACTTTTATGGCCATCCTCCAAGTGCCAAGCTGCTAAGCTGTCATGCTGCCATGAGGCTGCTGCTGCTGCTTCAGCTCCTTCTGTTGGTATGACGTGTACTTACCCAGAACCACCAGCTTGGTGGGTCGTGCATTCTCCGTGTAGCGTCGCGTATTCTCCGCCTCGCACTGCCACTTGCCATCGTCCTCCAGCATGACATTGGTGATGGTTAGCGCCCCATTAGCCTCCTTGATGAAGCGGTAGTCGGTGACGCGGCTGGTGCGGTCCATGGCATGGACGACCTGCAGTTGGATGAAGATTAAAATAAGTTTTTTTGTTCACATTTTTTTTTCTTCTCCTCTTTCTGTTGTTGTTTTGCGGCATAAAAACTAATGTCAGTGGCGGAATTATGCAGAACGCCTTTTGTGAAACTTTTAATGCAGCGCATTAAATGCTCATAAATTTGATGTTAAATGCAATGCAATTCCCATCTCTCTCTCTCTCTCTCTCTCTCTCTCTCTCTCTCGCTCTCTCTCTCTCTCGCTGTCTCTGTCTACTAGCTGTCTCTTTTATGTCGTCCAGTCGTTTGGAGCTGGGCCTGAGGAAAACAATTGCTTTTAATATTTTCATATCCATTTATTTGCACTCGGGCATCGTTGGATTTTTATTACATTTCGCTTCGTTTCGAACCAAACACACACACACACACACACACACAATAATGACAATTAAATGAGGCCGCATACCCATGCCCTCTGCCCTTCCCCCTGGTGGTGTTATCCACTGATAATGTGACA
The DNA here is from genome assembly GCA_035043285.1 of Drosophila subsilvestris. Classification (NCBI taxonomy): domain Eukaryota; kingdom Metazoa; phylum Arthropoda; class Insecta; order Diptera; family Drosophilidae; genus Drosophila; species Drosophila subsilvestris. Next base: position 10,891,427 of record JAWNNB010001922.1, on the reverse strand, counting down.
ACAATGAACTGCTGGCTTAAAAACTGTAACCAATAGTCGCAATGGCTGTCCTGTCTCCCGTCTCCCGCCAGTTCGGGGCTTAATGCAAACGGAAATTTATGACCGCATTCAAATGCTTCTCAAAACCCAACAACAAAAGGAAATTGTATATAAATAAAAATATGGGGAAAAAATACACAAACACAGAACAACAAAAAAACACTCGAGTGTATGTGGCAATGTTGCACGTGCTTAATGCTTTTAAGTGCCAATTAAATGTCTGGCCCGAATGTATGAGAAGCACAGACATAATTTTAAAGCCATTTGTGGGCGAAATGATTAACATTTGGCTTCGGATTAAGAAGTATGTAGGTTCAAATAAAGAGATAAAAGAGCAGAAACACTAACAATCCAAAGTTTATATATGTATGTATGTACATAAAAATATGTATTAAGAGGATCAATGAAAAACTATCCGATTCCTGGCCATTGAATGTCGGAAGCAAAAAAAATAAAAAAAATAAACAATCCGCTGAATAGGAACAGGAAAGAATGGAAGAAATGGGAGGGGGCTCAGGGATATAGAAATTCTGAAATTGAAATATGCAAACAAACAAAAGTAAAAATATACATATATGTACATACATACATACACGATTCGTATACGATTCGTATTTGTTTGCTGCACTTCCGCTTCCGTTGCGTTTTTGGCCATTTCTGTTTCGGTTTTGAGCTTCCAGTTTTATGATTTTTTCCATTGGACACTTGCCCCCCAAATGCAGTGCAAATATTTATGCGTATATGAATTTCACTTCCCAGCAAAACAGCCCCAAACACCCCCTTTGGTTATCCACCGCCAGGCCACCACCGTTGTGTGTGCAACTTCCGTTGAGCATTTGCCGCAGTAGTCGCCGCGGCGGCCATTTGCTGGAAATTTATTAACCAGCGACGCACATCTGACTGGAAAACAGGCGACTGGCAAAGTGGAAACTGGATTTTGTGTGGCTGTGCAGCGGGCCATTCAGTTGGAAATTTATGGGGTCGATGCCGGGAGGTCCATGCCATGTCGCCTGTCGATCCGAGAGAGACTTTTTGGGCCGACAACGGAGGCTCAAACCAGGCTCACGCTCACGCTCAGGCCCAGGCCCTGTGCCACCTGTCTGCGTGTGTCCGTGTGTGTGTGTGGGGTTTTTTTTTCTGGCTTGGCAACATGGCCACACGAACAAAAGCGTTAAATGAGCGTGGCAAATCCTTGTTTACAGCGCCAAGCGCTTGCAGGCGGATTACACGCTCGATTGTTCTCAGTCCCATGTCCATTGTGCCCATGGTATTGGCCATTTGGCGATCTGTGCGCTCTGTTCGTGCAACGCTACGGTTATGGGTATGGGTACTCCTCGTGATTATGAATGCTGCTGCTCCTGCTCCTTGTGCTGCTGCTGCTGCTATTCCCCCTTTTGTTTTTTGGGCCCCGTATCTGGTGGTATCTGTGTGATGTCAGCTGCCTTGATTCGCATAAATTGTTGCATATTCGAGAGCGCGCACGCATAAATTTACATAATTTGTGGCAGCAATAAGGGGCAAGGTGTACCGTACCTACACTCGCGCTTTTTGTAACATTCTAATTTCATTTTGTGTGTTTGGTAAAACTTTTTGGTAATATTCTGATTTATATTTAATTTTTGTTGGCCGGCCACCAACCAAAATTTTTGCATGCATTTCAATATTTGTGTGTGTGTGTGTGTGTGCCTGAATAATAATGCAAATTATGGCTGCTTTTTGTTGTTGAATTGTTTTGTGTTTGATATTAAATTTAGCTTAAAGCGATATTCTGGGCACATTTGAAGCCTGAAATTCCAGTTGGAACGAGGATTATGCTCCCATAATTAGCTGCACGCTTTCGGCATTCGTTTTCACGTTTCTCCCAGTCAAGAGAGAGAGAGAGAGAGAGAGAGCGCGAGTAGAGCAGCTCTTTCTCTCACTCTCTGTGTATGTTTCTGTCTGTAGCAATGGCTACTTTTATATGTTACACTTGCTCGGAATTGCAAAAACCTTGTCTGCAAACATTGCTCACTGCCTGTCCTGTACCCCACACCCCACAACCTGCTCGTGCCACACACACAGACACAGCAACTCCTTGCAGCTCCTGTGGGTGATGGCTGGCCCCCAAAGCTACTAACTTGAAATTGCTTTCGGCAAATATATTAGCCTCTTGATAATTTTCAACAATAAATTCCTTGCCACACACACCAGAAGCAGTACGGTTGGGGAAGGGGGCTGAGGGGGGGGGGGGGGCCTTGCTTCAAGCTCTCGGGAACTCTCTAATGCATTGTGCAACGCTCCAGAAAGTACAACAAAAGTCGCTCATGTTGCAAGCTGTCAGTGCAACACTTGTCGCATGTCATTGCCGCAGTTGCACTTGCAGCAGAATGGAGCGAAAGAGGAGTGCCATAGAATGCAGGAGTCATCCGTGTGTGTGTGTGTGTGTGTGTGTGGGGGCATCAAACAAAAGTCAACGCTAGCTGAAAGCTGCTGCTGCGATGGCAGAGGGGCATGAGCATGGGCCTGGTCCTGGTCCTAGTCCTGAAGAGAGCGACAACTGGGGATAATGTCCTTGGGCCCTGGGCTGTGTAGCGGGAAGAGCAATGCTCTTACCCTCGGAGAAATCTTCATTAGCACAGAGACAGAGAGACAGAGAGAGAGAGAGGGAGACAGGGGGAGAGACAGAGGGTGTGTGGGTTGTGTGTATATTTTCTTTCAGTCAGCAGATAAGCAGGGCATTCGCTTGGCGGTGTGTAAGGCATCTACTTCCCTTTTCCTTTTTGGCTTTTGTCTACACATACGCGCTCTGTTCGTGCCCCTGCCACACGCCCCACTGTCGCTGCATCATTGTTGTAATTGGCACTGCCTGCGTGGTGGCTCGTGTTTCTTTCGTTATCCTTCCCGTGGCTGCTGCTGCTGCTGCGCTTACACATGGCTGGCTTTTGTTTTAACACAACTAATACAATTGCACCGCTGGGAAATGCTCAGCGCGATGGCGGCCATAGATGGCGGCGGCTGCTGCTGCTGCTGCTGCTGCTGCTGCTCCTGCTGCAATGGCGTTGATTTTATTTGCCATCGCTGAGTCCGTCCGACCAAGCGCAGATGAGCCACTGACTCTTGCTCGACAATGTCAGTAACTCAATAAACTTGTCAAAGGTACAAAGTAGGCAACTTGCCACATTTTGCTCCCTCTGCCACGCTGTGGCTTTTCTTCATTTGGGAGACGCCGAGTGATTAATTTGCGGACTTGATGTGATTTACTTGCAGCTGCAGTTGGAGTTGCAGCCATACGCCCCGAAGAGGCAGACGCAGTGGGAGGAGAGTCAAGCCAGCTGTCTATTAATGTTGCATCTTAAGTTCGCTCCTAATTGACTAATGGAGGCTTAGTGCGGCTTTTGACAGGCCAGGCCAGGGCTCTGTGCTGTGATGAAATTTATGGTAACCAAGAGATAGAGGCAGGGCTGGGTGGGGCGGGGCAAGGAAGGAAGCCCTGAGCGAGACAGGCGCACAGTTTGTTGAACTTAAACCTGAGTCACGGGCCATAAATCTGTTTGCCAGCGCCACAAAGTATGCAACACGGCAACGGCGGCTGCAACCATAAAACCGCTATATCAGTTGGCTCTATGCCGCTGCCACCGTACCCCGTGCCGCCGTGCTCCTTGATGTTGTCATGGGGTGGGTGAGGGTTAAAGTTTATGTCTGGCAATTGTCGCCAGGCGAGAGAAATATCGCACAATAATGCCAACAAACTGCCGCAAATCAAAAGCCAACTGGAAAAGGATGCCCCACGCCTGGTGCGGCTCCTTGGAATCGAATCGAATCGAAAGATTTGACAGCCCGGCAGTCGTTGCAATCGATGCAGCAATTGCATCATTTTCGGGGTGCTTGTCGAACTTGTTAGCGACCAAATAAAATCCGTACCGAGAGCCAGGGCCAGAGCCAGAGCCAGTGGAGGATGGGAAATGCGGGGAATGCAATCAGACAGCCAGAAGACGCAGGACGCAGTGTCTTTCGTATCCTGTTGCAAGCTGCTGACAGGCAATTTAGTGCCTTGCAAACGGAATCTAATATAGAATGCAAATGCAACCGCAACGAGTAGACAAACAACAGCAGCAGCAGCAGCTCCCACTCTGCCGCTCTGCCTTTCTCTGGCATCCACTCTGGCATCTCCTTCCCCTTGCTACGCTACCAACAATGTTGGCATGCGTTGGCCGCACGAGTGTGGCAACACACATTTTTTTTGCTCTCTCTCTCTACCTCTCGCTCTGCCCGGTCTGGTGCAGGTGTAACAACTGGGGGCACGTGCACAAAGTGTTGCAACTACGAGTATTATTTGCACATCAACAACTTGGCCAGCCAACTTGTTGTATTTACAGTGCAACAACTGCAAGAACAACAGACAGAGAGCCAGAGAAAGAGAGAGTCAGAATTGCTATGGAAACACACACACACACACACACACATACAGCAACACACACATACAGCAACAGATGCATAGCCCCATAAACCACCCCCGCTCTTGTATGGTTTTCCTTTTCGTTTCGTTTCGTTTTGTTTTGTTTTTTAGTTTGTTGTTAAAAGTTGTACAAATGTTATCCTCGCTCACTCTCCTCTGGGTGCAATCAACGCACCCTGAGAGCTGAGAGCGAGTTGGCTGGCCCCCCCCCCCCCCCCACCCCCTGGCACCACTGCCGCTGCGTCATAATTGCATAACGCCCGCAGGTACAGTGTGGAGTCCCATTTATGTTTTCGCTTGCAATTACAACTCAATAAGTTGTCCAATAAGCCTCGTTATCCAGCTCCGCTACTCATCCGCATCCTCCTGCTCCTGCCGCCCCTTTTGAAGTTGCTTCCTTTGCTGCCCCACTCGACTGGCAACTGAAGAGAAAAAACTCCTGCACGAACGAGACGAGGCGAGCCAAGCCAAGCCAAGCCAAGCCAAGCCAAGCTTTTGACATCAGAAACTATGGAATAATAGCGATTATCCCATTTGCATAATGCGGCAGTTAGCGCGACAAATAAGCGATGGCCAGCAGACACACACCTGGGTGGGGGTGGGGCAAAATAGAGAAGGCAAAACTGCCACTCGAGACGTCTCGGGGCAGAAGAATACTTGTAAAAATATAGGGGCACGAGGGGACAGGAACCTTGGGCCCTGCAGGACAGCAGCAGTTAGAAAACATTCCCACGAATGGAGAAAGAATAAAAAGCAAACAGAGAAGGCAACGGAATGCAGATGCAGATGCAGATGCGGCGGGGAGGAGGGGAGACAAGTGCTCAAGTGAAAGGCTAAGAATGCAATTAAAGTCAAAAAGCACTGGACAAGTTGGCAGCCCTGACAGCTGCACTTGAGCAACAGATAGAGAGGACACACACAGAGAGAGAGAGAGAGAGAGAGAGAGAGAGATATGTATGTACGACTGTACGATAGTCACTCACCTGGCCATTCTTGTACCACATGCTGGACGCAATGTCCAGATCCACCTCGCACATCAGCCGAATCTCCGAATGCTGCTCGGCATAGACGACGGACATCTCCTCATCCTCGTAGGGATTCGGCGGCACTGGCCGCAGCGGCAGCACACGCGGCTCCAGCGGCTCCTCATCCTCGCTATCGTCCGCATCCTCACGCGGACTCTTGCGCCCGAAGACGTCACGCGGCCCTGTGCCGCTATCAAACTCCTCCACATCGTCAATGATGACGACCGGCTCCTTTGTCTTGGGCTTGAGATCCTCGGGCGCCAGGTGGAGCGTTGAGCGTACCCGCTTCGCCTTTGGCGTGGTCAGAGCCGGACCCGACGACTCGTTGACATGGGCATAGCCAGAGGCGCTTCTCGTGGCGGTGGTCCAGGTGCCAGTTGCCGCCGTTGCCGCTGTGGCAGTGGCAGTGGCAGCCGCCGATGTGGACGTGGAGGCTAAGGTGGGCCTAGATGACACCTCCAGGTCCAGCTCTGGTTCCTCCTCTTCGGTTTCGCGTCGCTGCCGTCGCCTCGCCTCCACATGGAGGGCCGCACGATGGGCCTGATGCACCTTCAGCTGGTCCTTCCACCTGGCCAACTTGGACTTGGCCTTGCTGCAGTTATTGGCGGCACATCTGCTCGGCTTATGGTCAACTGGCTCCAGTTCCTGCCGCTGCTCGTGCAGCTGGATGCTGTGCGGCTCCTGCCTGGATATGCTCAGCCACTTGCTGACTGCTCGATGGTCGGCGGGCTTTGGCCTCTGCATGGACTTGCCATTGATATTCTGTGATTGCGTATAGGTGGTACCTGCAACGGATAAACAAGGCATATGCCAATGGATTAGTCACGAAGAATGAGAATGAATTTTTGGGGGAAATTTCAAAAGAGAAAATAATGTTTTATAAGGCCCACAGGATAGGCACACGATGGATGGATGGGGATCCATGGGACTGTAACTGGGAATGGGACTGGGAATGGGCGTATCAATTACATTGCATTGTTTGCGTCTCCTGTAGACTGTCGTCGAGGACATACGCTCCTTATGCATTTATTTATGCACATTTTAGGCTGAGAGATCGAAGCAGTGGGTGTGGGGAATAAATCTCTTTCGAAATGTTTTCTCTATGCATGCAAATCCCCTGGTAATCCCCTTTGCACACTAACACACACATCCAAAGCTATTTTCATGCCTAACTTTGCTACGACTTGTTACTCGTACTCCCTTACTAGCCACCTCACACCCTTATCAGGTTGCCTGCTCCTATTGTCATTGGTGTGGTGTGGTTCTTGTTATCCTCCTGCCTGCACTCCACTCAACTCCACTCTCGTTGCTGTCGTTGCTGTTGTTGTTGTTGTTGATAAATTTACACAAGTGTATGACAAGCTTTCAAATGGTAATTAATATTCATCTGAGACGAGACAGACGAGAAGAGTGTGTGGGCAGGGCAGAGTGTGTCCCCATCAAAGGACAACTACAACTCTAGCTGCAGCTTTGACTCCGGCTTCAGCTTTGGACTCCAAGCTCATCCCTGTGCCTGTGCCTGTGTGTGTGTGTGTGTGTGTGTGTGTGTGTGTCTGGGAGTCAACTGTAGCCGGTTTGGGCCACTGTCTGTGCCTGTGTGGCTGGTTGTCTGACAAAAGCCGAGTGGCTGGGAGGCTGGGAGTGCTGCTGGGTGTGTACGTTCCTTCGTTCGTTGTCATTGTCTGCTTGACGCTTTTGTTTTCCAGCCCTTTTCTTGTTTACTGGCAAGGGGCTAAGGGCGGGGGGTAGCCTGTTCTTCATCTCTCTAAATTAAAGTTGTCATTTTTCAAGTGAACGCACAAAAGTATGCAATGTGCCTAATAAATTTCTGCCTGGCATATCCTGTAAACCCCACCAGGAGTCCGCCCCCTTAGGCACAACTATCGAAACTCTAACTTGGAGTTAGTTAGGGGCTAGTGGGAGTGCTGTCTAGCGCACATGCACACATGGACATGCGCTAAAATGTTTACGCAACAGCTTAAAAGTATGCAGCACTTTTCACACAGGGAGCTCTCTCTCGGTTGTGTGTCCTCCTGCTTGCATGTGCAGCTCTAGCTATAGTTGTAGTTGCATTTGTGTTTGTATTTGTGCTGTAACTTAAGTTGTAAATGAAGATTGCGCCGGAAATTACACAAAACTGACGTTGGCTTTGGCTTTGGTCTCGCCTCCTCACAGCCTCTCGAGCGGTGTGTTTGTGTGTGTGTGTGCATTTAATGAAGCTGCCACGCCCACGCCCACACACACACAGTCAAGACCATCATACCCTACCCATCTCATAACCACACCCCCCCCCCCCCCATCCCTCACCACCCACCCTTCACACTATTGTTATACCATCTTTTGTTAAATAAGAAAACCTTTCCAAAAAAAAAAAAAAAAAAGGTCAAGACTGTGGCTCAAGTTCGTGCGTTTGAGGCGCTGAAAATTCTCTACGCTGCGGCGCATAAATTGCTCCTGACACTCTCTGTCAAGCTGAAACTTGGGAGTGAAGATTGGCAGCCACTTCAGACATTGTTTGACAATTAGTTTTTGGAGACAATTTTCATATTCGTGGCCTCCATTCAGCTCATTAGGCATTTGAATTTGCTCACTGCATCTGATGTGCCACATCGAGTGGCATGCATTTCATTTGGCTAATTAGTACAGTGCCATTGCCCTTTTCACATCCTGCTATCATGCATTGTCCGTTTGATAGCAAATAGCAAAATGTCAATCGACGGGTCGTGCCTTAGGCCACTCCAGGGCCAACCATTACATTCTCCCTTCCATTTACCGATATGCCTAGATAATGCCCAAAATAAATCTGAGTATGCCCTGCATGGATTCACGTTGCATTTTTAATTTTTTTTAATTTTTAATGACGTTGTTTTAAATTTAATTTTGTGCACATTTTTTCTTGTAATGAATTTGGGTCTTGCTTTTGTTTAAATATTTTGTAGCAAAATTATTTTATGGAAATGGCGGGTGGCTCTATCGATGGGTGTAGCGGGTAACTCTGTTCAGGGTTCGCTCTATCCCTTGCCTCCACTCTGGGATACCTCACTCGGAGCTTTACTCGCAGAATTTCTGGCCAAACATTAAACAATAACTCAGAGGAACAGTCAGCCCAAAACTCGACTGTGCCTCACCCACCCCTCACATAAGTCAACTGTCAACACACTCCTCCCTCCCTAACCAACACGTTTCGACCCACCTCTGCGCGCCACGCACTGAGCGTTGATTAGGTTAATGTCCTTAAGGCATAAGAACAGCTGGCAAGTCTCTTAGCTATGCGCCCCCTCCACCCCCCCATACACCCAGAGAGCACTCCATGAACTGCACCCCCTCCACACCGTCATCCACAGCTTGTTCGTGTGGCAACTGCAGCTTGCACATGAACGGGAGCCTCCACCTTATGCAATCGCTTGCCGTGTGCATTGTTCGAGTTCCACAACGTCGACAACTTTGCCAACCGCCACTTAATGCAAGAGCCGAGTGGCAAGAGCTTGCGGGCCATGGCAGGCCAAGGGGCTGCACTTTACCTGTCATGCGGTGGCGGTGGCGGTGAATGGTGCGGCTTTTGTGGCAATGCTGCGTGGCAAGCCAGTAAACAGCAGCAGTAGGAGCAGCAGGAACAGCGTGTGTGCCATCCTCATTACTGCCATTGCAAACTAAAAGCCTTTTAATCGTCTCCGAATGGTCTACAAAATTATTTCGTTCATTTGAATGTTAGACATGCAGCAAAACATGGCAGGGATTTTGCCACATTCTACCGCATGAGGTGGAATGAATACATTTTGCTGATTATCAATTAATTCATTTACAGTTAAGCTGTGACATTATTGTGGAATTTATTTTTGCCAGTTTTTAGGGGAGGTGATGCATACCTTTGACCTTCTGGCAGAACCGCATCTAATGTTTTCGGCAATTACTCAGGCAATTTCTCTGCTGGCGCTTCCTATTTCATCCTGGCACATGCCGCACGTTGCTTCATTACACACACACACACACGAAAACAGAGAGGATCGAGAGGGGGAGAGCGAGAGAGAGAGAGAGAAAGAGTAGGTACAACCAACAGCGACGAGAATGTCAGCGACATTTACACAATGTCAACTATAAATGCATTGCCAAAGGCACACGAGGGTAGGCGGGGCAGGAGGAGGGTAGGGGCCTGGCAGGAGTCAGGTGCAATTGGGGGCACCTTTGGTCAGGTGCGTTGCCTTGTCGTTCCGTTCCGTTCCGTTCTGTGGCCTCCTCTCCCCTCCTCTCCCCTCTCGACTCTGTCTCTGTGTTGTCTCTCTCTCTGCTTTGCAATTGTGTCAAATTAATTGTCAACTGTTGTCGCTTTTCTGCTCTGTCTCTGTTTCCCTCTCTCTCTCTCTCTCTCTCTCTCTCTCTCTCTCTCTGTGTGTGTGTGTTTGCTTTCTGTCCTCTGTTTGATAAATTGCATTTAATGGTTGCCACCAATTAGGAGCAATTTTTGCTCTGCCGCTGCTGTTGCTGTTGCAGCTCTGCAGTTTTGTTTTTGCACTTTTTCTGCTACATTTCCCGCTCTATGATGTATGCTGTGAGGCTGCACTTTAAAAGAGAATGGCAGGCGAGAACAGGCCTAATAGAAATTGATAGCCTGCCTCAGACTGCCGCCTCCCCATCCCACCGTTCGTTCCATCCTTCATGTTGACCACGTTCCCTGGCCATATTTCTCACTTCAGCACGCGCAGCATTACAAAAATTAGATAAAACATTATGGGTATGACTCGTACTCGCATTTAATGCAAGAAACTCGTTTCCTAGGTCATTTACCATCTATAAAAAAAAAAAAAAAGGAAAGGAAGCGTCTTTCCTGCTCCCCACGACTGCTGCCTGCTGGCTGCTGCTTTCGTGACTTTTTTTTTCCGTATTATTTATGTCGCCTGGCGACTTTGCCAAAAAGGTCGGCACTTTGTTCCATCATCATTCGAAAGAGAGCGAGAGAGAGAGAGAGAGAGAGTGTGGCATGGGTATGCTAGAATCGCAATGGGCTTGGTCTCCCTGCTATTTTTAGCCACAGAAGTTATCTTGATTTAATAAATAAAAGTACAAATCAGTTTCCATCGTTTGCTAGTCTCTGATCGAGCTCTCGGGCAATGGAGAAGTTCTCTTGTCTCTTGCCAAGGTGCAACGAAAGAGTATTCAGCATTCTGCTACACCCTACACCACACACTGTGTCTCCTCTTTATGCACCATTCGTTTCTTTTGGTCATTAGGCGTAGCGCACTTAGCGTCGTCGACGTGCTGTGTGACCAGTGCCAACCGCAAATTAAGTATACGTCGCGTTGCGCGTTGTGCCTCCGTTGAGTTCGTCGAAACATGGCTGCAGTTTTGCGGCAGGCACACAGTCAACAAACAACAAATACTGTGACAACAAACGGCGAGCGGGTCCTGGGCCAGAACATCACAGCATTCAAAAAGCCAGCCAACCAGCCAGCCACCGTACAAATTTCATTCTGTTTGTTTGCCCATCTCTGTCTCTCTCGCTCTATGTCTACCTCTCACTCTCACTCTTTCTCTCTCTCTCTATCTCTTTATCTTTCTCGCTGTTTGTTTGCTTACCTCTCTTTCGCTGCCCCTGGCCCAACCAAACGCTCAAACAACATGAATTAAGCGCCAAAAAATGTGCGCGGCACGTAAATAACTCCACACAGTGGGAAAGAGAGAGATAGAGAGTGAGAGGGGTAGGGAGCGATACGGAGAGTGTCCCCCAGTGACGGGACCACAAGGCACGTGACCAAATTTCGATGGCAACTTTGTGGGGCACGCTTCCACTTACAGTTACACTCGCCACTCGCTCCTCTACTCCCCACGGATGGAGGAGGGGGTGGATGTGCGACTTTATCATGTTTTCATTTCGAGGCGCTGGCTTTTTAATTTTTCACATTTAACGGAGCGGCATCCCGGAGGTGGGCGTGGCATTTCCTATACTATTTTCACTGCCACAGCAGCAGCGGCAGCAGCGGCGGCAGCAAATGAATGCAAATAAAATGAAGCGGCAGGGCAATAAAATGTTGTTTCTGGCTGCAGCATAATTTATTTGCCTTTGCTTTGACTTTGCCGCCGCTTTTCCCCATAGTTTTTTTCTCCAACTATTTTTTTGTGTTTGCTTTTTGGAGCAGCGTCGGGAAATGCGCAATTAAAATGATAATTTTGCACTGGGCCTGCCCGCCCTGCCCGTGCGAGTGCATTTCGCACGTACTGTGAATTATAACCTGCCGCATAAAAGTATGCTATAATTTAGCGCTTAAATGATGCGTGCTCGCTGCCCCACAGAGTCCACAGAGGAGTGGTGGAGTCCGCAAAGGATACTCTGGATAGTTTTTGTGGCTGCAAGCCCACGATTCCCCCCCCCTCTCTCTTGCTCTCCTGCTCCATTCTCAATTCTCGTTGACTTTATTGCATTCCAGGCACTCGACTATTTTTTATGGTCTTTAATTAATTCGCCCCCCCCTAACAAAAAAGAAAGGAACCGAAAGGGAACGAAAGGCAACTAAGCAAAAAATACACACAAAAAGCAAATCTTATTAACTTTGGCAGCTCCTTGTCCCCGCCTGCCAGCCTTCCAGCCTGCCTGGCCCTTGCTCATCCTTCAGACACAAATCCAATAAGACAGCAAAGCCCAAGAGTAAAAAAATACTCTACTCCACGCCTCCAATGAAAATCAATAATCAAAGTGAAGGCCAGCCATCGGCCATCGATGGTAGATGGGAGACGGGAGATGATGAAGAAATAGCCGTAATGCTTTGCTTATTACCTTCCAATTCATTAAACGTGCCGTCAAGCTGACCAACCAACCAACCACTCAACCCCATCCACCTATACCCATCAATGGCCCCCGCCGACTCAAGTGGACAGCCCTTTTTCACTTTGCCATTGATGTGGAAAGCGGAAAGAGAGAGGAAGAGAAAGTCGAGAGGCTCGCTTCGCAGCTGTGTGAGTGATTGTGGGAGGTATTCGTATATTGTGTGTGTGTGTGTTTTCATTGTCTCTACGGTTCAATGGGTTGTTTATTTTTTCTCTTGCTTTACTTTTTTGGTTGTGGTGGGGAAAGGTAACTATGGTGGGGGGCTAGGGCAACCAAGGAGAGGCAACTGGCGGCTCAATGGGATTATTATTAAAATAAATACAGATTTACGTACGCATTTGGAGCTTAAAGTTAATACATTTTGTGTGTAAAAAATAAATGCTGCTTGCGTTTAAATGTTACTAAAATGTTGTTTAGAAAAGAAAAACCACTTCCCCTCTCCATTGAATGCTTTTCCATTTGGCATTTCACTAAATAAATCACTCAAGACATTGGGTTATTCGTTTGTCTAACCAAAAAATATACCAAACACACACACACAAGCACAGAGACAGATACAGATACGAGCATAGAAAAAGAACAAAGCCATAAGGCGAGCCCCATTCCACAGCCCCACATTCAATTCCAATTTCAGTTCTCGGGACGGCGCATTCAATCATTTTTACACCCTCCAAAGTTGTGGCTCTCTTTCTGCCTTATCAGGCGTAAATAATCACAAACGTTGGCCAAATAATAAATACATGTGTGTGTGTGTGTGTTGCTGTATCGTATCCGTGTGTGTGTGTGTGTGTGCATTGTGTCTGGGTCCTGGGACCACCCACCCACCCTCTGCTGACCAATCAACTGGCATTAATGACCAACGGCCCTGTGTGGCACTTACGACTGTTGGGCCGACCGGCTCTTTGCGAAAAAGGTGGCATGAAAAATGATGCAAGCAGCCCCACTCCGCCCGCCTTCTTCTTCACAGCATGAAAACATAAATATTAAATAATCATTTACTATATTTATTTTACTTTCTCTCGCGTTATGCCCGTAAGATGTAAAATGTGCAAATGATTTGCTGCTTAATGCCACATAGTGCCTCAGAGTATGTGTGCGTATGTGTACATATCAGACGGGTGTCAGAGGACTTTATTTATTTGATTTTATACAAATATTGTTTTCATTTAACTCTACTCTATTGATAGCCACATTCAGCCAGCATTCTTTAGACAAATAGACAGCAACAAAATGTGGCAAAAGCTCTCGAGAAATGTGCACAAATTACATGCAAAATGAGTGTCGAGTGTTTAGAGAGTCCATGAAAAGTCAGGTAAATGGGTGAAGAAAATAAATTCGAATAAAGAAAGAGACAGAGAGAGAGAGAGAGAGAGAGAGATAGCTCATGCATCGCACACACACACACACACACGTTCGTGCACGTAATTAGTGGCAAAACAATTAGCAGAATTTTAGAGTTTTACAATTTTCCAGCCAGGCCCCCGCCACCCGCCACCGCCCACAGTCAGTGTGTGTGTCTGGGGCCACTTCATATAAATTTTGCACGTCAAATGTGCAACAACTAAGTGGCAGCAACGATGAGATGGAGGAGTGGGTTGGGTTGGGTGCTGACGGCAGGTGAGCCAGCAAAAAGCCAATGCCAAAAGCGTTGTATCTTTTGACACACTTTTGCAATTGGAATACATTTGAAGATGAGCAGAGAGCAGAGCAGCGCGGGGCACTTGCTGCAATAAATTACGGTAATTTAGAAAACACTTAGACCCCAAAAAACAACAACAAAAAGATACAGAAAGAGAGCAAAAACGAGACAGACGACGTGCCGCCACATATTGTAAAATCAGCTGAAAGTGGCATTAAACAGAAAGAGAAACGAAAGCGGAAGCGGAAGCGACGAAAGCGAGGGGATGGGTGACAGTGGCATGCAAAAAGGCAATATGTATGTCGCAATATCCGTTTGAAGTGCAGCATCTCTTGGCATTTCTGGCGAAATGTCATGCAAATATACACACACACACATGCACACCTTCCCCTGTCTGCGCTGCCGTGCGTCAGTCAAGATTGGTGGCATTCGCTGATTGCCTCCATAAGCTGCGAGATGTGGAGAGGCAGGCAGGTTCCGCACTGGTACTGCAAACTGTTCCACTGCTCTGTGCCGCTTAGTGGCAGCTGAGCGACTCACCCGTCCGCTTTTCTTCTGCTCCGACTTAATGGAAAAGCCGTGTGTGCTGCCAATTGCATGTTGCAGCCTGCCTTACCATCCCCCCCTGTCAAACAGGTGGCTCTATACCTGTGGCAAGTGGCCTACATTGCGGGATAAGTTCAAGAATCAAGCATTTTATTCTCTATAAATAGAATCTATTAAAAATCGAGTGCGGAGTTTCCGCTTAATTTGCAACCCTTTCCCCACTTTTGAATTCAAATTTGATGGCATCTCTCAGGGGAAAACTGCAACAGCTGGCGGCAGATTGCTGCTCAGTCTCCAAGGATGATTGAAAATGAAAAAAAGGGGGGATATTTTCCCAAGGGTCCTCTGCATTGGCCTCGCTCTTCTCTTTCTATCTATTCATGTATTAGTTCTCCTCTCGAGATGCCAGCAACTGCAACTGCAACTCGAATGGCCACTTCAAGTGCAACTGTTGCACATCAAACAGACATCTGTGAAAAGTGCAAACATGATGGAGAGACATGGAAGTGGACGCGCCAAGAATGGCAAAAGAGGCGACTCCCGACTGCCACTGTGGGACCAAGTTGTTTGAACAGCTTTCAGAAGGTTATCAAACAGTTGGCCAGGGGTTCAGGGACGTCCAGCTGCCACAGGCCACTCGACAACAAGCTCATCAACGTGACACAACAACAACGACAGCAACAAAACAGGAATGATGCGGACACTGCCACTGTCACTCGTACTTGCAGCTCATATCCGTTTTGCCCTCCATTCACGATGTCATTCACATTTGAAGACGTTTCGATGTCCCCAGCCACAAAACGGGAGCCCAAACAACTTGATCGGAGATGCCCGTCTGCCATGTGAATGCAGACGGACGAGAGGGTCATTGGGTCAATGAAATTAAACGCTCAACAAGGCCTGTTGTGGGGATCTTCCAGTGCTTAGGCTTGCTCGCACTCCCCCTATCGAGAAAAACGTTGCTTCAAAATTCAAATATTTCCCTGGCATCTCAATCAGTCAGTCAGCAACCCCAACCCCAAACTCTCCACCGTCATTTTCCCTAACAGATTTTCATTAAATTGTCCAGCCTCATGCCTTGGATCCCATGGCTCGGAGAAAATAATGAAAATAACACTAGAAGCCAGTGGATGTAATAAAGAGGCAGGCAGCAGCCTCGAAGGCAGCCTCACACATGTGATTCGTATGTGTGTGTGTGTGTGTGTGTGTGTGTGTGTGTGTGTAGGTGTTTATGTGCTCTTTATGTGTGTATGTGTGTGTGTTTTTGTGTCTCAATGGCGCTTTATTGTGATGTGGGGCTGGCGCCTTCAGGCGGCGGCCATTTCGTACGAATATTTGTGGGTTTGTGTGTGTGTGTTTCTGCCTGCCGTTTCATTTTTACTGTTTATAAGCTGACAAAATTGTTTTCTCTTTCTCTGCCTAGCTCGTCACTCTCTCCCTCTCTCTCTCTCTCTCTCTCTCTCCTGGTTGCACATTAAACGGTTTTCTCCGTGGAGACTCGTGTAGCGTAAATGGGCCAACGCTGCGGCTACGTAATAAAACGAAAGAGCCGCAAAACAATAATTGGCTCAGGCAAACAGACAGATAGACCAGACAGAAGGAGGGAGCAGGCGGAGGGAACGGGAACGGTAGAGCGGTGTATGCTCCTGTTATGGCCTTGTCCCTGTCTCTGACGGCGAATTAGTTTTCTGCCGACAGAAGATTTGAAATTCACTTTTTTTGTTTGTTTATTTTTTTCTGCCATTTTTTTGCCTAAACCCCCGAGAGACTTTTTCCAATTCTTTGCACTCGACTGCGGCCGATGGGCAGTGTGTATGCCCGCTGGTCGGGAAAACGCCGTCATTTTCATTTCCTTCTCGCTGCCACTGCCGTTCCCTGGCGGCAATGGCAATGGAAATGGCAATGCGTGTGTTTGCATTCTTCTCTGATGAAATCTGAAGTTATGCATTCGTTTTGGGGCATTCGCTTCGCTGAATTCCCCCCACCCTCACACACACACACACACACACACACACAAAAGAATAGCAAATGAAAATGGGAATGCGAATGCGAATGCGCACGTGAATGCGAATGTGAATGGGATTTGTTGGAATGCACTCCCATATCTGTGTCAGTGATGCTTTTGTTATCAATTTTAAATTCCTCTGTTCTCTGTTTGAGCTCTTGAGGCCTGCAGCATTTCTGCTGAGCAGAAGGCGATGACGCTTTTCCACGTAATTCAATATTCTAAGCATAGGCCACGGCAAATCCTAATGACTAATCAGACAAGCTTCCTGCCCACTCGATCCTCCCACTCAATGTATCCGCTTTCGGGTAGCTTCATTAACATGCCATACGAACCCCAGCACCTTCATGTCCTGGGCAGACGTAAGGTGAGCCCCCTGCTCGGTTCATTCACATTTTTTACGCGCCCATTGTTAACGTTAAACAAAAAAAGCGAGGCGTAAAAGGAGCACAGCGGAGAGACAGCGAATGGGAATGGGGAAAACTCTGCCAGTTGGCAATACAATTTTCCGTGACAAATGCGGCAATAAACAAAAATGGCGACAACGATGCCTCTCTGCCGCTGCCACTGCCACAGCCGCCAGTTTACCATTTTGCCATTTTCTAGTGCAGCGCCAACAAAATGGCTGCCGCACAAGTCTGGGATGAAAATTTGCGACATGGACTCGACCTCTTTTGGAATTTATCACACGCGAACCCGTCTGCCCGCCTGTCTGCCTGTCTGCCTGCTTGCCTGCTTGCCTCTCCTCCTCGACTGCATTTTGTCTCGTTTTCTCGTTTTTGGTAATGAAATTTCGCTTGAGCAATTACGAGTATCCTTGCATGGAGGGTGGCCTCTCTCTGTGTGCCGGAGGTAGCGCGAAGCACCAGCTAATAGCTTTGGAGTCTGGCTGACTGCATAAATTATAGGGGGGGAACGTCGCCGAAATCAATTTCAAGCCTCCTGATACTCGTGTATCGACACAGCCGGCCAAAAAACAAAGTGAAACTGAATCAGAATAAACTCCCGATTGTGCTCCTTAAGGGAGGATACAAAAAAGTGCAGAGAGAAATACAAAAAAAAGAAAACACGCTTTATACAAATATTTTCTCATGCCCTGCAGCTAAAATGTTATTAAAGTCAATAACATAAAGCGGGTTGCTGGGCAGGGAGGCAGGGGCATTCCATCAGCGCTGCTGTTGGGCGTACCGATGAAACTTTTTTGTCAAATGAAAATAGCTTACAAAGAAAAGTAACTCGAGGCGGAAAAATAAAAATAATCAAAAGAGGCAGGGCCACAGCACAGCAGAGGCAGAGCCAGAGCTAGAGCAGAGCAGCAGCAAAGCTGACCAAAGGCAGGGCAATAAAAATAAATAATGTCTTTGAGAAAGAATAAACGATGGCATCGAAAAAGTTTGAATATTTATGCGTTTTTTTTTGTATTTCAGAAAAGTCAAGCGAATAAAACAGAGAGAGTGAAACAGAGGGAGAAAAGTTTAAAGACAGAGAGCGAGAGCAATAATAATTGATAGAAAAGTAATTTTCGAAAACTTTTTACACAACAAAATCACTTTGTGCCCTCCAAGATATGGAAAATAAAGATAGTTGGAATTTATGTTTATATTTATCAGGTTCTTAATATTAATTCTCAACCAATCTTTTGCCTTTTGTACAGAGCTAAAGCCCCTTGGTGTGTGCTGAGACATTAACGGGACTGTGTTTTTTTCTCCCATTTCATTTGCCAAATATTTACACAATATTCATGGGCACTCGCAGCCAGTAAACACCGAACGGGTATTATTGTTGTTGCTGAGAGAGCGACACAAATTAGAAGAGAACCGAAAAAGTGCTAAGAGAAAGCAGTGCTATGAGCATAGGCCAATGCTTGTAAATAAAATGCGCACCTTGGGTCCCACGAAAAGGAACTGAATATGAAATTCCATCCGCAAGAAATTTCATAGCATGATCCTCACACACACAGTGGCATATTGATGCAGTTCTGGGCGACAAATATGTTCGAACCCAAAGTCAGTTTTCGTTACTGGTTAAGGCAAAGGTTGAATTTTTCCCTAGTTAAAGTCCCACAAGAAAAGAAAGCACACAGATACACAGCACACGATAAAAAGAGAATGGGGTTGGGTTGTGGTACGGTTGGCGGATGGATGGGCAAAGATATTACTTCGATAATAAAATGTGAAACGGGGGGCGGCGCATCACAAAAATATATCACGTATCTATAAAACTCATATAAAAATGCTGCAAAAACTGCAAACTTGGCACAAAAAAAAAAAAAAAAAAGGGAAATTGAAGAGCAGTCATTAAAGGGGGCGGATGGTGGCAACAGCAGGCAGCAGGGTGGGTGGCACGCGTAAGACAAAAGCTAAATGACACACAAAGGAGCCGTTGCCTGCCTGAGTATACATACTTATGTAAGTCACTGTACGTCCCACACACACAACGTAAAACTGTCAACGATGCTACCAATGATGTGTGCGGGTGTGGCGGCGGCCGAGGCTTAGAATGGGCGAATGGGTGGGGTGGTTGGAGGCAACCAATAAAAATCACTGAGGGAAAATGGCAATTTTCATATATGTATGTACATATGTACATATATGTATTTAAATGAAAATGCGTGCCAAGGCAATTGTATGAGATGGTGTGCGTGTGTGTGTGTGGGTTTAAGGTAGGATATGAAGCAATTGACAGGCTATGAAGGTTTGAGACAAAGGCAAGGGACCCACCCAAATGATGCCGCCACAGTGGAACAATTTGAAAGAATTCTATGAAAGTACTCGACCCAAAGACGAAAGTTTCAAATTAAAAATGAAGTATACGCTGAAATACAAATGTATACGATTTAATTTTTATTTTTGATTGGCCATACGACTGGCTCCTGTAAATCAATTTAAACATTTAAAATGTTGTTGCTTTTTGATATAAAATATTCACTTAATTTGTATTTCATCCCATCGTCTGTCATGTTGCTTACTAGCTTCAGCCACTTACTGGCTCCAGCAGCCAGTCAGCCTCTCCCTTGAGCTACCCCCTGAACACTCCTTCGATTTCCCTGCCCGCCTGCCTGCCTGTCTGACTGGCCAACAGATAACAGATAATTCGCCAACTTACGCAACCCGGCCAAGATAAAGGCAGGTCCCGCGACCCGTCTCTGGGGCAGGAGAGGGCAGGAGAGAGTATGTGGGAGACATGTGTGAGAAAATCGAGTTGCGTTGCCAGTATTCAATTTTATAAATTGAACCAGAGTGAAAGTAAAAAAGAAATTGAATTCGGGCGACGAGAAAAAAAGATATATATGGAGGGATATAAAATGGACGCACATCGTACGATATAAAGAAGATGGAAAAAGTAGGACAGGGCAGGGCAACGTTTGGATTACATCATTGAGATGGTAATGCAGATGGCTGAGATTCGGGCGTGGCAATTAAGGAATTTCTGTTTCTCTCCTTTTATGGAAGAACTTTATGCCCAGCAAGTGAAATGCAAGCAAGCAGCTATAAATCCCAGCAAAACTCTCCACCATTTTGCATTTTCGCGGCCAAAACAAAATCTGTCGCTGAGTCGCCGTAAGGTTGCTGCCGAGTTTATTGGCATCCCAGTTTTGTCTTCACACTTCATTCGCAGGAAAAACATTTCCCTTTTGCATTAATTGCCAATGCCCGCGGAACGCGTCATGAATTGGCTTCATTATTGTGATTTTTCTTCGTGTAAACAATCGGTTAAGCGTGCGATAACTGAAAGGATATCATCTGGTGGCATTACAGGCGACTAAAAACTGATTAAACATTCGCTCGCAAGCGCCCAGGATCCTGAAGGACAAAGTTTGTTTGCATCACACCCGTGCGGAGGAGAGCTGCGGGCACCATAAATCCGTACTCCAACTCCTGGTGCAGGCAAACTGCTCCAAAGCAGAGTTGTGGCAAAGTTTTATAGTACACACACACACACACACACACACACACACACACACATCACAGTAAAAAGTCAAGTTAAACATCAAATGCGAGTGCCACAGAGTGGAATTGGGAGTGGGAGTGCGGGTTTTGGGTCGAGTGTGGCATCAAGTGGAAAAACCAATGAGAACACCGAGGACAGCAACAGCGACAGCACCAGCCAAAAGCACTGCGCTGACAAGGACAACCAGGACAATTGCTAAGAACTTTACCCATGTCCGCCATTTTGTTTTGTTTTTGTTTCGCTCCGCCATTCGGCATTTCTTTGCTGTTCGCCTGCCAATTGCCTGCCAGCAAGCATTGAATGCATTTCTTGTGTCCGCTGAATGCAGTTTTCACAGCATCCAAAAAAAAAAAAACAATTTCCTACATGTCTGGTTTTTTGGTTTTTTTTGTGGTTTATAATTTCTGTACACCAGCAGCGGGCATTGCGTTTCTTTAAAGATTTCATTCCATTAATGCAAAGTGCATAAGCAAAGAGCGTAAGGGGTGGCAGAGGGCAGTGGGCAGTGGGTGAGTGCAACCAGGCAGAGAATTTCCACTAGCAAGCGGCAGCAAAACGAACATGAAAATGATTCGTATATTTTCCCTACGTTCAAGTGCCAGAGGGCACAGGAAAACTGTGGCATCCACAACCAATCGCATTCGCATTCGTTCTCACGACTCGCATTCACAAAAGGAATTCATTGTGGGTGGAGTGTGGAGGGGAGGGGAGGGGAGGGGAGGGAGGAACTGCTGCTGCTGGTGCGGTCACCGCTCGTCCAACTTTTCAACTTGTGCCAATCAAACAAGTTCAATAACGGTAATTAACAGTCCAACGGTAAATGCAGTTCAAGCAGAATCCTGCAGGCGGGGTGTGTGGCAGTGTGGTTGGGAGTGGGGGATGGGGGGGGGGGTCGGCACGGGTACAGTGCCTGCAATTTGCAAAAGTTCAAAGCTATTAACATGTCGATGCTTCGACCTAGTGCAATGTGAATGGATGTTCATGTGGGTGTGGATTGCCGTTTGCTTTTCCACACCCCCCCCCCCCCACCGTTTTGCCAGAGACGGAATTTCCTCCTCCTCCTCCTCGCTCAGTCGCAGTTACTAACAGTCTAATGATGCAACTGTCCGGCCAGTTAGGAGCTATTAGCGGTGCTGTAGGCAAGGACCCGGACCCGGACCCGTACCCAGAACCGTACCCGTATCCGCATTCAGCCCTGGCAAACCATTCATTTTTGTTGTTGCGTGACGTTGAGGCCGAACTTCTCGGATTGGCATGTCTGTTTTGATTGAGCTCGATGGATGCCACACGCCTCGTAATGCCATTTAATTGTGAATGATGCCAAGAGAGAGAGAGAAAGAGAGAGCAGCCACAGACACAGTATGGGTATGGATGGAGAACAGGTCTCTAATGGTTATTAATGCCAGCTAATGAAAGGGAATGGCTACGCTCCACTAATGAATGGCTAAGTGTGCGGTGTGTGGGCTGGTGGGTAATCCATTTTGAGATCTATCTATGGATATTCCATCTGTGAATAGCCTTGAATATTTGATGCATGATTCGCTTTAAGTTTGGGATATTCAGACCATTCTTATCCATGCAGCTGTCCCTGTACGTGTCTATACCCCCTCTAATAACCAGGATAGTTTGCTGTTGCTCTTGCTGTGGTCCATGTGTTAGCGGATATATCAATTTGTAGCATTTTCAAGCTTATATAAGCCACACACACACACATCAGAGAGAGAGCGTGTGGGAGAGAGAGAGACGGCACGCTGCAACCTGATGGCCAAGATGCTCTCTGCTGTTTGTTGGATAAGAGGAATGCCGTTACGAAGTAGCTGGCAAACTGGAGCATGGTCTGTGGGATCTGTGGGTGGGTTCTGGGGCGGCATCGCCTTGCATCCGTTTCACTTTACTCTATTTTTCATTTTTTTTTTTTTCTTACTCTCTTCTATTTTAGGGCGAGGGACGGCGGAGCCACTTTGGCAGCACAACTTGAACATGAGTGCAATCAAATGTATTACATTTTGTGCAACTTAAGCGGCGGTCTGAAGTGGCGAAGACAGCTGGCAAAAAGGGTGAGTGAGTGTGTGTGTGTGTGTGTGTGCTACAGGAGGCAAGGATATGTATACACATATATCCGCTCTTGGGTGCAATGATTTCCTGCAGAACTTGATTCAAGGCTGATGCGAGAATGAAAAAAAAAAAACTAAGCAGATGAAGTGGCAAATGCGAGTGGGTGTGTGTGCTGAAAGAAGTATGTGGCGCCGTAAAGTATGCAACATGCAGCATAAAAATTGAGGCCAAACAAGGAAATTGCCAGAGAAATGCATTTTGTGGCTCATGAGCCATGGAGCTGAAATCAACAGAGAGAGAGAGAGAAGTAAGAAGGGCCTCAGCTTGAGGCACGGAAATCAATTGAGTTTGTTCGGCACACATCCGCTCAAATGAAAATTGACAGGAAAACGAGTTTGTGATAGACATGGCGAAACATTGAGCAAGAAACAAGAGAGAGAGAGAGAGAGAGAGAGAGAGCAGATAACTGACAGAACAGTTGAAAGCCAATTAAAAGTCATGGCGGGAAAATTAACTTTGAACAAAACGATTTCTAACCATGACAAATTCACAATGTTTGCTCAATTGGCTATAATGCCATGATTGATGACATTGGAGGGCTAAATGGACATGAATGAGCTCAAAGAGATACGACAGATAAATAGACAGAGAAAGAAGGAGAGGGAGAGAGACATGCCATGATATGATTATCCAACAATTTAAACTCCACTGCAATGTTTGCCAACTAATCAATGGAGCACTGTGGCTGGGTATGGTGGCAAATCTTGCAGTCAAAGAATCAACTTCCGTTTCCTTCTGCATTGCTCGACCTCTCTCGCTCTCTCTCTCTCTCTCTCTCTCTCTCTCTTTTGTGTCTCTTTCTCTGTCTGTCTCTTTGAATCGCTTGTCATTGTCCTTGGCGTTTGTCAAACAAGACTAAATAAAAGAACTTGCTAAATTCTCGGCTCAAACAGTTGGAGCATACAGAAATTTAGAGAGCGCCAGACGAAAGGGCGGGCAGAGAGTGTGGCATGTGGCTTGATGGCATGGGCTTGCGCAGGGGTGGGGGGGGGTAAGCAAAGCAAAGTGGAGTAAAAGTAAAGTAAAGTAAAGAACTTTATACCTAAAAGGGATTTATTTGATGACTTGTCTAACTCGTGCTTTTCACTCACACATCCAACCCAGTCATGCCACTGCCACTGCCTCTCTCCCTCTCTCTCTTCTTCTTTCTCTCTCTGTCTTTCCGGCATGACGCAGCACTTTTACAAATGAAGTTTTATAACTTTTCGTCCATTTGATTTGTCAAAGGTCTAAGAGTGGAGACGACGTCTACGACTATGGCAGAGACAGGGACACAGAGACACAGCCTCCCAAAGTGAAATGCGACAAAATGGAATGAAATTAAATGCATTTTTGAAAAATGATTCAAGTTCATTCTGTCAGAGATTCCAATACGATGGACCCTAGTGGGGGTGTTCTCGCAACTTTCATTGTCAGCTGCTACATATTACTCGGCAGGCATCCATCCAGAGCTGGAGACTCCTTTAATGATTGTAAATGTAATTTGTTGCAAAGCACACACAAACAAATCCCTCGTTATTAGATCTCTGCTCTTGCGATTCGTAACGCACTTGGGCTATATTTATAGCAGCGAACGATTTTCGGAGCAATCGGAACTTACCTGAAAGAGATAGAAAAACAAAAATTCTCAATGAAATTGATTCGTTTACAATTTTCAATGATACATACATATAAAAATACTTTAAATACGAGCACGTATATTTAATTTATATTTTGCAAAAATTAGACTATACTTTCGATTAATTGATGTCCAATAAACTTTTTTACTTAACTTTTCCATTAATTTTTTTATATTTTGTAAATTTTTGCAATATTTTCCAACCATTAAAACTAACCCTGACAAGCTGTTGCACGAACAGTGAGTGAGTGAGAGATAGAGAGAGAGAGAGAGAGGGTTACACAAAAGTTAGCGTTATGCGTGCGTGTGTGTGTGTGTGTGTGTGTGTGATATAAAAACCCAATTTGACAAAAGTTGTGCCTCCCCTTGGCAGTCAGACTGAATGGCAACTGTCGAACGGGGGGCCATTGTTCTGTCCTCCATGCATCCTGGTCAAAAGTGCAGTACCATTATAGACACTATACACACAAGCACATACATGTACATACATATGTATATATGTATATATGTACATATATACATGTGTGTTGTCTGCTGGTCGCATAATTTTCACAGGATATGAAAAAAGTTTGTAGTTGACGCTTCCGTTTAGTTGGCTCTTCGTTGAAAGGACACTGACGACACAACCTGCCTTCCTCTCTTGTGTGTGCAAGTGTGTCCTGCGGCATACCATTTGAATGCCGTTTCCCCTTCCCCACCCCCACTCTACGAGCATCCTATTCTATGCCATTCTATTCTCTCCCGTTGTCATAGTAATTGGACAAGTCACTGGCTAAAGTGGCGTTGGCAGCCAACTTTGCCACAGTGCGGCGCAACAAAAATATGTTGCAACAACAATGACCCCCACACCACTTTTACTAACATTTTGTACTCCATTTTTTTTTCTTTTTTTGCTAATTGCTTTTGTTGAATGCTGTTTTCTTTGCCGCAGAAATAGTTCAGATTTGTACCACATGTCGCAAAGAAAATCATAAAATTTTCCTTTTGTTTAATTAAAATACTTAAATATTTTGTTTAATTTGTATTTCTTGTGGAGTGAAAATTCACTGACAAAGAAAATCTAAAATTTGTCACATTCATAAATCGATTCTTGGGGGGGAATTTCGTATTGAATTCTTCTAGTAGATTAACTTTGCCATCAATTTGCATTTCGTATGCGATATATTTAGTGCAGCTCTGGCATTTTGGAGCATTAACTCTTTGGCTTAATGTCGTAAAGTATATTTTTGGCTGCGGATTTTCACGCTCCACCAAGAACCGAGAAACCGAAGGACACGTAGTAGATGGAAGTTGGTGGTGGTGGCGGGATGGTGGAGCGAGTCGATGCAACGCCTGGGGGCATAACTCACGCTTTTCAGCGCCAAAGTGCACTCACCATCTACAATCTCCTTGGCCTCCTTTTTCCCGTTTCTTTTCTTTGGCTCCTTTCTTTCTCCCTTTACGGTGGTGGTGGTGGTGCTGCTGCTGCTGCGCTTCTGCTTCTGCTGTCCATTGATGCTCCCTTAAGCCAATAATAAATTTCTGCAACAATTTTGTGCCAAAGCTGCACTTTGTCAGCATTATCTGGATGAAGTTTGCCCTTCCATGGAATTCCTTTCCATTCATCGAAACGCCCCCAACCCAAAAAACACCCACAACCATTCATAGCCCACAGACACGCCTAATTGGGGAGGCGGCAACACGTTGCCCGACACAAATGTATCTATAATTAACTGAAATTCACTTCTCCCTCCAGGGATAAAAGAGACAGCGTGAGAGAGGGAGGGGAGAGATGAGAGATGACAACTTATTCCGACTGCTTCTGTTGCCTGTTCTTTCTGCCACACAAAACATTTGCAAAGTTTCTGCTAGTCAAATCCTTGGAATATGTTAACTTGAAGACAACTTTGAGCGAGAATCTTACCGAAATCTTTCGACAGCATCTGAGGGTAGAAATTCCCACATGACTTTCGGTGGGTGGATTGGTTGGAGCATTTAATTACGGCAAACTTCCAAATGTGTGTACTCTTTGACATTGAGAGTTATTAACTTCAGAGTAAGGAGCTTTTTAAAGCATGGCTGGATTGCTTAATCCATACCACATACTCGTATTCATACGTATATGCCGTCAGTTTGATGCATTTGAAAACAGTCATCATCGGGCTATCAGAATCATGCACAAAATACAGCACTAATGAAACGATTCAAGGACTTTGACTGTCATACCTGTCATACTCGAGGCGTATTTCATTTTGTGCATAAATCTATGACTTTCATGTATGACTGTTATTGGACTGGCCATAAAGTCAGTCGTGTAAGATAAATTATTCCTTTCTTATTGTTTTCTTGTTTATAATTTTCCACTCAATGGATACACGAGCTAAACGATCTATTTTAAGGGCGTGACAAGCCTGTACCTTGAGACATATGGAACATATTATTTGATGCTTTAATTAATAGCTGAAGGCGATATAGAGATCGTACTGCATATGGGATTGAAAGCATTTTCTGAGAGATCTGTACTTCATACATTTCTTCTTACAATTTCTACATTAAATTCGACATAGATTACTGCAAAGGGTTTCTTTATGGAGTGTATGTAAAGCTTGCAGCTGCAGCTCTCATCTGCTGCATGGACTGTTCTGTCCATCCAACATTGTTTGCACCCTAATTCACTGTCCTTCTGGTTTTGTTTTATTTCTATTGTATCTTCAATGGATTGCTTTGTCAGACGGATGCAAATTTTTTTTGTGTATTAGGTATCTTCCAGCAGACACTAGTCGAAAACAACGAGAATTGCCTGCCACTGAACTGCATTTGGGGGAATTTTTTGGACTGGCAGTAGACCCATACTGTGGAGCTGGGGCTACTGGCATTTGAAAATTCCTGTCTGGACGGGATTTCCTACGAACGCAACGCATAAATGCAGCAGCGGCAGCAGCACGGTGGGAGCGTAACCATGGCCATTCCATCCGCCCGATTATGCATGTCCCCTGTTTCATATTGATGATGTTCTAGTCCCAGTCCCAGCTCCACAGACGAGGCACACATTCCCCCACCCGTCTGGGATCTCTGGCGAAAATAAACCCCAAAAAATAGTTTCAATCCTGTGGCTCGGAACTTGCCTCTTGCAACTCGCCACTAGACTGCAATTGAGTTGCATAGTTTTGCTTTTGGTTTGGGTTTGGGTTCGGGTTCGGGTTCTGGTTTTTGATAGAGTTTATTTTGCCAGCATTTTTTTGGGCCCGCCAGAAATGGGTCTGGTGCTGGGAAGATTGGGAGGATTTTGCTAGGCTACCATTTTGCCAATTGGCTGCACAAGTGTCCAGTTTCACTTCCCAGTTCTCCCATCGAATTCCCCAAATGTGTGTGCATCTGTGTGTGCATCTGTGTGTGTCTGTGTGTGTGTGTGTGTTTTTGGGAGTGTGTTGTTAGAGGAAATCCTCTTCAGCATCCGCGTGAGCCGCCAGCGATAGCCATTTCGGTTCTAATCAATTTTTTTGATTGCCAAATGCAAAGTTTGGCTCCGCTAGAGGCTTGAAAGGACTTACGCAGATCGCAGCAGATCGGCGGCAAAGGAATTGGTGGAAACACACAGACTCTGCCACAACAGGAAAATGAATTTGCATCTATTGGGGGCGTGTGTTGATTAAGCCAGATGCCGTTGCCGATGCTCGTCTATTGTCGGAATTAACTTGGAAATCGGTTGGGGGAAACCAAGCAGCCGTTGCAGCGATACATTGCATTTTGTCAGTCAGTCTATGGTTGAATGGATTTCCTTATTTGGATTTCATTTTGTGGCATAATTTAATTATAATTAACATTACATATTTGCATTACTTTGATTGACTTCGATTTGGCTCCCCCTCTTGATTGTTTATGTATTTCCTTAATTTTGTATACATTTTCATGTATTTTCTTTCGAATTTCCCCCATTTTGGTGGGCTTGTTTAATTGCAGCTCATTAAACATACGCATATTAATTAAATCACCGCATTTATGCAATAAAGTTGCGGTCAGATAGAGTGATAGAGACGAAAGAAGGGTATACCATTCGTATAAGCCACAAAAAAATAAATAAACACACACACAGACAAAGAGCTGCCACATGTTTCAGTTTGCTGGGAAAAACAAAAAAAAAAAAACATTTTATGGATTTGCATATTGCAAAGCCAAATAAAACAGCGTCAGGTACGAGTTGGACGACTATTGGTTACCCTGTAACTGTAAATTGTATTGCTGAATCAACGCATTTAATCCAAAACTCATAGACTTTGTATTCTTTGTGGGTTTGTATAATGAGAAGTTTGCATTCAAAATTATGCCAACAAATAAAAGAAAATTCGTGTTAAAAAAAATATTTCAAAATAAAACCAAATAAATGAAAGAAGCAACGAAACTTAATTTGCATTCCGTGGAATGTTTATTTGCAATGTAAATAATGCTGATTGATGCACAGATTAAACATTCGATGTTGCATAGTTGCAGGCGGGCGGCATGTGGCATGTGGCACGTGTCCCAACCCTCTTTTAATTTTCCAGCTTGTTCAATGGGTTCGTGCACGTAATTAGAAAAATGTCAATGCCAGCATAAGGACTCATCCTTCCAGCCAACGCCCAACCCAACCCAACCCAATCCCACATGTCCGGGACCATGACATTGAAAAGTTGTCGTGGCATTGTGGAAAATTAACTTTATTAGCGCCGTGCCACGGTTGGAGCGGGGGAGCTGTGCCACGTGTTGCTTGCGTAATGCACAGGGGAAAGGGTTAGGTCAGGGTGGGGGTGCTGGATGCTGCTCTCTGCAGCACCTCTGGGATTAGTTACGGCGAAAGGAACCCGAGGCGAAGGACCCTTTCCATTAAGCATGAAATTGAGTTGCACAATCCGCACAGTGAGGGCGGCGGGGGCCAAAGCATTTAATATGACGGATTTTCGACGGTGGCTTTCGAGTGAAGCACATTCAGATTTGTGTGCAGTGATGTCACTTTTGGGTCATCCCGAGACTTGATTTATGGTCGAAATGGAGGGGAATGGCGGGCAATGGCGGAATTGGAAGTTACAGCAGATTTTTGCAATCAACTTTCCCACGTGTTTCCCCCCAGTCAATTCTTTATGACGATTTTCATTCAATTTGCAAACGAATAATCAAATGTCTGTCTTTGTCCAGACCCCTTGCTCAATGTTTAAATATTGCATTCTACATATGTACATTCATATGTATGTATGTTTGGATATAAAATATATACGTTGCATGTATTTTTGTGTGTGTGTGTGTGTCTGCTTTCATAGTGAAATTTATAGCTTATTTATATAATAATAAAAAGCACAGCCGCGACAGCACAATCACAGAAATAACAACACGTCGGCGGCCGCACAGACACAACATGGAATTGCCACCCCTGACAAACAAAAAAAAATAAAAAATAAAACAACAACGAAACATTATAGTGATTATCACGACCATAGGCATGCCCATTACTACACTTTTGGTCTTGGAAAATTAAAAAATAAATAAAATATTTACGAATCATGGCCCAAGTGGTGTCTCATGTCTTCGAAATTTTTGGCATTGGAATTGGCGGAGGCGATGCAAAAGTTACCCACATTCAGGTGTTTCAATATACCCCTGGAAGCCACGACCAAGGGGTATAAAAGAACGAGCTGGTATGAAATATTTTATGCAACTCTGTCTGTGTGTGTAGTGGTGGAGGATGTGGCTGGGTGTAAGTGTGTGCATACAAATTAAACAAGATGCAACACTCAGGCGGCTAACTGTCTGCGTGTGCATACATATGAATGTATGTGTGTGTGTGTGTGTGACACAACCCAACCAACAACTGGAATCTTCTCTATGGTCTGGTCCGTTGTTGTGGTTGCCACAGCCCTGCTTCTGCTGCTGATGTTGCAGCCGCCATTAAAAATGTCGAACAGCCTGAAAAAAAAAAAAGCCAAAACCATGCCTTGATTTTGTTGTTGTCACACGTTCAATGACTTCTGCGGGACACAATCCCGAATCCAATACTGAATTAATTTCATTTAAAGTAAATGGCGAGTGTCTTGAAATGGATTCAGTTTATGCAGAGAGAGAGAGAGAGAGATACAGAGATTCGTGGCTGATTTTTCTTTTATAAATTACAATTATAATTTGTTGGCTATTTCCGTACGTTGATTGTTTTATTGGCCACTGCCTGTTGTCATTACAAACTGCTAACAAAAAAAAAAAAAAAAATAATAATGGTATCCACTGATGATTTATATGTGTAAATACATACGGACATAACCTAAATAGGAGGCTCTGGCAACAATTTAAAGTGGTGGCATGCCACCACCACACAGCTCGTGCCGCTGCCATTCGTTTTTTAGTCGCTTTGACACACACTCTCTCTCTGTCTCCCGCTTTCTCTGCTTTTGTCACATTTATTGCCATTGCATTGTTGGCATTTTGCAAATTAAACGGATTTCCGCAAAAGGCCATTTCCGCATGCCCCTGTCACGGCATGTCCCCCCCCCCTCTTTCTGCCACAGCGCTTGCACTTTTTACTGCCTCATCTCGCCCCGCTCGACACGATTCGATTCGATTCAATTTGATTTCGATTTTCTATTTCCATTTGCCTTACGTTTTTCCACTTTATTTAGATCTTTTTATTGACAAATGTTTTTGGTATTTTGCTCGTTTTTTTCGCTGTTCGCTGTTCGCCTATTTGCTTTTATGTTTTATTGAATGCGATTTGCAGTGCAGTTCATGACAGTTTTCCGCCTAGAGCTAGACTTTGATTCCTTTTATTAATGAAAGATGTCTGAATTTGCCCATAAAATTCAGTTATTTGAGTTCACTTTTTCCTATTTCTATGTACTATTCTATACTATCAAATGCGGAACCATTCAAAAATCGTACCAAAAATTTTGTGAAGCTTTTAGGCGACTCTTTTTGTTCCCTAGATAATACAGATTTTTCTAGCTATCAGCTAAGAGTACAGGCTCCTGTGCTTCGATATTCAAAAAACTAAACTCTAGTTTCCACTGATTTCATTTCCCTCTGAATTCCGATACTTTTTCAATACGAATAAATACATTTTGATGGCATCGACTGTCATTTATGGTTATATTCTATTTGCATTTTGCTTTCTGCCATTCGATTCATTTCCATACATTTTTTTTTGGGGGCATCAAAGGACAAAAGAACGGATTACTTTATTATATGATAATAATTGTTTTTGCCGCTGCTCGGGGTCACGTTGTAATTTATGTCGTTTGTTAATTAAGCGTGTTAGACTCCAATGAACTGTGCCAATGAATCACAATTAGCAATCTCGAATTGATTTACAAAGGGGATTGAAATACAAAAAAAAAATGCATGGATCTGGCATACATAATTATGGAACAAACAGAATTACAAACGCAGCGTAATTTATATATTTTACAGCAAACGGAAAAAGAAATTTGCAGATTACTGGGTTCTGGCTTCTGGCTTCCAGATACCACCTACACTTTCTCCTCACACTTTCTCCAAGAATTCCGGCAACAAATTTAAATATCCCGGGAGCTTAACGAACGAACCTCTTCGCCTGACCTTGCGGCTGTCCTCTGGCCGGGAACACCTGGCGACCGACCGACCGACCATTCAGAGCTGGGCCATCAGCATGCCATGCCGCTCATTAACATATTGAATTTTAATGTCGTGCCGACACAGAGAGTCCCACAGATACGACTCTGGAGATAGATCCTTCTGGTTCTGCACCTTCAAAGGTCCTGCAACCACAGACGAAGGGGATGCGAAAACATCCCTTGCACGAGCCGCAAAATTCTAAACTACTTTTGTTTGGCATTTGCATTCCCGCCCGCTCACAAAAACCCAAAAGAAATTACTGCGGCAAAGCCAAACAGGGCGAAGGACGATGGGGGCTCTAGACTCATCTGCATATTTCCACGACTGCCTCAAAGTCTCCTCTGCTCTTCAGTGGAAAAGCATGATTAAATGGCTGCCAAAGCCCCTCAATAATGACGTCAAAACGTATTTGCATTAAAATTACAATCAAAAGTTGAACGGAAAAAAATTCCATAACAAATAAAAATATACAAAAATGGGCAGATGAATTTTTGATTTTGGGTTGGAAATTGATTTTTAACGAGATACTTCTCGGTATGCCACTGAAAAGATGAGAACTCTACTCCTTTGTGAGATTCATTACGAATAAAAGCATGAAAATGTGGCCCAAATGTGCAAAATTTATAGATAGAATGCCACAAAAAAAAAACCACTTTCCATTCGGTTTGGACTCATAAATCAGACTGAGACTTCACATAAATTTCCCTCGACAAGTGTCCGGTTAACGCGTGAGTGTATTAGATGGCCAAACACACACACAGACACACACACATACAATTTGTCACTGGGTCATTTTGCACATTAGTGGTGTGTGTCGTCGTGTCTCATTTTCCTTTTCAAAAATAAAATAATAAATCATGTACACAAAAACATTCTTGGCCATTCTTGGCCGAATGCCTGGCCTGGGCGCCAGGAAAGTTCTTTTGCTTTTGACATAGTTTTCAATTCGCAGCATCCGCCAAGAGAGCTCGCCAAATAATCGTCAACTCATTTTTTCAATGCAATTTGCACCACTAAAAAAAGCGGAACAAAAAAATTTTGATCTCCCATTGAAAGAGAACTTTGTTTTTGTTTCGCCGTTTCGTCGTTTCGTTTCGTTTTATTCTCACATATGATCGAAGAGATAAGCGCTAGCTTGCTCCAGAAAGCAGCGAAATTATGTACATACATACATACATAGGTGCGTGAAGCAGAGAGAGAGAGTCTATTCTTTCTCTGCCTGTTTTGAGTGTGTACGTAAAATAGCTTGACACTCTGAAAGGCTCTTGCGATTTATATTGCTGGCTTCTGCATTCCGAAACTCTGAATAATTTCCACAAGATGCATACATACATATGTATGTAAATACCATAAATCTATAACGAGGCGGCTTGGCTTGGCTTGGCTTGGCTTGAAGGCCGAGTAAATTGTTTGAGTCACCCAACAAGCAGGTGCTACAATTTGAGTTGATTTGAGTTGCTGCAGGCGAACCAGGGTTAATCATTCGATATAATTCGGATGTTCTATGCTCACAAACGAACTTAATTATATCGGCAATTAAATTTCCATTAAGTGGCCACAGACACAGAGTGTCAAAGCCTGTCTTACTCCCCTCCCCTCCACACAGAATGGTCTGCATATTAATTATCTTATTGTTGCCAGTGATAGTCGTTAGCTAGCAGGAAATTCAATTTTAGTTAGACGCAATTATGTAATAGAGAGAGAGAGAGAGAGTGACGGACGGGTAGCCAAAGTGTTGAATGGTGCATTGCCTTGAGGCATCAAATCAAGTGTAGGATGATGTTAATTGCAATGGAATCATCTGCGAGTGTGTTTGGCATGTACCCAGTAGGTACACTTTTGGCCTTTTATGCCATTATCTATTTGTATTTTAATCGGAAAATCGTTAAGCGGCACAAAATCAGGCAGGCAAAATTCTTGTACAAAAATTATACATTTTCATCCACTCCAACGAGGGACTTTCGGTCTCAAATTGCTCGCACTTCCTCTGCCACACATACATACACACAAATTGCTCAAGTTATTAATTTTCCATTAAATGTTTTACAAGCAATTAAGCCCGAACAACGGAGTTCATAGCAAAATTATCAACACGTTCCGCTTCTTAAATGCCTGCCCAAAATGTTGTATTTATGCAGCCGTGAATAAACAAATAGGAATAGAATATTCTGCAGAGCCAATCCCTTTTGGCAAAATCTGTCACAATTTTCGGGCTGAGGAGCCAGGAAACTACACAGGAAAAAGATTGTGGAAAAAGACTTTTGTGGCAATATTTTCAGAAGCAAAGCCAAAAATATTTTGCGTATATTCGGGTGCGTAATTTTAACGCTTGCCTGGATATTCCCATAGACATAGACACAGATGTATATATGTAGGTAGGGCCACATGTGCGCAAGGATGTGCGTAAGGACTACTCAACAAGACGATGATGATGATGATGATGATTTTGATTCTCATTTGTATTTCTTCATTTTGCGCTTTGATTTAGATTTATGCATGAGGCTAGACTTTAAAGCGGAAGCCAGCCGAAGCATACAAAAAGGGAATGTGTGAGAGAGAGCGAGGAGATATCCTAGCTGGGTCCTAGATCCCAGCACTGAGTCTGCGAAAGCTGCCATCAGCCGTACAGCTGTGCCACTTGAAGCAATTTATGAAGCATTTTACTTACTTAGCTGCTGATTTACTCACCATTCCGAGTGTCTCTGTGTTGATGTGTGTGTTTCTGTGTGTGTGTGTGTGTGTGTGTGTGTGTGTGTGTGTGTGTGTGTGTGTATATAACCCGACAAGGACCTTCTTCGAGCAAGCACATGTGTTTTGCGATTTTTCTATGAATATGAAATAAGTTTTCGCCTCGCATGTGCGTAAATAAACAAGCAGCAGAGGCAGCAGCCGAAACAGAAATTCCGGCAAGGACTTTTACAAGCGACTCCTCGCTTCGTCCTGCGATCGAGTATGTGTGTTGTTTACCCAAGGCGTTGCCAGCATGGCTCCCAGGGCTGTAACGAAATTTTATGTGCATTTTATGCAAAAAGTATGATCCCCGTGAGACTTGCCAGAAAGGTAAACCCAAAAACCCACCCAAAAAGGTTGCCCAAGTCCCCAATAAATTCTGATCCCCCGGAATATATCCTTGGTGGTTATCGACGGTTCTGCCTGGGAAGTATTCAGATCTCTAGAAAGAGTATAAGACGTCCCGCTCCCCCACCCCCTCCCATCAAAATTGCACAAAGCCAATGGCAACAGCCAGGACTTTCGCTTCGTTAGGGCATCTGTCTCTGGGTGTATGGCCTTTTCAGCCATTTTGTGCGAGTCTATCCCAATGATTTGCCAATTTTTCGTCTGGGGCTTGTTTACATACAAATACAGGGCCAAGACAAGCAGGGCCACGACAAGCAGGGCCAAAAGAAGCCAAAATATAATGAGGCAGACAACAGCATCAGCAGCAGTCCAGACACTGAGGAGACAGCGAGACTGGATTTTCTTTGGCTTTCTGCAGCTTCAGCCAGAGTGCCAGACAAAGTGGTAAATAGACGCAAAACGCGTGACTTTCACTTTGATGTGCCAGCAGCGCCAGCCGAGGGAGAGTTTCGTCCTGCTGCCAGACAAATGTCGCAGTCGTAGTCGCTGTTTTTGCAACCTGCGCGAAAGGATGCGCTGTTTGCATAAGTCCCCCCATCGACCTGAGTGACAGCTGTAGCCATCTGTAACATCTTCATGTTCGCTCCATTGCAAAACTGACCAAAGTCATGCACAAATTTATCAAACGAGGGCTCGGCAGGCCCCTGCTGGCCACGACTGTCACAAGCAGAGACCTGCAAAGAGTCTCAAAGTTCTGCGATAACAAGAGCAGCAGCAAGCTGCAATACACCTTGGGGCACAGATAGAGAATGCACAAGACAGAGACACACGCAGAGAGAGAGAGAGACGGAGAGAGAGAGAGACAAACAAGTGACAGACGGGAGGCTTATCAGGCAAGTGCCTCGCCTCGAATCACCTTGCCTGCCACAAGCACTGTGCGGTTTACAGACTTTAAGTCTAAAAATGAGTGCATTCAGCCGCAGGACATGTGACCTGGTGGTGTCCTGCCACTTGCAGTTCTTCCAAACAGTCAGAGCTCTTTCTCTATCTGTCTCTCTCCCTCCCTGCTTTGTAGATAATGAAGCGTAAAGTTTGAAAGAAAAATGAACCATTACTTGAGGGCGGAAAATGTGAAAATTGTGATAAAAGTTGATGTGTGTAATTGTGTGTAAATATGTGCTTAAAAAGTCGTTTGGAGTGGACACGGGCCAGCGGCAAAAACTCCACTGATATTCGCAGCTCGAAACTGCCACAAGATGCAAAAATATTTTCTCCATTTTAGCGTTAGATTTTAATGAGCAGCACAACGCACATAGCTGCGTCATCATTAAAAAATAAATGCAAGCAGCTGCGGTTTTTTATGATTGATTGAGTTGAGTGGCTGGCATTAAGTGCGCCTCAGCAGCTCGCCGCCTGCCATAAATTTGCTTAATCAAACTATTTAGGCCTCTGTGGATGTCACGCAGTGGTAGTCAAGCTGCTACGGCAACTGGCACTGGTGCTGCCACTTCTGCCACTGCCACTGCATTTGCGGTGGTGGGGGGGGTGGACCCCATAAGAACGTGTATAATGAATGGACGAAAGG
Organism: Drosophila subsilvestris; assembly: GCA_035043285.1. Classification (NCBI taxonomy): domain Eukaryota; kingdom Metazoa; phylum Arthropoda; class Insecta; order Diptera; family Drosophilidae; genus Drosophila; species Drosophila subsilvestris. The sequence goes on along the minus strand of JAWNNB010001922.1, from coordinate 10,854,987 downwards.
AGCAAGGACAACCACACATGTGTTGCATGCTTTTAGGCTCCGCTCAGACGACAAACATAATCCTAATTAATTGCCGACATCGGCATCAGCATTCAGGATGCCGGCATCAGCATTCAGGCGCTCCAGCAGCAGCATCCAGGAGTGGAGCCACTCTCTCTCTCTCTCGCTCTCTCTCTATGCCACCCGAATGCGTTCTGGCAGGTGCATGTGAGCACTTCGTGCGCGCCATTTGCCCCCAGAGCATTTCATCTACACCCAGCACCAGCACCAGCCCCAGTCCCAGTCCCAGCCCTTGTGCGCCATTATTTCCCTTTGATTTGCTTTGGCTGCTAAAAGTCGTCGTCGTCGTCGTCCTCGTAGCGTGTTGAATGGCAGAGAGGCCCCCACCGAGGGAGAAACGCGACGCATTTCATGCACTTGGCTGGGCTTTTAAGTTGCTTAACGCTTTTGATGTTTGCTGCCAGTCAGCCACCCCCTCCCCCCCGCCCCTTTGGCAGGCAGCGAGTGTGACGGGGACCCATAAGCCTAGGGGACAAGGGAAATCTTTAACTTTAGAGCCAGTGAGGTGTGAACCGGCTTCCGATTATCAGGTGTTCAATTCCACCAGCGAGGAAAAACTGCCTGAATAATTTGTCTGAGAGGAATTTAAGGCGACTTTAAGGTCCTTAAGAGTTAAGAGCTTTCGACCACGCCATCAGCGACGGGGATCAGCCCCAAGAGAAACACAAGTGAAAAATGGGCAAAAGTTTTTCGCCCAAGACAAGCAAATAATCGATGGCTGGAGTCCGCGGATTGGCCTTTTCTGGGCAAGAAAAGGGCTTAAAGAATCTGCAAGAGACTCGAAAGAAAAGGAGGAGAGTGGAGGCGAAGCAAAAGAACGGCAGCCTTTGGCGGGGCAGCCTCGAAAGTATGCAACACGATTTTAATTAGTTTCGAAAAGTATTTTAATTTTTGCAATTTGTGTGCCACAAGGCGGCGGCGGCGGCGCGGCTCAAGCAGCCAGTCTCTCTGCCTCAAAAATAATCACAGAATGCGGCACATTAATGATTATTAGTTGTACGTATAATGAGCGTCGTCAGCGGGTTTTGAGGCGTGGCAAATGGCCGCCGGGAGGGGACAGCCTGCTATTCAAAAAAAAAAAAATGCGTGCAACCCGAAAAAAAACGAACGTACACCAAGTGGCACGAACAGAATGGCCAAAACAAAAAAAAAAGGCATCGAATGAACGCAGCAAAAAGTTGAAAAAGTTCTGAGAGAAGTTTTCGCAATTATTTTTCTGTTCTAATGTAATAGTGGGGCGGCTGCCGCAGCCCCCCACACCGACCCCCTTTTTTTAATGCTTTTGCAACGAAGAAAAGTTTGTTTAAACTATGTGGCCGGTTCGGGGGGTTTCACCCTCACCCGTCTGTTGCTCTCTTTCTCTCTCTATCTCGCCGGATAGCTTAGCGGTTGCTGGAAATATGCTTTGATTTTCGGCTACGGCGCTTGACCGCTGCGTTGCGTGGAATGCAGTATTCGAATTGTTTGTGCCCCCCTCCCACCACTCAACTCTGCCACTCTGCCCCGTCCCAAGAGTGGACTTGTTGGCTTGATCTATACTTATATTTCATGCTTTTGGTTATGCCTGCACCCCCCCCCCCCCCCAAAAAGTTTTCAAATTAAAGGCATTCGGATGGTCGACTGGCCTCTGAAAAGTTATGCGGTTGTGAATGGGGGAGGGAGGAGTTTCATACCGCCACAATGATTAGTGATTGAAGGAGTTTCTTACCTGAAAAGAGAGAAAAGAGGAAAGCGTTGCATTAAAATCTGCATTTATTTGGATTATTTGTGGGGGGGGGGGGGAGGAGGGCTTAAAGAATATTAAAGTTGAAATCAATTTGCGGCTCGAATTGGAGTCCTGGGGACAGGACTTAATTACACACACACACACAAAACTCATTTGTCGCACACACAAAAACAACTCCCCGAAATGCATACATATGGCACATGCCACACAGTCCCTGCCTGCCCGCCTGCCCGCCTGCCTGCTTGGTGTCTCTGTTTGTGGAAATAGGAAACCCAAAAAAAAAACGAGACAGCAACCAGAGACGACACATGACACACAGAGAAAGCTAAAACAGCAGCAGCAGGAGGAGCAGAAGAGGCAGCAGCAGAAGGAGCTGCAAGAACCAGTCAGCCGTGGCACCAAAACAGGACTTTTGTTTATATGTCATAAAAATTACTCATACGTTAATAATTTAAACGGATGGCTGTTGATGATGGCCGGCCCCGGGGCCAGGATAGCACGACAGACAGCAGGACACATGAGGCGAGGCATCTGCAAATGTGTGCTTTGCCACGTGACGTGACGGGCAAGGGGGAAGGCAAAGCAAAGGCTAACTTGGAATCAATACGAAATGAAAACCAAATACCGACCTGATCAAACACAAGGCCAGCGCCAGCCAGGGCCCAGCACCACAAGCTTGTTTTGCTGCTGCTTTGCTGTCCCCCGTCCAATGACATTGCTCTCGTTATCGAGGCATAAAATTCATAACCAAGTCTCCGACAGACACTGAGTGGCCGCCCCATCGGATTGGATGAATGTCCATGAATCTTTCCCTCTGCACACGTTACTTGTGGAAGCATATTCCGAGTTGTCCATGCTGTGTATTTGGTGGCAATTTCATTATTTCATCAATAATACAATGCGGCAATCAACCGAAGAGATGCATATCCCTTTTTGTGTTTGCTTTGGCTCTGTTAGCCCGCCTGTAATGTTTGTTTGCCATGAGATGGTTTCTCCTTTGGCTAACTTTGCTTTAAGATCGAGTATTGATTAACAGTTGTTGCTTTAATCTTCTTGGCATTCCGTTACTCAGTTTCTTGTTTTTTACTTTTTTTTTGCATACCTTAAGCAGAACGTGAACGAACCTGTCGCTGCCCATACCAAAACCAAGCGTCGCTGTTATTCTTGCTGACTCTCGCGCCGCTTTTGCTATGCCGATGGAGTGAAACGATTTCTGCGTGAGCGTATTTATGAGTGCACAAATCGAAAACAAACGTGAACGAACATGTCGCTTCCCATGCGCAGCGCGAGCGTCGCTCTCTCTCTCTCTTGCTGACTCTCGCTCCGCTTTTTCTATGCACAGATCATACACAAGCCTGAACGAACATGTTGCTTCCCAACACCCAACCGGGCGTCGCTCTTTTTCTTGCTTACTCGCCCCGAAAGCCATGCTTTTGCTTCTTATCAGCTTATTCATCGGCGCACAGATCGGAAAGCCAATGTTATTTACAAACAAAACAATTTTTCATTGTTTGCTTTGCACAGGGCGAGCTTTCAAGGCAGAGAAGAGCAGGCAGGTATGTAGCAGCAGCGACACATAAAGTCTGCTGCTTGTTTGTAATGAGAAATGCGAAACCAATGTACATAAATTGCAATAACAAAATGCACTGCCTAGAATAGCCCCATAAAGTCGGCAGTTTGTCTGTACATATGTATGTACATATGTTTCCATGACAACTACTTATGTACATATCCATCATTAGTGATTAGGGTCTGAGTGATTGGATTGCGACTGAGAGGGCAAGATTCGTAATGGCTTTAAATTACCGACATGGATATTACATAAATACATACATACATACATACATACATACATACATACATATGTACATACGTACATGTGTATTTTTGTATTTTTGTAGCTGCAAATCTAATGAAAACTGAATCGATTTCATTTGCTGAACATTAATTTAGAAATCGCATTACATATGAAAATTAATAGAAAATTTAATTGCCATTTTCGCATGTATGTAGAACCCCCATTACTTAGACCCCATCGTCGTTGGGAGTTTTCTCTTGTTTGGTGGGGCAGGGCCACAGTGTCATGGTCGTTGTGCTCGTTCTCGTCTCGTCATAGATGAAGCCCGCCTTCTTCGTGTCGCACACCAACGGGAATTCCGCCTCCCGCAGCCAGTAAAGCACCAGAGCATCGTTGATGCCATAGCGCTGCAGATTGGACAGATGTTTGCGCAGTATGTGGGTGGAGCCAAAGGCGGAAGTTCGTGTGGTTTTGTGTGGCACGATCGTAGCTGGACTGTGGCATTGTGGTTGGGGCTGCGTCGTGTAAGCCTTTCCCAGATGTTTTGATCTGTCATTGAAACGTTCTGGGAAAGGATCACCGGACGCATTCGCCAGGCCACATGGCACCTCCATTTTCCTACACTTCGAGATGGCGGGCGTCATGAGGAGAGTGTGGCTGCTCGAGGTGCACTTGGTTATGCTTAGCCGTCGCTGCCTCACCATTCGTCTCTCGTCCCCGAGTTTCGGTTTTTCCGCAGGCTGCCACTGTTTTCTGTTCACTTGCTCTCCACTTGCCTTCTCCTGCATTGACCTTTCCATGGACTTGACCTGCAACTGCTTCTGTTTGCTGACGATATCCCTGCGCGTTTGCTTCAGTTCGGAGAGTAGGCGCCTCCTCTGGCATCCCTCGTCTGTCTGCGCTCTCAGATCGGCCACTGCCTCCACTGTCCTTTCCTGTTCCTTCCTTCTGGTGTTGCTTTCCACGCGTCTTTCCTTTCGCTTCTCGTACTTTGCCTTGAGGGCAGCGCACAACTTGGAAATTTCCTCGATCTGCTGCAGCACAAGGCCATCGGAGTCGCTGTCTTTTCCTCGACTTTCATCCCGTTCCGCCAGCTTCTGTTCTTCCCCAATCTCCACTACCTTTTTCTCCTTCCTTCCACACTTTTCTCCCTTGGATTTGTTCTTCGTTTCCAGTATCATCTTGGACATCCTTTCCTGCGCTCGTAGCTGCCGCTTCTCCTCGTTGAGCGCTCGCTGGGGGACCTGCTCCTCTGGGATATCCTTGCACTTTTGCTTTTCAGTGTCCGTGCAGATGTCTCCCGTGGCTTTCTTCTGTTGCTGCTGCTGCCTGCGATTTGCCTTCTCTTCCGTTAAAGTCGGTTCCTTCTGCTGGTTCCTGGCCTTTGACGTGCACATGTAGATTTCGTTCAGCTGCTGACAGCTCATTCCTGGCCGTACAGCACCCTGAGTCTTCGTCTGTGTGGCTCTGCCATCCTCCCTGTTGAAAGAGAGTTGATCCTTTCGCTTGGCCTCGCACTTCATGCGGTTGTCCTTGCATCCCTGTGGCATTCCCTTCTCCTGCTGCTGCTGCTTCAGATTACCTGCGTCTATCCAGGAGGGACTTTGGTTCTTCTGCAACCGCAGCAGATTGTGGAAATCCTCCTCGAACTGCTTGCTGGGCCTTCGCTCCTTCTGCTGGCTCCAGTGGCTGGTGGTCTCCCGCTTGATACGTTCGAACAGCTTCTTCTCGCGTTCCCTCATCGCCACGTTGCTGGATCTGCCCTCTGCTGTGGGCGGAGGAGCAGCTACTGTGCAGCATGTAGATGGAGCTGGAAGCCAGCTGGTAGCTGCTGCTTCTGCTTCCGGCTTGGCTTTCTGTTTGGTCAAGAGTTTCGGGGTGAGCTTTGGCCCTATGCTATCCTCCGAAATGCAGCCGGAATCGTTGCAACTGTACTGGGTAACCTTCCCCAGCTGCCCTAGGACGTCCTTCGTTCCCTCTGCCCTGCAGAGAGCTCCCTGCGCAGCGGTTGGCTGCTTCAACCACAGTGGGCTCTTCTGCAGGGCCCTCATCTTGAGGCAGAGTCCTTCGTTGCGCTTTCGCAGGCAGCAGTTGATCTGCGGCACCGGGGGGAAGCAGCGAAGCCTTCTGCTGCTCTCCGGCTCAGCTTCTGGCGGCACTGCCACAAAGCAGTCGAAGCAGAGCGACGACCTTTGCAGCCTCTCCGCTTTGCACAGTTCGCTGTTGAGAATGTCACAGGCCATGGGCGGTTCCAGTTCTCGTTCGCTGATCGACGGCATTCTCGATCGCAGCTCCGCCGACTTCAAGCGCTGCCTGGGGGCGGGGGGCGTGGGTTCCTTGCAGATGCTGGGAAAACTTTTGAATCTCCCGAGAAATCGCTGTAGCTGCAAGCTTAAACGATGGCAGCACATTCCGTGTGCAACAATAGAAACAAACAAACAAACGAAAAACTGAACCCAAATCAACGTGCGGGGCGGGGCGGGGCAAGTAACGGGAAATTTTAATTTGATAACTAAATAATAATAAAAAAAAGTGAAAGTGAAAATATTAAAATGAAGTCACGCACTTGACTGTGATCTCAGGGCTGCCTCGAAGGGGGTGGGTGGCTGATAATTCAATTATTCAATTTTGATGCCACGCTGTGCCTCCAGCATGACCTTTACGGATTTCTCCAGCTGCTGCTTCTCCCAGTCACTGAGTTGGGGCCGAACAATGGCCCCGATGCCGTGGGAGCAAACGATGCACGGCATGGACATGTACACCTCATCCTGAATGCCACAGATGCCCTGCACATTGGTGGACAGCGACAGCACCCGATTGCTGTCCTCGAATATCGCCGCAACGACATCGGCAATGGTCAGCCCGATGGCCCAGTTGGTGTACCCCTTGACGGCAATCACCTTGAAGGCCGCCTCCACCACATCCTTGTGCACCGTCGACCAGTGCATGGGATCCTGTGCAGTGCCAATGACGGGCAGGATCTCCTGCAAGCGCACACCCCCCACGCTGACCGTTGACCACAGCGGCACCGAAGTGCCGCCATGCTCGCCAATCACGAACCCGTGAACGGAGCGCGTGGCAATGCCCAACAGCTGGCCGATGAACAGTCGAAAGCGTGCCGTGTCCAGGTGACAGCCGGTGCTCAGGCAACGCTCGTACGGCAGATTTGTCACCTTGCGGGCCACCCAGGCCATCACATCGGCGGGATTGGCGACAATGATGAAGGTGGCCTTGGGACTCTGCTCCAGCAGCGGTGGCATCACCGATCTGACAATATCCGCCGTCTTCTGGGCGACATCCAGCCGCGTCTCGTTCCCATTGGGCCGTGCGCCAGCCGTCACCACCACCACGCGTGAGTCCCTGGTGGCCTCCATGCCCGTACACCTCTCGATTAGCGGATTATCAACGAACAGCGAACCGTGCAACAGATCCAGTCGCTCGGCCGCCATCCAATCCTGCTTTTCGTCGAAGAGGGCCATGTGATTGGTGACACCCTTGCAGAGGAGCGCCATGGCACAGCCCGTGCCCACGGCGCCGGCGCCCACAATGGTCACCTTGCGGCCCGTCTGTATGTCATGCGGTCCGCCGACCTTATGGAACAAACATTCGCGGAATTTCTGCAACAATTCCTGATTGACAATCGTTGCTGCGCCTCCCCCCTTGGATGCTGCTGCCGCCTGTTGCGCCTTCCTCTGCTGTAACTCTTCCTCGCACTTTTTTCTCAACACGATCCTGGCACAGCCGTTGATATCCTCGAGACTGGCATTAGCATTCTCCCTCAAGGTCTTTATAAAGCACTGAACACTCTGCAGCTTGGCGTCCACGCACTTTGCCACCTCAGGACTCGCGCATTCTTCTGCTTGTTTGGCTTTGGCTTTTGTTCCTTTCTTTTGGGCTACGTTTTCGGCCTTTTTCTGGCGGCAGGCCTTGGCCTTGACCTTGTCTCTGGGAGTCTCCATGCCTCCAGCCTCAATGCACATCTCCTTGATGACCAACCGGCGGCATTTCTGCTCGATTTGATCGGAGAGGCATTGGTGCATTCGCACCATATCCGCCTTCTCCTGCTGGCTGAGATTCTTGCTGGACTCGCACACATCCCGCCACTCACGGGCCATGCACTTCTCGAGCTTCTTCGTGTATCTGTTAGGCCCTGTCTGCTTCCCCTTACTTTTGTCCGTTTCCATCGTCTCCCTGGCATCCACTGGTAGTGGCTTCGACCCTTTGGGGCACTTTTCGGCGCATTTCTTAAGCATTTTTCTGACTTTTTTCTTGGCCGTCTGCGTCTTTTCCTTGCAGAAGGCACCCATCACACTGTCCCAGCAGATCTTGCGTATGTCCGTCATCAGGCAGCCCATAATGGTGCACAGTGTGTCCTTTTTCTGCTTATCGGCCTGCGACTTGATGCTCTCCTGCAGCAACTTTGTCTTCTCGGTGATGCACTTGTCCATCCGAGTCTTTAGCATGGCCTTCTCCTTTGCGGCCTTCTCGCTTGCCTGGGCCTCTTTGCGCCTCTCGGCCCTCAGGTCCATTTCCTTGCGCAGCTTGCAAATATCCTTCTCGGTCTTCTTGCAGTAGTTCTTGTAGGCAGATGACCGCGCGGTGTCCCGCAGAAGGCCGCTCATACTCCTCATGCCCGGTGTGCTGCGTCTCAGTGCGTTTATTCAAATTTTGATGGTTTGTTTCATTAAAACATAAACTTAATTTTATGACAAATAATTTTTATAAACAAAACAAAAATACAACATTTTTTTTGTAACAAAGTGGAATGACGTTTGCTTTAATCTTTTGCACTGAACACTGCTGAAAACCTCAGGAATGACAAACAAACGAAAGCAAACGATGCGCTGCACAGCCACAAACGCGACACACGTGGGGCGTGTGTGGTGGCATGTGGCAGGAGGCAGGTAGCTGGTGGCTGATGGCAGGTGGCATCGCTAGCATTTTGTCGAACATAAAATGGAGCAACAACTTAATTAAATGTTAAAAGCGCGACCGCAGCGCTTCTGTGGCAGGCCAAAGGTGTGAAGGGGAGTGGCAGGGGCTGTGTGTGGCACTGGCATTGGAGGAGTGAGGTGCAAGTACTCTTATCGCCCAGCAGGATGCTGACAGGCACTGCCACACGCTAACTTCACTTTTTTGGTAGGGGTGGCGAGGCAAGGCGAGGGTGGAAATTAGCAAACCTGTCAACTGTCAGGAGGTGTTAAAGGGGTGGGAAGGGAACTGCTACTGCCACTGCCACAAGACAATGCGTCGTCTCTCACCTGTGCTTCAACACCTTGCCGTCCCACCCGACAAACAGCACAGCCCCAACCCACTCTTGAGGAAGTTGCTGTACGAACTTTGGCCTCGTCATGAATGTGCCCCCGAGTGCCTTCAGAGTGCCACAAGGAGCCATGAATGTCTCTGTGTGTGTGTGTGTGTGTGTGTGTGTGTGTGTGTGTGTGTATGTGTGTGGTAAATTATGGCATGTCTGCCTTCCGACTGCCACCGTTCACCCCCCCGCCACACGGCCATCGTCATTCCGTTGTTTGTAATTTGTTAATTTCCCGCATTTAGAAATTAATTTTCACTTCATGCGCCGCCAAGCAGACAACAGCAGACAGCAGGCGTTAAGAGACGGCAGTGTAGAGTTGCCACTGCCACTGCCACACCCCTCCCACTCCCACTCACACTCTCTGCCACACACACTCAGTCGCTGACAAACTTGCGCCGCAATTACGAGTGGCTGTGTGTGTGTGTGTGTGTACCTGTCCTCATCGTCCTCCTCCTGCGACATCCATCCATCCATCCAGATGCTGGCGGAGTTGTTACATTTTATATTTAAATTCCTTCATGTTGTCATTAATTTGTGTGCAACTTGTTTTAGCATTGTAGCTGTTAATTTTTGTGCACGAGTCGGGGGTGGGGGCAGGTATTTGACACGGTTATGTTTTAATGGGGCCACCAGCAACCTGCCACCAGCCACCAGCCACCTGCCACATGTGGATAAATGTTCATTTGATTGTCTGTGAAAATCTCAGCGGTGGAATCTTTTGGGGCAGTCAACGCAATGATGTAGTTGCCGCTGCCTTAAACGTTTCCAACTTTCGACTAAACTTTCAACAGAAACTATTCACAAATATTGTCCAAAATTTATTATAATGTTAGGTGGGCGACTCGTGCGCATGTTACTGCCACAGCTGCGGCTTTTGAGATGGACGCATTTGAAGCTGGAGCACAGATCGCACTTTATGCAGCTTCAGATGGCGTTCAGCCAGAAGTCCGACCAGAGCTGTGGCCCCAAGGAGAAGCCAAAAAAGGAGCAAAAATCAGCCGATTGCACAAACGATTCCAAGCCAAAGGCCTGCACTACGAGGCTAGACAGAAGGCGCAGGCATATGCAGGAGATGCAGAAAAAGAAGAAGCAGAAAGAGGATCCGGAGCCCCCGAACTATTGCAGCAAAGCGAAGGAGGAGAAGGCTTCGGAAGAGAACTCCTGCGGCAAGGCAGAGCCCAAGGCATCGAAGGAGAGATCCTGCGGCAAGGCAGAGCCGAAAGCATCGAAGGAGAGCTCCTGCGGGAAGAAAGAGCCGAAAGCTTCGAGAGAAAACTCCTGCGGCAAGGATAAGCAGGACCCCTGTACCGTATACAAAAAGTTCTTGGCCGATGCCAAGGGCAAAAAGGCCAAAGATTCTCAGGGGCCAACCTGTGAGACGGCGGTGGCTAACCAGCAACAACAAGCCAAGTGCCAGATCGTCCAAAGGGCGCCAGCGCCGTCCAATGAAATAAGACAACCGGTGGACTGGAATGCCATGGAGAGCCTATTGAGCTGCATGATAAGCGGCGTGAAGGTGGCCTCCGTCACCCACGAGCAGATGACAATTTTCCAAAAATTATTAGCGGCACGCGACCAAAGGCTGGACGATGAAGAAGCATCGCAGAACATTAAATGTGCAGCAAATGCCGTTATGAAAATGAATGTGGATCAACGGTTGAAGAAATTGCACGAGAATAAGAAAAAAGAAAAGGAGCCCAGGCAGGAGCAGCATGAAGATTAGGAAGAGCATCAAGCGAAGGAAGCAAGCAGTGTATGGGAGAGCAAAGAGTATATGGGAAGAATCAGTGAAGCCGCAGAATAAATTAGTGAAAAGGTAAGGAAAATGCAAAGCATCTGAAAATAACGGAGCATATAGATACCAGGAAGCAGCGCAGTCAGCTCAAAGAGCGTAAGAAGGCAAAGCAGTGCCCGAAGCGGCGCAAAGCAGTAGGCAAGACGAAGCAGTTAACAAAAGCTGAAAAAAACAAACAAAAAGCAAATTTGCAGGCACTCCGCCCTCTACCCTCTAGATATCGAAAATATATATAATTTACAACCGATATATACACTGAATAGCTTCCATTGCAATAAATAGTGTCCAAAATAAGTATTTTGCACACTTTAAAGCAAAACTTGAATGCAATGCTGATAAAAAAGTCAGGCCAGCTGGCTCCATCAGGAACTGCTATTGTTTGGGGGCTAACAAATGCACCGCTAAGTACAGCCCAGGCGGGATAATGATGGGAAGAGAGCGATGGAGAGAGAGAGAGAGAGCGAGAGAAAGCGAACGACTGGCAACAAACAATTGTCGTCACCGCTTGTCTGGTTTATTGTCATCCATCACGAGGGTTGGACAAGGCAAGGGCGCCCCGGCCCCAGACCCAATGCCCCGAAGGTGGCTGGTGGGGGTGGGGGGAGGTATGCTGTCTTAAAGCCCATCTCCCAGCCCACCGATTTGTGGTCACCATTTTCAGTGCCACCTAGAAAGCAGGGGATACTCGGGAAGAGTGGGAATAGCGAGAGAGTTTTTGCTCATTCACTGATTCCCTTTCCAGATCCTGGTCCTGGCACTCATTTAGACATTCTGCTGCGCATTTGACATTGCCTTTCTTTCTCTTCACTGCCTCCCTGTCTCTCTCTCTCTCTCTCTCTTTCTCTTCTGCCTCTCTGCATCTCTTTCTGTCTGTGGGGATTTTTTTCCATTTGCTGCTGTTGCGACTGATTGTTGCACAAGGATTTGTCAAGGATAAAACACTCGAGGGCAGTCAGTCGACATTGTGTAGTCGTCGTTGCCGTTGCCGTTGCCGCCATAGTCATACCAGTCGTGTTGCTTCATCATGATTACGTTTATGAGTATGTAGCGACAGTTGTTTCTGCCCCCCCCCCCCTGCCCCCCTCTACCACGACACTTAAATACATTGTCATCATGGCTGCCTTTTTCCCGCTCAGACCCCGCGACTTGGCTATTGATTTTACGCCAAGAAATGCATCCGAATGCGATCCTAAGTGCAGTATGTATGGCCTTGGGCTCTTACTGCATATTATGTACGAGTATATTGCCCAGCAGTGTGCGGCGTGGTGGGAGGGGGGAGCTTAAGAGCTTTGCCACATTAAAGCGCCGCGTCAAGGTTGTGCACAGATTATGAAACGGGTGCAAAGGTGGGCTGCTCTAACCTCGATTTTCTCTAATGGCAAATATTACACACACAAAAGAAAAAAAGGCGGCACCGCAGCCGCAGCCAGGAGACCACATCCACAGGACACAGACACAGCTGTGGTTGCCAAAAATTATATGCCGCTGCGGCCTGCGGTTTTTGTTCAACAAAAATCCTCTGGCTCTGGCACACACATATAGAGAGAGAGAGAGAGAGAGAGAGAGAGTAAAACTGGGTCAATGCACTGACTGAAAACTGTCACAGTGCCAGCAGACGCATTAAAGCCAAATTACCTAAAATACATTTTTGTCCCCCCCCCCCCCCCCCTCCTTAGAGCTGTGTAGTCGGTGGCCCCACAGTCAGAGGAGCCCGACCCCGCCACCCAAACAGCAGTCAAAAGTTCAGCAAAACAACAACCAGAGATCCCTGTCATGGGGATGTTACATCGTCTCGAAGCACTTGAGAAAGTTTTTGGCTTCCCCAGTTTGTTGTCCCAACTTCCGATGGCTGCTGATTTCCAGAGAAGTGGAGAAAGAGAAAGCCCCACCTGCTTCTGCTTCTGTTCCCATTACTGGGGCTCTCTCCCTCATCATGAAAGGTTAATGACGGCTGCTGTCAGCGGCGAAGGTCACCCACTCCCACGTACCCAGGCGACTCCTACTCTGCTACTGCCACTGGCAGTCGCCCATTCCCTGTCGGTGTGCCTGTCCCTTTGTTGGTCAAGCGTGCAGCAGGTAAAGTTTCGTGTGCCACAGATCCGAGTACGGGTATGAGTTTGGGGCGAGACATGACGGTCCCTGTGCTAAATAGCAGCGCACAGCACAGCGTGGACGCAGGACGCAGGACCGGTAGCAGTGGGATTCTTGGCGCACAGTGGGGGGAAGCAGAGCGTAAAAGTTAAATGAAACGAAACACGTTAATGGCCTCTGAGAGTCTGGCTGGATGGAAAGCAGAGTGGAGTAGAGCTGAGAGAGAAACCAGAGTAAGCGCTCTAAGCAGCGAACGGAGGGGGGCCGCATTGCTCTTAAAGCTCGAGCTCCATTGAAAGTGAAATTCCCGTTGAAAGCCGTTGGCAAGTTGGCAGCCCCCGTTGTTGCTGGCCTCGCTTGTAATAAAATGATATCGTTGGCTTAGTTAAGTAGCAATAAGCTGGAAAAAGGCAGCCGCACCAGCCGCACAGCCCAGCCCAGAGCAGTCCTCGTCGCAGTCCTCTCAATCACGGCGTTTCAGGTTGATATTAAGTTATTTAGGCTATTTAGGCGCCAAGTGGACTCTCTCTCCGCCCCCCCCCTCTTAGCCTGGTCATTAAAGCCAAATTACGGTATATTAAGTTACCTTTTAGTTGGCGAGAAAATTTCCCCCTCCCTGACGCACTCTCCTGTTGGTGGGTTTCAAGTTTCAAAGGCCCCAAAAGACAGCGAACGCAGGAAAGTTCAATTAAAGTTTCGCATTGATTTATGTCTGAATTTTCGGCCCACGGCTAATAATCGGCATCTCAGAGCGGATGGCGGAAGGACGACTAATTAACATCCCCAAAAGGCCAACACCACCAGATTACAGCCAAAGAGATTTTCCTGCCTCGAAAAGGACACACGAAAAGTGAAGGGAAGTGAAAAGAAACAAAAAGAAAAAAAACACAAGGAATTATGTATCACTTCGTTGCGACTTACTTCCACTTAATTTATTTTCAGTTGCTTTCACGAACGAAGAGAAAATAATGAAACGCCGCCCACCCAAGGCACAGGCGCAAAGAAAGCCCAAAGAAAAATCCCAAATAAGAAGCCACACTGTGTGTGTGTGTGTCCACACAGTTGGTCAATAAAGACAGCGCACAGCAATCAGAGTACGCAGCGTCAACACATCACTTCAATGCAATAAAACAAAAACAGAAGCAAATATGTACATACATATGTATGTAGATATGTAATGAGTCAGCCAATTATCTTCTCCCACTGAACCCGAAGACTTTGTTTTTGTTTTCTCTGTCTTACAACAGCAACAAGTTCCATTCTAACATTTGATCGAACTCGAACACAGCAGAAAAAACTGCACTACCACTGCACTGCTTGTTGTAGGTTTTGTTATTGTTGTGCCGAAGAGATAAGCGCGAGCGCACGCAACGTGATCAGAGCGAGTATCAAGTGCATAAAGAAAACGCAAATAGAAGAGAGTGTCGGTCATTACTTGGTGCGCGAAATCTATTGAGAGGAGTTTAGCTTGTGGCTTTGTTTTCTCTTTCTCATTTTGGATTTTGTACTTTCGTATGAAAGTGTATTTGCAAGCTCTGATATTTCCATGCCAAATGGCAGACAGACAGCAGCAGAGGCAAAAGTCTAGCTGGTCTAGCCGTGCACAAACTTCACAAGTCCACTGTTTGCCCATGTTTGAGTGTAATAATACTTTTTCCTTTTTTTTTGGTCGAAAAGAAAAGCCGGCCTGCAGGCGGCGTTATTTCAATAGGGGCGCGCTGCTCTCCATCTCCGTCTGAAAAGGCATTTGACTTTTACTTTGCAACTTGCAGCAGCAGCAGCAGCAGCAGGCTGTTTCTTTCACGCTGTTGGCCTTCACACCTTTTGCTAGTTTGTTGCCTGCCAGGCCTGCCTGGCCTGTCCTCCATCCACTCTTCCTGCTTCCACGTGCAATTCAACTTCGGAAAACGCCTTTCGAGTGCCCGCCGCATTAATTCCCAGGTGTGCAATTTAGTGTGCGGCCAATTTTTGTCGGTCTGTGGCAGTGGAAGAGGAACTAAGGGTGCCTGCCCTGCCCTGCCCTGCGCTCCCCTGGTGCACCGCTGTGGTGCTGCCGCCAGCGTCTGTTATGTGTTGACCACATGGCAGCAGGAAGGAGCCCGAAAGGAGGTTGGAAATGTTGCGAAATTCTAAACGGAAGTTCCAGTTTTATGCCCCTTTTGGCTTTTATTGTTAGCTGCGTTTCCGCCTTTCGTGTATTTGGGGCTCGGTCTCACCCGCTCTCCACGATCCGCTCTACCGTATGCCTCGCACATTTCCGGCTAAAACAAACCCACTGTTAAAGCAGTGGCAACGTTTTTTTTCAATTTACCAAAAAAAAAAAAACTCGTGCCACATCTTTAAGCGAAAACTTTGAGTAGAACTTTGGCCAGGAGAACTTTTCAATGGACTACATTTGCTATGCCATGTTAAACAGCAAAGAAGAAAAAAAAAAAAAAGGAATAAGGCCAAGAACAGCAGAGGAAGAGGGGCCAAGGAGGAGAGAGAGAGAGCGAGAGAGAGAGCGAGAACTATTGGACAGCGAAGTGGCGCCGCGACGGCTATAATTTTCAGTTCAGGACAAAAGAGAGAGCAACTTGAAAAGTTTTAATAATTGCATTTCGTCCAAGAAGGACTAGCAGCAGCAGCAGCAGCAGCACCATCGACTCCCAAACTGGCGGACATAATAAACTCCGTTCAGAGACGATTCTCATCCCAAGATCTTCTCATGCTGCCTCGACCACTGCCATCACTGCCAATGCAACGCCAGAACAATCACTAGAGAGAGACTTTACACTGAGAGAGTAGTGGGATACTGATACTGTTGCTGGTGGGGGGGGGGGGGGGGGGGGGGGGGGGGAAAGGCGATGACTGGGCCACAAAAATAACCGAAAAGTAATTCCACCACAAAAGTAAACTTGAGCGCACAAAAGTCGACTTTTAAAATAAACTTGCAGCCAGCGCCAATATTTTTCTTCTTTCTCTCCCCCCTTTTTATTCGAGCATGGGCCAGGCTCTGCAGTTGGTTAGCGTGTAGACAAAAGTCGGAAGGGGAGGAGGGGCGCCCACTTGAGGCACAAAAGCCGCATTTTATATAAAAGAAAAGTGGCTAACTAAGTCACAGACTCGGGCAACCCATTCCCCATTCCTATGCCCATGCCCATCATCATCGTTGCAGTTTTCCACCAAGTGGCCGACTTGAGGGCCATCTACGAGCGCAGACAGCGACCGTTGCCATCTCCTTTTGTCGAGTTGCGGATGCGGTTCTTCGTGTTCTTCAATTTACAGTTACTTTAACTGAAACTATTGCCACACAGAAATCTACCATCAGAAGATTTGGCACTTCTGTGTGCAACAAAGAGCTGCAGCTGCAGCAAGTACATAATCAGTTTTTGGGAAGAAAATCCCCTAAAACAGAGCCGTAAAGATCATAAAACATTGTCATATATAAGTTATAGCCAACAAAAAGCAGAACAGAGAGACGTTTATAGTCGCAGGAATGGGCCATGGGAGATCATCTTTTGATTTCATCGGAGGGAACGGCACTCGCCAATGAAGAGGACCCAAAGCACCACTTTATTAAATATGAAATATGAAATATGCTCCTGCCGATGATGATGTTCGCTGTCGCTTTGAATTACACGCAATGCCATGGGCACAGAGCATCCTTAGCATTTGGGGCACGTAGCAAACGCTCAACGCTTAAATACATGAGATAAAATGCCGGACATTAAGCCCCGAGCCCTGGAGAAGGACAGACTCCTGCTCTGCTCCTCACCGTAGTGAATGCCCAGGAATGCTGCCAACAAATTTCCATCGGTAGTGCACCATTTTCGTATATTTATCTGACAAATTTCACGCTCGACTTGCATGTGTCAAAAATACGCAAATTGAAATGCTTTAAAATTTAACAATTTTCTTCACTCGCAGCAAAAGGCAAGGGGGGGGCACGGCAGCATACAGATAGATAGATGCAGCTGCCAGAATGTGGCCCACACCCTGCCCCTCTGGTGGGTGCGCAAACATTTTTATGCAAAAATATTTTGCATGTCACTTCCATCTGCGTGGAATCGTGCAACGCGGGCGAAGAAGCAACGTGGGCCAGAAGAGAGCCCCTTGGTTCGGTTTGTGTATTTGCCACAGACTTTTGCATGCATAACAAGTCAGCAGAAGGACGGACAAACAAACAGGGGCAAAAAAAAAAAAAAAAACACACACACACACACAGAAGGGTCGTGAGACTTGGTGGGGAGTGGTGGAGGGAGAGCCGGAAAAAGGCAGCGCCGCCAGTGCCGGCAGCTTACAGGAAACGCATACAAAAACTTTAGCAAGCGAGCGGCAGCCGGCAACTGGCAACCGGCAACCAGCGGTCGCATTTCGTAATCTTTGCAAATAAACGCGTGAAATTCCAAGGAGCACCGCAGTGGGGCATGCCGCGCGCGCTTACATGTCCGACATGTGTGTGTGTGTGTGTGTTTGTGTGTGTGCGCCCCATTTTTTGGCATACAGCTCACATCACACGCAAAATTGCGCATTCAGATTAAAATTCTTGAACGCGCATTTCCGTTTCCGTTTCAGTTTCCCTTCATTCTGTGGCATTTTCCTTCCGACTCGTGTGTTCCCACCCAACAGTCGTTGCACGCACTGGGTGGGGGACTTCTTTGAGTGCAACCTTCAAGTGACCCTACCGAGTGACGGGGGAAATGTCCAATGAAAATAGCTGCCAAAGCTTACATCCAGCGATTATTCAGCGACACATGAAGTACCGCAGCAGCACACGGCGCATAAATATGTACATATAATAAATCCGAAAACGAAGACTCTCTTTCTCTCTCTGGCATATTACTCATACGCCGCATGCACCTAATAGACATTGACAATCGCATATTACTCATGGATTGGACGGATGCGAAGAGGGACCCTCTTTGGCACGGTCCTTTGGCTTATTTACAGACCATTGCCATTGATATGCGGACCCTGTTTTTAGCCAAAAAGAAATGGCTTTGTTTGCTGCATGTGGCATAGAATATCAAGCTGCTAAAGGGCGGAGGTGGAGTGTGTGTGTGTGTGTGTTTGTGTGTGCCGGCGCATAAATAATGTGACCTGCCTGACTGCGATTATCTGTGAACTATTTTTCACACGCTGCCGGCATACAAAGTGGCCCCCATTCTTTCCCCGGAAATATACGAGCTGCTTGCCCTCCAAAGGCCACATGGGCCATTCATTTCTATGGCATTTCTCCTCCCCCACCCCAAAAACACCCACACCCTTAATATACAATGAAGGTTTTTGCAAAAGTTTTTCGTCTACTTACATTGTACTGAAATAATGAACAATAATATCCAGAGGCGTCGATCGAATGTCGGTCTCATGACTTCATCACTTATCCAGGGAATTGTGTGTGTGTGTGTTTTGTATGGATTTTCCTGTTTTCGGCAATGCGATATTCCTTCCTACCGGTCTACCTTGGAGTATTTGTTTTTCCCCTCTCAGCTTTAACGCAATTGGCACATGCGGATGAGATCTGTAAATGGAAAATGTGTTGTGATTAGAGCACTGGGAAATGGTTAGCAAATGCCTAAAGCCAATTAAAGTGATGCACAGCAACAAAGTAAAGCCCTTTTTCTTTTTCGTGGCTAAAAGGATGAGAACGGCATGGGAGGGGTGTGGGAGATTGTATAATTGTTTGCACATGAAATTAATTAATTTTCCACACACACACACACCAAAAAATCACATGAAAACCTTGTTGCATAACACTGGACGGATTAACTGTGAAAACAGAGCAAGGGATACGGACAGGATAGAGACATCAGTCGACAAGAAAATTTCGACAGCATTTTGTCTGCAGTGTTTGGAGTGCACAGCAAACAAAAAGCGAAAGAGCACAGTAAATGAAGAGAGCGAGAGATAGGGGATTGTGGCACTTGGACTCCACACACACACACACCATACTTTTCTGTGTGTATGTGTGTGTCTGTGCATGTGTGCACACAAAATTAGTCGCAAAGCTGACGTAGATTTTAACGAATTGGCGTTGCCTAGGGCGCCCGCCTTCAGGCACCGCACCGCAACGCACCGCACACTCCACTCTTTTCGCTCTTCGCAGTCTGTTACGTTGCTGTGGACTGTGGGTTTAGGTAGCAAAAGAGCTAGCCCCAAAGTCAAAGTCACTGACAAAACTTGTATAACCGGATGCTACTTTGTGTTCGTAACAAGGATTTACCCATTGGCAAGTTGTTGTCCCAAATCCGCACCAAAATGGTGGCCCATGTAACGGTGCAACGTACCCCCCCCCCAAATGTATGTACCTATAGCATGGAACATGCCACGCACCAAAACAACAACAATAACAATGGCAGCATTGGGCAAACATATCACGCGATCAATTTGTCAAACAAGCGGCAACAAATACACAGTCGTAAATGAAGGAGCCGAGCCGAGCCGAGCCGAACCGAAGCGCTGGATGGACAAACTAACAAACTGAGGCAACGACAAGTGGCACCAGCAGCACGGACGGACGGGCAAAGGCAGCAGTGGCACAGCAGCAAGAACGGACGGGAAGAGGCACCAGCACACAGGGATGAGAGAGGCCGCATAGGCCAAATCAGAGGACAGGAGACAGGTGGCCCAACAGCAAGGACAGCATTTGACGCACATCATCAATATGTGTGTGTGTGTGGGGGGGGGGACCACTCTCAATCTACTATATTGACTGTTGTTGTTATCCGTTCTGTTGTCTCTGCAGCCTATGACATGTAACATGTAACACAGCTGTCATTATGCAAGCGACAAACTACGAGGATGTAAATACATACATATGTATGTACACACTATGTATGTATGCATGTACTATGTATGTATCAGAAGCCAATTGTTAGGCCGAGGGTACGGCAATGAATGAGGTCAAAATTTTGATTTGATTAAAGTTTCATACTTCAAAACATACCAGCATCTAGTTGACTTACATAGGTACATATGTACATACATGAGTATTTACATGAGTAAATGAGCACATAAAATTGCATGCCAGAGCAGCGGCTTCTGTTTATGTCTCTCCGGCCTTGACTCACGGCTGTCTTATCATCCCGATCTTTCGTTTCGTTTACCTGCTTGCTGTGCTCGCTCTCTCAACTGCTTCATTTCAATGCTCTCTCAGCAACGACAGGCAAAGCTCTCAGCAAATACAGAACGAACTCTCGTGGAAAGCATGCAAAATAATTAACGGTATTCTATGAATGCTGCTGCGTATAGTTTTTGTCTTTTTCTTTACTTTATCCCACCTCGCTTTGGTGTGTCACCCAGCTGCTGCTCACTGGGAATATGCCCCGTTCCAAAAGGGTATGCAATTTACAAACTTGAATTGTTTTTTTTTTTTTGCTTTTTTCTTAATTAGTGCACCACAACAAGTCAGATCAGGGTAATCATGGCATGGCCAGGCCACATCCCTATATACAGTGGAATATATCCAAGCAATTACCAAGAGCTTTTTGCTAATTTTTTGCACCCCCTTTTTGGTATTTTCCAGCATTCAAATACCAATTAAAATAAAAGCAACGCCTGCACCTGAGCGAGCGAGGGGTCGGGTCGCAGCGGGGTGTATGTAGGGTTGGTTGCGTATAGAAAAACCAGAAAATGTAATTGGCATAATTGGGATGGCGAGCAGCCAGAATGACGATGATGATGATGGGAATGATGATGGCAGCAATGCATAAACAATAAATGCCAATGGTATGCAAATTTTACCAATTTACCGCAACAATGCTAAACTATCTGAGAGCCAAAAAGGTTGTCTGTCTGTCTGCCCACTGCAGATACAGATACAGATACAAATGAAATCATTGCTGAGTTTTTGCATACGAAAAATTTGGTTGGTTTGCCGCAAAACAGCAACAGGAAACAAGCGGGAGGGGAAGTAAGGAAAATTATATTTACAAAACAAGAGAACTGCGGCTGCGGCGGGGGGGAGGGAAAAATAAAATAAAATCTCTGGGGCAAGTTCATTTGTTGCTTGCCGTCTGGAAAATTAATACATTATGCATGTTTCGCATCAATTATGTTGCCACATGGATTGTGATGTTGCGCCATGGAAAATCGTTATTCATCTGCGGTCGGTCGTTTTATTGATTCCTGTGGCTGCGCGAAAATTAAAAGCGCTCAAACGGAAAATAAATACAGATAAATAAGCACAGCGAGAAGGAAACTTTCTCTTTACATTTTATTTGAATTTTGGTATTCTGTTTTTGAGGCTACAGCAAAGGGACGACATTGTGTTTGCATAATTAAATTTCTGGTAGCTTTTATTTGTTTTTAATTTCATGCATTTTAATTGCTTTATCGCCTGCAAATACAAATCTAATCCATGCCCATAATTAATGATAGTTGCCAAATGTAGAAGAGCCAACGAGCATTATGATTTATACAGCAAAAGGTTTGCCTTGCCGTACGGAAAACGATAATGTGCTTTTGTGGTGTCTTACGAGCTGATTTATTGAGAGTAATTAAATTAAATTAAGCTCAAAGGAGGCGACTAATTAAAGAGAGAAGCTTTTGCCGCAAGTTTTTTCTCCGCAAAATTTTAAATATAAGAAAAATATAAAATAAAAATATAAATATAAGAAATATATAAAATAAAATATATAAAAATAAGAAATATATAAAAAAAAAAATTATAAAAATAAAATAAATATATAAATATAAGATCACTGATCAGAGAACAGAGCAAATTGATACTTGGTAGTTGTTTGAAGGGCGTTGAATGGGAGCAGCTTTATGAGGCACACAGCCAGGACCGGAGAGCATGAAAAATGCAAAATTAAACAACTTTGACGGTTTTATGGTACTTTATGAAGTGAGAAGGAAAAGAGAAGTGAAAAGTGGAGGACAACCTCCATCCTTTTACTATCACACTTTCCACATCGACGCGCCCCCTGGGTTGGTTGGTTGGTTGGTTGGTTGGTTGGTTGGTTGGTTGGATGGGTGGGTGGGTTGTAGGCTGGGGGTTTGTACTGTGTAAGCCACTTGAACAAATTTTTCTTTGTCTTTTGCATGCCTGCCCCACCAGCCAGACTCTGCCGCATGACTTATGTGGCATGGGGGCGAAACAAATGCGGAAAGCACAAAAGTCAACATATTGAATAATGATTGGTAGGCGAAAGAGCAAGCAAAAAGCAGGCAATGAAAGAGAGGGTGACTTTTCACTCACTCCCCCCCCCCACACAGAGTTTGAAATGAGTTTCCCTATAGATGGGGGCATCCTCCCTGGCGATAATCTGCTGTTCTTCTTCTTTTTTCCCCCATCTGTGTATCCTCCAGCATTGGCCTCCCCCCACCCATAGGCCTCGCTAACGTCGACTCCTACGACTCACGTTTTTCCTATAAATTTCAATATAAATTTTCAGTTTTATCCGCACACACACACGCACACGCACATGTGTCTGTGTGTGTTCTAATCGATAAGCAGGTCCGATAAACACTCCCCACATCGTAATTGATAGATGTGCCGGGCGGCTGGGCTCTTGGGAGACTCTCTGCCTTCCGTTGGTTTGGATTTGTGATTAATTAGATTTGCTTTTGGCCTTTGGGATAGGATAACAATATATAAAAAAGAAAATTGAAAATGGCTGAGCGGCTTTAAGTCATTTTCTTCGATGGCCAGAACAAGGCCAAGTCGAGTCTGAAGACAATGAACAACAGCAGAGGCTGCCAACAGCAACAACAGCAACAACAGCAACAACAACAACAACAACAGCTGGCACTGAGCCATGTGGGTTACAGTAGTACCTGGCCTGGAATGCCATTCGATGGCAACACAATGTTATGGCAGGGAAGCCACAAAGCGTTGGCAGCAGAACAGCCCAAACTGAAGGCCAACGAACGAAGCCAATGAAGGGCCGAAGCCAAGCGACAAAAAGCAAGCTGCAAATTAAAATTCAACTACGAGTTGATGTTTATTTTAATCGAATATCAGAGCCATTAATTTAATGAATATTTGTCAATGGTGAAGACAGCTGCAATGCAAATAGTTTTCAGGTAAACGCGTTTAAGTACTCGTTACATCATTTGTACATTAGCATGATGTTCGCATCAAGCGAGCAGGCTCAATGCTGCATAACATTAACATTAAGCCACAACGATCCCATCTGCCATTGTGCTGCCCCAGCGATGAGGTTGAACTCTTGAAATGTCCGATCGAAAATCGAATTAAAATTTTATACTTTAACATTGTGCTCCAATTACTGTCGCAAACAATTTGCGAGTACATACATATATGTATGGATATTGTGCTACGCATGCCGGCTGCACAGCGCGCACGATAGATAGAGGCACAGGGGAGCGGTTTGCTCGTGGGGATAAAGCAATTTTTCAATCCAAAAACAAAAATATATATATAAAGTTTGGCGTACGCCCGAGAGAGCTGCACCACCCAGTCACTTGGGGTTGGGGTTGGGGTGGGTGCAGGGAAAGAGGTGCTGCCAATGCCAATGCCGATGTCGGGTCGTTGGTTATGTCATGAAAAATGCATTTTTCAGTACACAATTATAATATATGTAACACAATAAATTGCAATGGCCTCTCCACAGATGGCAGAGGAGGGCCAAGGGATGAGAGGACAGGACAGCAGCAGCCACTGAAGGGTAAGAAAATGTTATAAAATTGTTATCGAGCGCAAAATAGCAAATGTTGCAAAATAACTTTTGACAAAGTGCACTCAATATCAAACCAAAGCGACAGAGAGAGAGAGAGACAGAGAGAGAGAGAGAGAGAGAGAGAGAGGCGCTGAAGAGTCCATGGAGAGTCCCAAGTGTAGGAGCGAGAGCGAGTGGTTTTGTTGCTGTGTCGAGTGAAAAATCACAGAATGCAAAGGCGAGATTTTTTTTTTATTAGATGCGAAATAATAGCCCGCACACCCCCACCACCACGCTCCTTTACAAAAAGTGTAAGGGAATCGATAAGGATATTTGATTGAGGGACTCTGATGGAGCATGTCCTCGTAATGCCTTTCAATATTTGCCGAAGAGACAACTTGATACAGACAACAACACTCGAGGATGTGTCACAGCACAGCCAATTGCCACTGATAGTCGATGCATCGATGCAGGATTTTGCATTTGAAATGATGGATAGCTTGGTGGCAAGGCAGTGGGGCAGCGCAAGGCAAAACTCAAATTAAACTTCCATATTGCCAGTACAACGTATAGGGGGGGGGGGGGGGGGGGTGGGTGGGCACGCAGCGAATCTCCTGCTCTCGTCCCATGTAACCAAATTACGGCAACACATGACCCAAAACCCAAAAAAATATGCAACAATTCGGTGAAGGCAGCGACTAGCAAAAAACAACAAAGCAACAAAAAAACAAAAATGAAACACAAAAACCGAAAAATTGTAGGAAAAGCGTAGGAAAACGAGCACAAAAAATGTTCATGTGGGTGCATAACTTTAGGCAGATGCCTGGGCCTGCGCCTGGGCCTGACATGCCTTCAACTTTAGGAGGGGAGGTGTGTCTGTCTGTTGCATGCCGCCTCCTGATCCACCGAAAACAATGGCTTGCATATGTAGCGCCTGAAGTTATGCAATGCGGGAGGGAAGGGGCGAGTGGTAGTGCAAGTGGAAATGGTAGTGCGAGTGGGTGACAAAATGTAGCCATTAGTTGCACATAGTTCGGTGGGGGGCAGCGGCGTCAAATTCCCGACCAAGCCACATCAGAGAATGAGAGAGAGAGAGAGAGAGAGAGAGAGTGCGAGAGTGAGCGTGGTGGCATGTGGCAGGGACCTCTCTCTGCCTGTGCCATTGTGTTGACAAGCCTGAAAATCGGGTCAGTAGTAAATCAACAATGCAACAAAACAATGGCAATCATGGTTATGTGGCGAGTGAAAAATGCATGTTGCACATTGGATTTTTAAGGGATGGGGCAGGGGGTGTGGGTGGTGGTGGACGCAAACCCAACACGAGCGGCAAGAGGGGTTAACCTCGTTGATTGCCCGGCAATCGACAATGGGAGTGGCTGGCAATGGCAAAAATGGAAATGATGCAAAATTTCTATACAATGATGTATACATATATGTATGTACATATTTATTTACATATTTATGTACATTTTTATGTAATTTTTTACATCGAAATTCAGTGTGTGTGTGGGTAATTCTTTGCCCTGCTGCGTGTTAAAGCAACATCTCTCTTCCGGTTTAGCCCCCATCGACATTAATGGGTTAACTCAAGTGCTGCGCGCGACTTAAAGCAGGCGCCGCACCCGCCAGCTCGCGTGCCCCATCGCATGGGAACGTTAGCTATCTGGCACTTCCGTGCATACTTGAATGCACACAGCGAATGGTGGAGGGGGCCAGAATGCCAGCAAGCGAGGGGATGATCCGTAGCGACAGTGCGATTAATCAATAACCACTCAACGTGGGGGGGCAGAGCAGGGCATCGCATCGCATCGCGAATCGTGTGAGCGAAACGATTTAATGGACACCAAATGACGCAGCTTCCCGCAATGTCTGCCAGCACCCTGCTCTTGCTGCAGCCTGTGTGAGTGCATTACATTTGACGCAGGCTACTTTTGGGGAGTACTGACTGCCTGGCTGGCTAACTGTCTGTCTGTCTGTCTGTCTGTCTGCCTGCGTGCAACGCGATGCTATGCGGCATACACAATGAAAATGAGGCCAAATGCATGCCCTGGCGACACTTGGGCGCAAATTTAGCTGGCAACAAGATTTTCTCATTTGGGTTTTCAATTAAGTGCAAAAGAGATGGGTATGGGGCGATAGAAATGGCAAGACAGAGACAGACACAGAGAGAGATGGAGATGTGTGTGTGTGTTTGCCTTCAGTTTTTTTGGGTTGCGTCTTGTGCCGCACACATGCACCCAAAATTTCAGGCAATTAATCAGCGCATTTAAATTGTGATTCTTATGATAGGCAGCAGCAGACACAGATACGACACGATTGTCATCATAAATATTGTATAACATGGCCAAGAGTTGAGAGTCAAGCAAAACACACACGCAGACGCACCCACAGACACACCCACACCCACACAACAGCAAACAGTGCAAGTCTGAAATGGCTAAAATGGCTGTGGCTGTGGCTGTTGCGCTGGCGTTGCCTACTTTCTGTCGGGGCAACAGCAACAGAGCGGAAGCCACATGCAACACGACCCTCGGATTCAGTAGGAGGCAAAAGTTTGCGTGCCAAACAAAACACACACACACACACACACACAAAAAGAAACAGGTGAAATACAAAAGAGAGAGAGAAAGAGGGAGAGAGTGAGCAGGAGAGCGTGTAAGAGCCAGTGCTAGTGGTGGTGCTGGTGTGGGAAAGAGTAAAGGTGAAAAATCTGAAAGCCAAAAAGTCACTAAGGGAAAAATCAAAGGCACGAGCGAAGCATGTCATGTCATGCCACACGAGGAAGTGTGGCAGAGTGGGGCGGTAGCTGGGTGCCATGCCATGCATGCCATGCCATGCCACATGAAGCGTTACGACAAACATTTAAAAAAGCATTATATCCATCACACCGGAAATTCTATATTCACGCAAATTGCTTATGGCCGATCAAATGGCAGCAGTAGCACACGGCACACAGACGAAGCCAATACAAAAAATAATAAATAATAAATAATAAACTTGAAACAAAAGACACTTGCAACGAATGGCAGTTTGTGGCACGTTAAGTGATGGTTGAAGTGCGGCAAGTATTGATAGCAAACGATTCTTGTTGCTTCTCTCAAGCAGCTGTCTATGCCATGGCTGTTTCTCTCACTCTCCCCTCTCTCTTTGGGTACCTCTACCTGTACTTGTTATATTTTTATGTTTTTCTCTGCTGCCTCACACACACAGAATTGGAAACGCAAACGAAAAGGGGCCCATCAATTGGTTATAGCTTTTTAATAAACCTAAGTGGATATCTGGCCAAACGAATGTGGGGCAAAAAAAAAATAAATATAGTTTCATGTTTGCTTTCGCCCCTAGATGCTGCTCTGTGGCATGCCACCACAAACGAAACGAGGGCTTAGGCCTGGTGTTTGCATTTATTTTTGTTTTTGTTTTTGTTTTTGGTGTTGGTGTTGGTTGGGTGTTGTGGCCATGTCGAAGCGTTTAACCCGCCGCCATCGAGGTTAATTAAAAGCGAAGCGAGCCCAAAACTATGCAATAAATTATGCACTGGACTGTCCACACACACACACACACACACACACACACACGCACAAAGAGAGAAAAGAGCGAAAAGCGAGTGGAGAGAGAGAGAGAGCAAGCGAAAAATTATAAATATAAGCTCATTAAAGGCTTAGTCCACCCATCGGGGTTATGTTGGATCGTGTGGCGTTCATTTTAATTAGATAAAATTGCATTTTGCATAATTTTGAACACGCCCACACACACACACACAATATTCCATGAACCCTAGTCCATAAACTCTATTATAAAATGACTGACTGCGCTAATGAATTGATCCACAAAATAGCAAACATTTTCCGCCAAGTATCGATTTGAGTTGAGATCCCATTTGGTCTCTCATTTGGAGTTTTTCAAGCAGCTTATGCTGCTGCATGCTCTGGCGGTGTCTAAAATGACGGCAATGGCAATTAGTGCCTTGCCGCAGCCCAAGACAAGACAAGCCACACAGCTGGCAGCTGGTTAAACAAGGGCGCCCGGCGGGTTAGGGGGCGTGACGGATCGCTGGCTGACGACGCGTCGTCAGTGGTTGCAAGCTGTCAATTATAACACAGTTTGCTGAAAGTTTTCCCCCCCCCCCTACAGAATATTACCATGTTGCAGGCTGCAAGGGCAGGCAACGCGGCATCGTGTGTGTGTGTGGTGGGAGGAGGGGGGCTTCAATTAAACAATTACCGTGGTAGGTGGCACTTAATTAAATAATTTGCAGCCATGTGGTTGTTGGTTGTAAGGCAGCGAAAAAACAAGTCCTGGCAAAGCAAAGCAGTCATTAAAGGGGAAAACACGAGCAGCCTGGCAGTGCGGAAAAGTCGCAGCCAAGATGCCCTTTTTGGACTGGGAAGGTACACATGTGCTCCTCCTCCTCCTCCTCCTCCTGCTGCTGCTGCTGCTGCTGCTATTTACAATGAAATATGACGTCTCATCAGTGGCAGCAAATGGCGACAGGTGTTTCAACAACATTTCGTGCATGCCATAAAAATAACCCAAAAATAAACACAAAACTCTCGCTCTCACACATGTGTTTGTGTCTCCTGCCTTTGTGGCACATACATACATAAATGAAATTATGACATATTTAAATGCCACACACAGCAGGGAAACAGGCAACAGGCAGGCAGCTTGGGTAGCAGCAACATCCACCCTCCTCGTGACCACCGCCACCATTGCCGTGACAGGCGACTTCCGTTTCCGCTGCTGTTGGCCAAGTTCCCTTAGCAGGTTAACCTGGACGCGTGCTCAGTGCTAGTTGTAGTATAATTTACAATTTAGCGCCATAAATGTTTTGTCGGTTCTCCTTCTACGAATGGAATGCGGAATGCGGGGTTGGGGGTGGGTAAAACTACAACCTGTAAAAGGAACGTGGCGTGCCACTGTTGTTGCCAGCAAAGGTACAGGCACACATGTGCGGTGTGTGCGTGTGTGTGTGTGTGTGTGTGTGTGTGTGTGTGCGCGTGTGGGCTTTGGGTCAAGTGCGAGTGCGTGACATGTTAATTATGTGACAATCCCAAAGAAAGGTGTTGCCGGCAATCGTTAGATGTCCCCTGATAGGCAAACAAAATGACACGGAACGGCAACAGACCTGCCATAGATTTTCTATTAAGATTGGATTAGAATATTTCAAATATTAGACATTTGTCGGGTGTGCTATGTCAACTGCTAATGGACTGGAAAGTACAATACAATACAGGTGCATACTTTGACTACCTTTTTTGTTTGTTTTGGATATTTGTTCCACTGGATTCACTATCCATTAATGGCTTACCTGCAAACGAAATGAAATAAAGTTGACACAGTATTAGCAACAGGCGTAAAACTACTCAAATAATTATCATTTTGTTAGCAGAGAAAGAGAGCACAATGCAAACAGCAGCACTTTTAATGCCACATTTCTGTATCGTGGTCCAAATGGAGAAAGGCTTAAATGATTAATTAAGCCCCTCAATGTATGCAAAAACATTTGCCATTTTCCATTTGCCCATTTTCTTGTTGTGGAAAAACGAGCGGTGTGAAAATCATGTGTCGAAAATGGCGTAAACTCATCCTTGGAATAACGCACAAAACCAACATCCGCACATGCATACAGTGGCAACCAAAAAACACAGTCAAACCAAATACAAATACTCAAAAGCACACGGCCGCTCGCTCTGGCATGCATACATACATATGTACATACATATGTATGTATGTATGTATGCTTTTTGATGCCATAGTTTTTTTTTGTTGACAACGCGCCGATTTTAATATTAAATAAATGCCATCCGCTGATTGCGCCTACAACGCGACGCAATGTGTATACCCTTTTGCGTGCAGAGGGTATTTGCGATATTCATCAGAACTCTGCAGCGCCCAAAACAGATAACAAAAAACAGATAACGAGCGCACGTTCGTTCGTGTTTGGTTTGCTCTCTCACATAAAACAAACGGATCGATTTTGGGATCAAACATGATCGAGAGACATCATGCAGTCGGTTCAGTTCGATGCGGTTCGATGTGTTGTTCGATGAAAACATGGCTTGGGGATATTTAATACATGAAAAACATGCAAGGCTTCGGCCTCGCAGCTGTGTTTCCTTTTTTTTTGGGGGGATATTCGCTTTCTGTTTGATGTTTGCATAAGAAAATTTTGTATTTGTTTTTAACTTTGGCACCCAATTATACAAGTATACATGTACATATGCACATACATATGTACATATGTATTAATATATGTATATGTACATATTCGTACATATGTATATGTCATGGCCAAATGGCAGATGGATTCTCATTTTGCATTTTGCAGATTTTTGATTTCTACCCCCCAGCAGGCATTAAAAGTGATTTATATAAGTACAAAAAGAGAGAGAGAGAGTAAGTAAGAGAGAGAGAGAGAGAGTAAGTAAGAGAGAGTGAGATATGCATATTGGCATAATATGTATGTTTCATTAAGCCATTTGATGCGTCGAGATTGACGAGTGTTTTAATTGAAATGCATTAGCAGAGCTCTCTCTCTTTGGTATTTGGAATTTATGAGTTATTGATTGGGAAAGGAGACAAATGGTAGAACAGAACCCTCTCCCTCTGCAGTACGGATAGCTAGATACTCCCCTGTCTGAAATGTCTCACCGCAAACGAACACAAACACACACACACACACACACACACACACACACACACACACAAACAAATATTCCGAAACATTTTCTGACATTATGCGACCGCAGAAACTATTTCGAGTTTTGACCCATTTAATGGCACTTGAAGTCCACCCTAGGCATCCATCACTGCACCCATTCTCCTACTGCTGCTGCTGCTGCTGCTTCTGACACAGAGCCACTAATTCTCTTATTTTATTTATTCCATTTTTTTTTTTTGGTCCAATGCCAGAAACAGTCGACATACATACATATTTTACCATATTATTTATGGTAGCCAAAACAAAAAACTCTTCAAACCGACCGCAAATGGAAACAAAAAACGCGTACAAAAATAGTGGAATATCAATTTATTATTGCACTCGAAACATAAAGGGACGCACGCTTTTAATTTATTAAAAATTCTATTGTTAGAATAGAATAACAATAACCGCATATGGTGGACAGGTGGGGAGGGAATGGGGGGAGAAGGGACATGTTGGGACATACTTTATTCATATATTTTCACACACTCACATGCCACACAATTTTTGTATGTCGCTGAACTCGCTTTTCAATTCCACTTTTCCGTTGGCTACTTTGGGACCTGGACTCTGGACTCTCCCCCCACCACACCCTTATCTGCGCACTCATTCCCCACAGTATTTGCGAGTGGGATAGGATCCCCCCCCCCACCCCCCTTCCCCACACCACTTTCTGTATGGCTGTGGCTGATGCTTTTCACATGCTTTTGAATGAATGACACATAAAGTTCTTTTTATTTTGAGCTTCGTTTTGTTTTTTGCGACATTTTTATGAATGCTACGAATTTTTTTGCCGCTATTCTTCAGTTTTTGTTTTCTCCTTTGCTGGTGCCCTGCTCCCTGGGCTTATTCATGCGGAATCCGACGCATAGTTGGGGTTTTTTTTTTTTTTTTTTTTTTTTTTTTGCTTCATGGCTTGTTATTGTTTTGGCCACACACACACACGCATACACATAGAAAGAAAGAGAGAGAGAGAGAGAGAGAGAGAGGACCCTTTTCAACGCAAATATTTTCCATTAGCAAGGGCTTGACAACGATTTCAGGTCCTTTTTGCCGTTCTCTTTCCTCTTTTGTTTTTAAGCCTTTTGCATTTCTGTTTTATGATTTGTGTCGCACACTGAGTATACTCTCAGTATATAGTCTAGCCTTTGCCAGCTGGAAATTATAATCTAGTGCGCATGCATGTTGGACTGTTTGAACGCGTTTCGGCCAAACATTTTGGACTGCCTGTCATCTGGTGCTGCCTTCCATCTGCCAGATTCTTCTTCTTCTTTGATTGAGGCCGTACATGGCAGTAGAACAGCAACACACATCATGGGACTGCAATGTTGTTCAATCAACTCGTTTGCATAGCTAATGACTAGAGCAAACTGAAAAACATTCGTATGCAGACAGTGCAAGTCCATTGTATATCCATTTTAGTCGGGGCATTCGCCTCTCGCACTCTCTCTCGCTCTCTGTCTCTATTTCACTCACCCTTTCCCTACGCCACTCACCAAATGCAAACAATCAAACAAAAGCTCTTGTCGAAAACAGCCAAATGAATGCGAATCCGGCGACACGCAAATTCAATTGACTGCATTGCTACGTCTGCCCACAGCCCAACATACCCCTGCTGACCACCCACACCACTCAATCATTCGGTCAGTGATCGCTAGCACCCGCTCACCACCCACCCCCCACCAGTCTAGCCCAATCGTCTCTTTCTCATTTCTCATTTGTGCACGCCTGCAGGAGGGTATTTACGGCTTTAAGCAGCATAATATGCATTTACGAACCTATGTATAAGGGAGATGTAAATATTTTTGCTCTCCAGCATTACCTAATACAATCCGTCTGAGCGTAGAAAATATATATATATAACAAAAATAAATTCCCAAAAGCCTGAAGAAAAGCACACAAGACACTGGGGTAAGAAATTATCAGAATTATCCAGAGATTTATATGCATGTATGAATGTACAGAAAAACATAACTGAGAGAGACAGAAATGGTTTGCTTAGAAACATTCTTCATTGTGTACCTAAAGCAGATCATCGCAGATAAAGATTAAGCAGCAATTATTTATTCATAGAATACCTACATACCTACCTAGGGTATCTAAGCCTTCGGCTTTCATAAGTAAACCTTTAATTTCACTTGTTTTTTCTTGTGTTTAATTTTAATTGGTTTCCTATTTAAATTGCATTGGGTTTGAGGGATTTTCTTTCTCAATTGTTTGGCTTTGAAACCCCGCACAGCACCGCACCGCACCTCGTACTGACACAGTCCTCCTCCCACCATCAGGGATGCAACCCATGCAACCCATATTGGGCCATATAATTTGCCTTTGATTGCCATAGTTTTTGTGTGGCGGCATCAATTGAGAGATTGAGCCCGACAATAAAATTGTAAAAAACCCCAAATAATACTCGCATAAATTGGACTTCATTGTTTTAGCCTGTGGCAGAGTGGCAGATTGGTGTGTGTGTGTGTGTGTGTGTGTTTGTGTGGCACATTTATTTAGATAGTAAATTGTATTTTTTCCAATTAAAATATTTCGTATTTGAGTATTTGAATGATAAATTGAATTGTTGCCCCTTGGCACAGAGATTTTTCATGGAAATAAAATTAAATATTTGTTTTACAATCATTTTGATGACACGCCCGGGACGTTGGTCATTTCAGCGTAAACAGAGTACAGAAAATTCCAATAAAATTCTATTAAAATTGCTCAACCTCACATACATAAGTCGAAGTATAATTCCAGATAAATACTTTTAGCCAACAACAAAGGGAAAAAACACGCAAGAAAAGGGGGGAAATATTTATTGTTTTTGTTTGTTGGCCCCCATCCTCGAAGGCCAAAGGGCAGGAGGGCCAAAGATTTGCGGTTTTCTGGGGTCGGTCTGTCCAAGCGGATAATACAGTCGAGAGCAATCGAAGCGCATGCACTGATTCCATAAGAGTTCGTTCCCTTGGCCTAAACCCTTTTTAGCCAGAGCAACCGACTGGACTGTAAGCCCGACTAAGTAGTAGAGAGAAGTAGTAGAGAATACACACAACAACAAAATACATAGAAGTATATATGTATGTATGTACTAGTATAATATTAGTAACTGCCAGGGTGTGGCAGTAATCCCATTACCAGTGTGCGAGGGACAGCGACGCTTCCATTGAGATTTTCAGCTTCAACTTGCTTCAAGTTGCATGCTCAAGTAGATCCGCTTCGGTGAATGCTGTCTGACTGGGAGTCTATTTAATGCCCGAGAGCTGGGCACAATGAACACGAGGAAATCATAAGCGGCAGATGTGGATTGAAGGATTCCTTTCACCAATCGACTGTGTGTGTGTGTCTCTCTCTCTCTCTCTCTCTTAGGAGGGGGAAAAAAACATCAGAATTGTACAAGTAATTGAATTCTGTGGTGCGTTCCCCCAACGCAAACTCTTTCTCTCTGGCGTTCATTTATTTGACCACGTATTGTGCGTATCTGTGTGTGTGTGTGTGTGTGTGTGTGTGTGTGTGTGTGTGTGTGTTAGGCCTTGCGAATGGTGTCGCTGGTTTGGGGCCTTGTGGTGAAAGTGGGGTGGTCAGTGGTGCCGCGGGGGCACACAACAAGCAGGCAGCAGCGTTGTTGGTCACTACGTGCGTATTACACGCCGAAAGGGTTATTCCCTCTACCTCCCACCCATCGCAATTGTATTGGCCTGGCTAAAACATGCCACTCCAGTTGTCAGTCTCCTCCAGGGCCCCCTTCCCGCACCACTTTTGTGTGTGGTGGATAGCAGTGTGCAACACGCACGTTTCTAATTTTGTGCCTGGCTTGTTAAATGTTTTTTTTTTCCCCACTCTTTTTTTTTTTTTTTGCCGCTCTGCCACAAGCGGGGCGTTCATTTGGCTTGGAATTTTTCCTCATTTTCCTGCCACACAAGCAACAACAGCAGCAACAACAGAAACAGCAAAGAGGAGGAAAGTTCATTTAGCCATGAAGCTCTTTATTATCTGCCACGTAGAGTGGTTTTTGTTCCACTGAAATGCCAAAGCGCATACATACATACATATGAATGATCTTTGGGGCACGAAACGAATTCCTTTGGAAACGAATTCCCGTAATAAATGTGAAGAAAATTCTGAACAAAAATTAAATACATTTATGGCTTGAAGAGGAAGTGCAAGCATCTATAAAGAAAAAGACATAAGCTGCAAATCCGAAGGCCAGCCTCTTCGGCAACAATCATTTGGTGCTGCTCTTACCCGACGTTGCATTTGAATGTTCGCTCTCGAACATGTTTGATCCCTTAATCGGTTCGATGTTTTCTCGCACAAACATTGTGTTGGATATCGCACAGACTCGAGATCATATGCAGTGTTCTTTGCTTGGCAAAAATGAATAGAGATCAGAGATATTATATATGTAAATATCATATTTACATATATTTACGAATACTCGTACTGGCATGCATCGTAAAATAAGCAAGTAAATGCTGACAAAAAAGAAATCTCATGCATCAGCGCCTAAGAATGACTCTACGTGAGCGCAGCTGGAAGGGGCGGACACACACACATCACCACATACAGCGCGCACACACCCATGGGGTGCGGTGCCCCTTCTACAACTGAAACTGAAATCAAATACTACCTTGGCCCTTAAGCACAATTGACATTTCGCACATGACATGGCAAAAGGAAAAAGCGGACAAAAAACAGAAAAAACGAAACAGAAACAGAAACGGAATCAAAGAAAAGCGAAACATTGCACGTTGAAATCCGATGCTGCCCGATGACATACTCTCCCCAACCCTCCCGCATTCCTTACTCGCTGACCCTGGCCCATGGGATAGGTTTTGGGTAGGGGTGACACGACATTATATGCTTGTTATAATCCCTGGCAACATTTTTATTGCAATTGTCAACCCATGCCATAAAGCACACACAGGCAGCATCCTCCTGACACCTACAATCGCTTTGCTCTGCGTTCGCTTTTTCCATTTTTTCGACACAAATTGAAAATATGACAAGAAAATTCGCTTCAGCAGCAACTAGGTCGTAGAATGGAGAGGGGGGCTGCCACATAGGGGGGATGTCTGTGTGTGTGTGTGGCAGCAACTGCAACTGTGGCAGTTTACTAACTGGCGAAAAGAGAGCGGTGGCGTCGAAAGCATATTGATTTCAGTGGCAGCGTAGCACAGAGGAGGGGGAAATGTTTTGCCAACGTTGCCAAAAAATAAAAGAAAATTTCATGTCCATGAATGTTTGACTGTGTGTGTGTGTGTGTGTGTGGGTGGTAGGGGAAATTGCAATGAAAAGTGCATGCATCAAGGTGAAGTCAGCAGTTTCCTCTTTCGACGACCGCTGATGCTGCAAATGTGCCCAGCGAAGCAAATAAAAATAATATTTTATCCATGGAGAGAGAGCGAAGAGAGCTAAAAATCGTGAAGGAAATCCCATGCCATTCCATTCCATCCCACCACCCACCACCCACCACCCACCACCAACCCCACCAAAACAATGCACAAGAAAGCATCGAAAGAATGCGTCTACGAATTCCCCTCCATCGTCAAGGGAGATCCATTGATATGCGCGAACAATGGACTCAGGAAACCAGGAAACGAGGAAACCAGCAACGGGGCGCCAAAGCGACTGCCAACCAGCTCGCTCAGGCAATTCGCAGGAGCCTGCTGCCGCTGCTGACTGACCCAGATAGCCAGGCTCCATGAGAAAGTTTATTAGCCCAAGTCCGGGCATGGGGGCCAGGCCAGGTCTTTACGATCCGCTGCACCAGTGCCAGAGAGGATAACAAATTATGGCACTTTCGGGTATACTCAATAATGTGTGAATTCGGAGAGCATAGAACACCGTCCCCGAGCATGCTGATTATCCTGCGCTGCCACAGCCACAAGCATGAACGATATTTTCTGATATTTTAAGCATTTCCGAAATTAAAAGCCATCCAAAAATAATGAAGCACTCACTGAAGCTTCCTTCACGAGTGTAGCCGAACAAAACTTTTATTGAGGCCACCAGGCAGCGGTTTTCCATGCCATCAAATTATTTAAAGCCCAGCCATTCGAATAGGCGTTAAGCAGGCGCCAAAGTGCACTTGTTGAGCAGCTTTTTCCCTGCCCGCACTCACCCCTCACTTTGTGCGGGGTATATGAGCATTTAATGCCCGTCAAGAGAGGTGAAGGATCCAGAAGTTTGATATGAAACTTTCAGCTGCGGTTGTAGCAGGTATTTTTATTTAAAGCCAGCTTTATGGCCAACACAAGCCAAATGCTTCTTAAAACTTTTCGTTAGCCGAGTTGAGCCCAGCAGCTTAACTGGGCTAAGAGCGTGCGGCCATTGTCCACGTGCAGGTGGGGGTGGGGGTGGGGGCATATAAGTTTAGTTTTATGGCGATATTTTGATTGCCATTCGTCTCGCCCCCTAAAAAAGAAGTACAAGAATATCCATGGGCTTTATGGCTTTCTGCTGCCTCTGTGGCACTTAAGTAGCCACGCCCACTGCCCACTGGCCACTGGCTTAAATGTATGCAATAAAAGCCAAACAAATCGCTGCCAAATGTTTCTTATTATCACCTCTCAGTAGATTTATCACCTGATGACCGCAACAGACCAAAAATTAATATACAACCAACAGCCAAGAAGCACACACACACACACACACAAGACACGTTAGCAGCTAAACAGGTAACAAAAGCAAAACTCTACATATGTATGTATGTACATTATACATATGTATATGTATATGTATGTATGTATGTATAGTTAAGTGAGGGGCGTGGCTCGGACATCCAGTGAATGGGAGGCCTGCTGCTGCTGCTCCTGCTGGACGCCCTTTGATAAATTTACTACACAAATTGAGTCGCTAAATTAGAACATTTATTCTTGGCCCAGAGCAAGCAGAAAAAAAAATCAGAAATATAGGAGAGACCGTACCGAAAGCAGAAACGAGAAAAAATTCCCCCAAGTGCGTTTGCCACTTGATGTGGCATCTAACGAAACCCGAAGCTGCTACTGCCCCAGCCCCAGCCCCAGCCCCAGTCCCAGTCCCATCTCGACACTGCCCGCCACGACCCATGCTGGTCCTCATTTTGCCTTCATTATTTGTGGACCAGGCGCATCGACATCGACTGGGGCTGCACTTCATGCTTAAGCTCGTCCAAATCTCGAGAGTGTAATTTATTGTTATCATTTGTTTGGCTAAAAGCAAAAGAAAATCAAAAAAAAAAAAAAAAAGGGAGACGCCAAGACCCGAAACCCAAACGCAAACGCAGGACGCAGGACGCAAGGCCCAGGGTTGAAACGAGAGCAGAGATATGCCACAAGGCAAATCGAAACGGTACCGTACCATGGGCAGCTCATTGGATGCTCTTTTCATGCGCCAAAAAAACTTTAAGCATGAAAATTAGTGGTGAAAATTTAAAAATTGCATTGGAGTGCAAGCAATGATAAAAGAAGAGTGCAAGTAAATGAATAGAAAGTGTTAGAGGTAATATTTGATGGTGGAAAAAGAGTTGAACGAGGGCAAGACTTTCTTGCATCAAAGGCATGTAGCAAAAGTGCTGCAGCAGAAAATAAACTATAAGAAAGTGTTGAAAAGTTCTGCAAAATTAAATCAGGGGCGACAAAAAAAAAATTAATAATTTTATTGAGAATTTTGTGTGTAAGTCGAAAACGACGTAGGTTTTCTTTTTTTAAGTAGGGTATTCCAGCAATTGTGTTCCAAAAATGAGAAAAACATAAGAACCCACGAATAAAGAGCGAAAAGGATGACAGAAAACATAGAGATGGAGAAGGCCACACAACAGAGAATTGGGGAAAGACTGAAAACAAAATAGAGAGGACACACACACACACACACACACACACCCCATCCCATCCCATACACAGCATTTAGATAACTAAAGTAATTTATTTTATATGGAGGTCATGCGCTCATGGACATGTGAACGTAAATAGCAAAAAGAGAGGAGACATTCCCCAGCCCCACCTCTCCAACAAACACACAAATAGTGTATTGTATTTGTGTGCGTGTGTGTGTAGAAAATTACGCACTGAAACTGAAGACATTTCCGTTTGGCACAAATTTTGTGCTGAGCTCAACAGAAAATCAGTAGAGAACAGAACCGAAACCGTACCAAATGGGAATCCGGAACGGATCAGAGTAGCTTGAGAGAAAGAGAGAGAGAGATATATAGAGGATTTCGACCCACCACCCGTTTGTGGGCCCACTTTTCGGGGGCATTAGCATGAAAATTAACCACAAAACTAAGCCCACGAAAACTCAAGTCAAAGTTGAAAATTCAATTTCCTCCTCCCCACTGCCAACAACAAAAGTTAATTAAGTGTTGGCAAGTTCAAGGAATCACGAAAAACTATTGAATGAAAATAGAAATAGAAAATAGAAAATAATAGTTGTGAATAGTTTTAGGCGCCTGGCGCATGATTTAATTAGAAAATTGTTTTGCTGCTGGAAACTGATCAAAAATGCATTTTGCACTGGCGGCAGTTGTGTTGCCAGTTTTGTTTCAGGCCAAATTGCTAATTGAGCCAAAGAGGAGCATTAAAAATGCATGCCTAATGCGCTCCAAGGGGTGGTGGGGGTGGGGTGTGGTTGGTGGTTTAGTTCAAAACTTAATTAAAATGGAATTTCTCTCAAATAGGCCACTTGGGCAAAACATTCGAACGTACAAATAGTCACACATGCTCCCACGACTGCTTATGTTCTCTGCCTCGTGCCTTGTGCTGCCTGCCGCTCCTTTGCCCCCAATTGGCCCATTAAGCTCCACATAATAATGATGCCAATAAGCAGCAGAGGCAGCAGAGGCAGCAGCAGCAGCAGCAAGAACAAGAGCACTTTACATGTGGCCCAAACAAATTATTACAAACCTAATGACCCAATATATAAATTTCAGCAGAGATCCCCCACCCCATCCCGCCCCTCTCAGAATAATGGGGGTGTGCCCTAACATCCCTTGCTGATAAGATTTTCAAGGGAGGACTGGGACTGGGACAGGGACAGGGACAGGAACAGTGTCCCTACTGGCGGACAATGGAACATGCAAAATATGTATATATTGCTCATTGTCGTGTTGTGCGTACCATTATCTGGGTCGCAGGGACACCAAAAGCAGCAGAGAGAAGAAAAAATAAAGAAATTGCCTCTAATTTATGAGTGGAAAATGTGAGAGGAAATTCCCAACCACATCGCACCGCCAACAAACACACGACACACACACACACACACACACACACACACACACATAGTCGTGCATTCTCTGGAAAATATATAGCCCAATTTTCAGTAGCTGCTAATATTTTAAAAGAGTAATTTTTTGTGTGTGTTGTTTGTTATTGTTATTGTTTTTTCATGCATTTTTTTGTGGGGAATATAAATAGACAAAATGGCAACAAAAGAAATAATTTGATGGCTTAGCCACAAGAGCGAGAAACCGGAGCATACTTTTGGTAACGAAAGTAAATTTCCAGCAGCAGCAGCAGCAGCAGCAGCAGCAGCAGCAGCTGCAGTGCATCATCCATCCATGGCATAGCACATAACACACGATAGATACACAAATATCTACCCATGGAGTACTTTATGCATATGTATGCTCTCAAGTGGTTGCATTCTTAAATTGGATTAAATGGGTTTACCACCATAGAGAGCCTCCACTACTTTCCCCCCGCTCTCTCGCACACTTCTTCATTTTCTACCCTTTTTTTTTTGTGCTTGC
Source organism: Drosophila subsilvestris (assembly GCA_035043285.1). NCBI lineage: Eukaryota > Metazoa > Arthropoda > Insecta > Diptera > Drosophilidae > Drosophila > Drosophila subsilvestris. Next base: position 10,815,178 of record JAWNNB010001922.1, on the reverse strand, counting down.
TCGACTTTCTGCTTGAGAGAACTTGAATTTAATTAAGAGCACATTTTAAAGCAATGTATTTATTTGGGAATTTTGAGGAAAACAACTGAAGATGTGGCTAGGATGATGCCATTAAGACACTGTCAGTCAGTAGATGCAAACACATTTCACAGTGTGTGTGTTTTTTTTTGGTTATTATGAAACTAAATAAAATATGATTGAATATTTACCCCGGCAAAGAAAGAATTTATATTTGTTTGCAGAGAGCTGCAAAATACTTGTTACTTGAGCAAATTGAGGACTTACACTTTTGAGATTTTCATTTCATAAATGGAAAGCAGAGCAAAGAAAGACAAAAAAAATTAGTAAAATTAGAAAACAAGAATGCGAGAGTGCATGGAAAACCTCTTAAGACAAACACAGATGCAGTAAAAGCAATGTACATATGCATGTGTGTGTGTGTGTGTGTGTGTGAAGGCACTAACTGAATTCAGCCTAAAAGTAGACAGCAGAATAAACCCAGTAAAAAGAATGGAAAGTAAAAAAATGAAACATCCATTAGTTAAAAATTTGAGCAGGTAAAAACAAAAAACTCAAACACTTACAGGATAAAAACTCTGTAGTTTTTGAAAAAATATCAAATGGAAGGCGAAATGCACACAAAAAAAGAGCTGCCAATACTTTGCTGATTCCTGGATGCCACAGAGCTTTGCCTTGACATCAGCGTATTCACTGGCTACAATTTCAAGTAGTAACAAGAGCAACGGGGGCACCGCCCTTTCATGTATGAGGGTGGCCAGCTGGTGGGGGTTTCAAAAAAGTACACACAGGCCATAAACATTTCATTGAAGACGCAACAAAAATAAAAAGAAGAAAAACGCATGGCAGGGCTTAAAACAGGGGACAACTGGCAGCATTTATCAGAGTAACACGAGATCCCCACAGCCCAGTAAAAATGAACCCAGAAGTCATAAAAATTGAAAGCTCGTCTGGAGTATATCCCCCCCACGTTCCATTGCCATTGCCCCATGACCAGAGAAATTCCTCAAAGCAGAACGAAAATAGCAGCAGAAAAAAACCTCCCAAAGAAAACAACAACAAACAGAAACAGTGGGCAAAAAGAAAAAGAAGAAAAAGAAATATGTATAATAAAGAAAATTGAATATGCCCAAAGGCGGTCGGTCGGTCAAAACATCTCCTTTCCGGACTCTCACTACAAAACAACAAAAAGCCAGCGAAAAACAGCAAAATAACATTTCAAAACAACAAGTCAAAGGGAATTTAATCGACATTTCGACTAAAAGATACCCATTAGTAGGTAAATATAAAAAAAAAATAAATTCCAATATTTAACCAAAAACAAACCAAGGAATTCTTATGGATTCCTCAGCTCTTGTGGATAATCAATTTAAAGCTGCAGACTTAAATATTTACCTCTGCTATAAGCCAATGAGGATCCCAAACCCCAAATGGCGGCTAGAGAATAGCGAAAACCAATTTCTTTTTTGGTCCTTAAATGTAACGAAGTCTTCAGCTTCTTTCTCCCCAACCCCCTCGTGTGGGCACCCTGTCCACCTGCTGGCGCTTCCTTTTTGGTTACAAAATGTAAATTGTATCTCAACGTTAAATGGCTGACTCTAGATACACAGATACTGATAGAGGAGTGTGGATGGTGGATGGTGGGGGGGGGGGGGGAATAGCTGGCTGCCACTGTTTCAGTTTTCATCGAATGCGATTTTTATGTGACACAAAATCTGTACTAACTGAACTGCTTTTTATGGCATACGAATGCCGATGCGAAAAGATAACCAAAACTAAAGTTAAGCCAATGAAATTGACTTGGCTGGCTAGAAGAACCCAACAAAAAAAAAAAAAAGGGGCGGAAATTGGTTTGAATACCATGAAGATTTCCCCCCAAAATTTATTACGGTATTCAGAGTCTTACACAAAAGTACAGTTGTGCATAAAGCTAATACAGACAAATTTTTCATTTGGCACGAGTATTTTTGTAGTCTAAAAGTCTTTCAAAGTCTTGGAGAGACGTGATGAATGGTTGGACTATAAATATTGTAATAATTGAGCTAAAAAAAATGCATTATAAATAATCATTTGAATACCCAATTTATTGTGCTATCGTTGCAAGAGGATACGCTGGCAAAAAGTCGGAGTGAAATGTATTTATAAACGAATTTGCATATTCCCAAATAAAACGACAACGCATTCAATGTTGGGCTAAGCTGTTTGCTTATACTATATATGGTATAAGACATACATACATACATATGTATGTATATACGAGTATGTACCAGAATAGAGCAAAGACAGTGCAAACTAAAAATAACACCAAACACAAACAAGTTGCAAGATATGGCAATCCAGCAAGAGGTCGGGTGGAAAACTGTCCCCAGTTGCCCCGCTTCTTGTTTTCTTTGTTTCGCTCCCCCCCCCCCCCCCCCCCCCCCCCCCAGTTAGCCAGCATTTCGATTTTGTGTCAAGAAAGTGCAAATCTATCTTGCCACTCTGTTAGTTGGCTGGCAGGGGCGAGGATGGGCGCCTCTACCAGCAACAGCAGCAGCAGCAGCAGCTGCCTCTGTGAACTGAGGCACGTGGCGCGCCCACGAGGGAAGAAGAGAAGCAAAAGAATAAAGTCATAAAATTGAATTGGTAATTTTTTGTGTTAAAAGGAGAAATTAAAATAAATTGAATTGCTGCTAAGACCAATATATACCAACAATGGCAAAGACGAAGATGGAGATAGAGATGGAGAAGCAGGAAAGGCTCTGGAAAAACGAAAGGAAAATGCAAATGAGTCGTCACACAGACGGAGGAGCGTAGCAGAAAAAGGAGGGTTTTTTTTTTGGGATAGGTTCACTTGATTTTTCCGAGCGATTCCGCGGGCCCACGTAATGAAAACAAAATAAAACGAAGGAATAAACGAGGAGAAAAAAAGAAACACAGAGAGAGAGCGAGAGCGAGCGAGAGAAATGCTCAACGAGCCACGAAGAAAATGCTAAAAAATAAATGCATTGTTGTTTTTCCTGGTTTTATGGATGCCATTTCCCAGGCGTTGTCGTTCCCCATTCCTTGTCGTCTTCGTCTTTCATTTCAGTTCCCTCTGCCGGGGGTCCTCCCTCTCCCATTGCTGTTACTGTTGTTGTTGTTGTTGTAATAGGATTACTGCATAAATTAAAGCCATGTACATTGCGCGAACATCAAAAATCGCTGAGAAAATCTCACTTGGAAGTTCGTAAAGAAAATAAAGGAAAAGAAAGAAAAAAAAAAAGCGGAAGGCTGCCTTAGGGAACCGAAGATTTTAATACCTTTGCAGTTTGATAATTTCTATGGCAGCGGCGGAGAAAATACGCACAGAGCTAGAAAGACACAAATAGAAATAGAAGGAAGTGCAGGGAGAGAGAGAGAGAGACATAAAGAGAAAGCAATGTGACAGCACAATTGGGGGAGCGTGCGTATGTCCCGTGAGCAGCAAAGCTCGTAGATGAAATGAAGATCAAGAGATAGGCGCGACCCGAGCCGATCTCACTCGCACTTAGCCAGAGCAGCAGCTTCTACGATCCTCTCTCCGCGCGAGTCTCTCAATACGCTTATCTCTCTCACTCTCAAAGCCACAGCATAGCAAGCGAAAATAGCAAAAAAAAAAATCAGACACTCAGATTAATAATTTCGAAAGCGTTTCCTTCATGGGCTTTGCAAACAGTTCCTGGAAATCAAAATACCCTCTGCCAGCGTGCACGTATAATAAATAATTGCAAAAGCAGAGTGGGAAAGATGGACAGAGCGAGGAGTGCGAAAGTGCGAAAGTGAGAAAGAGAAACAAACACACACAAGTGGCTGTGGAGACACGTAAACGTAAAAGTTTATTGCATAATTTTCAGCGGCTTAGTTAAAGTGTAATGTAAACAACACAAATGCCAAGCAGTCGTAAGGTGGTGGGAGGCATTGAGGCAGAGCGAAGGAAGCGAATGAAGCACAAGAAAGGAAAGCCAACAGATAGATGGACAATAAAAGTCTCTGATTATATGAAAATGTGTCAGTGAATCTTTTGTTCTGCAGCGCTCTTCTAATGCACCTCCCATCTAAATGGGGGTACGTATAGTTTTTGTGTATAAGAAGTGACGGCTTTCATTCTGCATGTGTCTGGACATGTTACCTGCTCAAGTATGCTTAGCCATTCTGACCGCTTTATGGATAAAATCTCTCGCAAAAACACCACCCTTAAGGCCACATCCACGGGAGCAGCTTCCGCTCGATGCCAGGAAACCCCAAAAACGCACACAACAAAAAATCACTTCCAAAAATGTGAAACTAAACACACATAAACCGCAAATTTCATTTTGATAAAATTTTAATTTTGGCCAAGAGGCACAGCCGACAGAGTTTTCCCCCGGATGTGAGGGGCGGCCTCAGGAGAGATCCAAAAGAGATCTGGAGGCTGCGACCTCGGCGCGCCTCAATAATTCAAAGATGTTAAGCCGCAAATTGGCATTGGCAGCAGGCAGCAAACAGAGGCAGTGGCAGTGGCGGTGGCAGTGGCAGTGGCAGTGGCGGTGGCAGGCAGTGGCTGTGGCAGAGCGAGAGGTTGGAATTATGGGTGGCAAGTGGCGCACAGATGGGGGCCAAAATGCAGACAGGATATATACATCCGTTGGGGGTTACACACACACACACACACATACAGAGAGAGTGAGAGAGAGCGAGCGAAGGTCTGACACGCACGCATTAAACTCTATTGGGTGCTAATGTTTTTTCTTCCCCATCAGCCGACAACATCCTGCTGCTGCTTTCTGCTCCCACATCAGACATTGCAAAAATTTTCATAAATTCAGGAACGAGCTTGTCGGCACTCACAAGCACACACACACACACACACACACACACACTCTCTCTCACTCTCCCTGGGTGTATGTATGTATGGATGTGTAATAAAAAATACGCTAAAATGTTTGCATCACATAAACATAAACACGATGCTTATTGCCTACTTTCGGTAGCAGCAACAGCAGCATCACAAGAGAGAAGATATGCCTGCTATAAGAGTATATATACTGTATCTGTATGTTTGTGTGTGTGTGTGTGTGTGTGTGTGGCTGCTGTTCATTTGCTGCTGCTTCCGTTTGGCGCTAATGCTGATGATGCCTGCCCGCCACCTTCTTTTTGTATTAAAGTTTCGTGCTTTAAATATTAACGCGACTCCCTGTAAAGTCCAATTTTCTTTTGGGTCTTTGATTAGATAAACAGCTACCGTTTATATATCCATATATATCTGCAACTTAAGAGATATTTCATTAAACTTAAACTTTAAATACAGATTTTTCTTTGCATCTATAAAATAAACTACAAATTCTAGCCATTTCCCACTCGAATAACTTCCAATGGAATACTTTTCGAAGAGCTTCCCTCCCCATACCCCCCGCCCCTAAACCAGAATCCATTTGGTATATAAAATGCTGATGCGCGCGGGCTTATCGGGCGCTTTTCAAGTAAACAGACAGACAGGCAGGCAGCTATAAAAATTTGCATTTGACTAATGCCAAATATTCAGAGACGATGGCGCTAAAGCGGGTGCTATAGCGGAGCCATCCGATAAGCGTAAGCATACAGCCACCAACCCCACCCACCCACCATCTACCCGCGTGGCATGCCTCAACCCTTACAAGAAACAAAAATAAAAAGACACAGCAGCAGCAACAGCAACAACAACAATGGCTTCAGCGTAGAATGGAAATGCCAATGCGTTTACTGATTTTTCGAGTGTGATACGTGCAAAGATTTTTCCTTTTCTCTGCCCAAAAAGAAAAACTTGGAAGAAGAGTAAGTACTCTAAGGGGTACAGGAAGGGAGGAGAAAGGGGATTGGAGATGCTTTTATGATATTTCCTATTAAGCTATTTGTTGCTAGCTCCCTTTTATCGCTTTAAGACTCTCTCTCGCTCCCCTCTTTCTGTCTTCCCCATTCCCTCTCTCACTCTCTTGTTTTCCTTCCCTCCCTTCCTGTGTGTGTGTCTCTTTATTCCTCCTTTTTTCTCTGTGTGTGTGTGTGTGCCAGAATCTTGCCAAAATTTCGTGGATGGCAGTTGCATTGCAAAATGATACTAAAAGCTCACACACAGACACACATACACATGTGTCGTTTATCGATTTTCCACACCCTCCCCTACCCCACAATGTCTGCTGCATGCACCCTGCCCTACTGTGGTTGTGTGTGTGTGTTCTTGTGGATTTTTGACATGCCAACGCATTTTAAATTTGAATTTTTTGGCACCGAAACTGGCAAAAATTGTAAGCTAAAAGCATTAAGACCATGGCTAAAAGACGGACCGAGTCAGTGACCAGTGATGAGCGAGAGGGTAAGGTGGGTGAACTGGAGGGTGAATGGAATGGAGCGAGGTTAAAGTTCAGTTTGAACAACAGAGAAATTGCCAAAATATGCCAACAATAGACTTCGTTTTCTCGTTTGGTGAAAATGTTGGAAAATATTGCCAAGCAAATACATACATACATACATACATACATACATACATGCATACATACATACATACATACATATGTGCATACATGCTCATATTTTTGGATGAGGATATGGCCAATAATTGTATGCTATACTCGGTAAAAGAATTCAAAAAATTTGTTGAAATCAAATGAATATCGATGAAATATAAATATACATAAAATAAACTCCTTTTGCTCGTGGTCAGTTGTAAAAACAAAAAGGGTACGAAATAAAATATGAAATAATAGTTAAAGGTGTAATATGAATATATGTATGCATGGCTTAGAACACACAACTAAAACAATAGAAACATGAGAAGATAAATGATTAAAGAAAATCTAATGTCCAAATAAATAATAATTATATCTACCAGAGGGCAGAAAAATAAACAAAAATAAATGTGTGAATGCATATTTTTAGTAAGCATAAGGTTTCTACCAAATTGTTAGAAATTGTTTTATTTTTATTTTTCGTGTTTTTAGCATATATTTTAAAGTTTAAGGCAAAACCTGAAAGCATTATTTTTCATTCGTTTAACAGCTAAAACACACACACATACACACAGATTTTCAAAGCTTCTTAAGTTCTGGTTTTCTGAAATTTATGACGCACACACACACACACACACACACACATAAATAAATGCCTCAATAAGTCACTGTCATGAGTCGTGTGTGAGACTCGCAATGACTGGGTTGGGAGACGAGAGCGACCGCCACCTTGCCACTCGGATGATTCGGAAAGGTAACTTTTTTTTTTTTGTAAATTTTCGTTGATTTATTGGGACTGACATGTGACCCCTACCACCCACACCCACACATATTTTTGATTGGAATGTGTAGCTCCCACACAGCTTCTACGAGTCCTCCCACCCATCGCACATATAAATATTAATTAATATATTTCCATTTTGAAATCACTCCCCAAGCGAAGGACACTCAAAATTTTCATTCGAAGATCTCATTAAGTCCGGACACGCCCACAATTAAAAGCACAGAAAGAAGTTGAAGACAAAATAATGGAGATTATGTTAAAAAGAAAACAAAATTTGAACAAAAACAAAAATGTGGAAAATTCCAAAAAATTAATCTAAAAATACAAACAACAAACAAAAAATATAGCCAGGAAGAGCAGAAAAAGTGACGCAGTAAGCTGTGGGAGGGGCAGAAAAATAGCTGTGTATTTGTTTTATGTCACGTCCAGTTGGGGGAGTTTTTTTTGTTTCCCTGCTCTTTTCCTGTGGGCCATATTTCCCGGAAATTGGCGGCTAAGCGACGAGCATAATGAGGACTCGACGGCAACACTCGACTTTGGCACATTTTGCGGTTGCCGCCAGCACTGCAGCGTCTCCACCAGAAGACACTTTAAGAGTCAGTCAAATAAGTTTACGCACACACACACACACACACCTCAGACGGATTTAAGCTGCTTGCTTGGTCTACGTCTACGTCTCCGTCTCCGTCTCGGTCTTTGCCATTGACTGGGGGGGACCTAATCCAATTTTTCATTAATCCAATTACAGAGAGAAAGCCTTTTGCGGTGAAAGGAGAAAGCCGCATTCAAATGAAATTATTGCCAAAGACTCAAGACAAAGCCCTCTTACCGACGGAATGCAGTTCTCGTAAGATTATTGATTGACAAAATTGAGGTCAATTAGTGGCCATGTGAGTGTGGAAAACTTCAATTTAATTGAATTACGTGCAGAAATTTGTTTGCACTCTCTTTGAAAATATTAATTTAATTTAGTTAAAGAATACACAAGCGTAGGTATCCGGCCACAAAAATTGTACAAAAATCAATCTAAATATTCGTCTTCCAAAGCTTCATACATATACTACATACATATGCATATATATTTATATGTATTGCAGACCTTGAATCACCGCGGGTGGCCCAGAAAAAAAAAACCCGAGAAATATTTAATGCCAGCTGCCATATTTAATAATAAGAAAAATAACATCAACAAACATATACACAGAGAAGAAAACGGGACCGTCTACTGGGAGCCGTTAAGCGGACAAACGCCAAAAAAAAAAAAAAAAACATTAAATCCCACAGAAAGCTCAACGGAGAGCAGCACAATAGAACTGCTATAAATAAGGCTAAGAAGAGGAGAGCGGGGTGGGGGGGGGGGGGGGAGCAGCGGGTTCCGAGTGCAGGACATTCAGGAATTTAGGAGAAGGAGGAGCAGGTCGAGGGAAACTGCACACTAAATGCTCGGGCGCCTGCAAGTATGCTTTCAATTGTGCGCAATTTAGTGCGACAGAGCGACAACAAAGGGCCCAGGACCTGTTTCAGTATGTTCCACTCAGTGGGTGTGTGTGTGTGTGTGTGTGTGTGTGTGTGTGTGTCTGGGGTTGTATGTGTGCGCCTGACTAGGTGCGAACAGAACACGTGCAAAGCGGCGCCTAAAAACAGTCAACGCAAAAAGGCCAGCGACTTGGAGGGGCGCCCGCCTCATTGTTTGCTCTCTTGCTCTGGTGCCCCTTCCCCCCCCGCCACACACCTTGCACTGCTGCTCTGTGATTGCGATTATTATGATTATTGTTTAGTACAGCAATGGGCGGTAAGGCGTGACCGCGAGGCAGTGGGGCAGAAAAGAGCACAGCAAAAAGAAAAGTAAAAAAAAAAACAGAATGAAACCAAATAAAATTAATAGCAAGAAAAATACTCGTATAAAGAACAATTTTCTCTTGTTATTTTTATTTGATTTTATTCGGATTTTTTCCTTTATTTTTTTTATACATATGTAACCATAACCATATTTATCTACATATGTATATGGATTATCTTTGGTAAATAACCAAAATAATTACAGACAGATGAAACAAATTTCTGATCAATAATAGATGTACATATGTAAACTTCCTTTACTCAGCATCTCCTATAAGGGTATTTAAACGTCGACTCTGCATCTGAATCTGCTCTGAATGTTGCGCCCGGGTCTTAGCCAACAATGCGACATGGCCGCGCGCTAGTTTTATGTGCCACATAAACATTGTTGTCCCCGCGACACCTCTGCCTTTTGCTTGTAGCCCTAGCCCATGCTTGTGCCACACGCCTTTTTGGCGCGCAAAAACTTGGCGCTTTCAAGCCATTTTATTGCTTGTCTTACACACACACACACACACACACACACACAGAGAGAAAAAGGGGTGAGAGGGAGCTAGAGCCAGAGCTGCTGCCGTTTCTATTGTCATTCCATTTCGTTTCGTTTTCTTTTTGTTTCTGCCTCGCTGCCAACAATCTGCCACGAAATACGAGCATGCTTGCTGCCACGGAGCATAAAATTAAATGCCAAAAATGCCTGGGAGCATAATAATTCAAGCAACTAGCAGACTCGCTTTAGCTGCGTCTTTTAGTGTGTGAAATAAATAGATTTAGATTTCTATTCGATAAAGATTCGGCTATATTGAGCCGTTGTGCCATAAACATCACTAACCTGTTTCTGTTTCTGTTGTCTGGTTATGTCGTCCTATTACTGGTTGGCTGACACCACTTGAAGGAAGAATTTTCACCTTTGAAGAAGTTTTCTCTTTGACTTTCTGTGGAGTTTTGCTTGGTAATTTGCACACGCGAAATTAGTTGCCTGAATAATTAACAATTTTAGGTCACTTTTTTTTGGCAAATTGGTGTGGGGGAGGGAGGTGCGCCCCAACGGTTGTTGCTTTTGGCGGAAACGGAAACCGGAAATTGCGCGCACAACCAAGGCAACAGCAGCAGCAGCATCAGCCGCAGTCAACGCCAGACTTGAAACCGTTTCAAAACGTTGCTCCTCTGTATGTTTTTTCCAATCGACTCTTGAAATATGCTCGAAATGCAATTAATTATGATATTTATTGAATTGAACAACACCCACATACACGCACACACGCGTTCGCGCACTCACACACACACACACACACACACGCTGCCGTGCGCCGTGTACTCTTACTGGCGGTGCAATTAATTATTGTTTGTTTTACTGTGGTTCGCATTTATAATGGATTTTCAAACAAAAACCTGTGTCTGCGCCACCATGCCACACACACACACACACACACACACAAACAAACAGCAGCAGTTTTTTTTTGTTTCTTTACACCAAACTTAAGTTTGAAGCTGTTTGAGAGCCTGTGCTTTTAGTTTGCACTTTTCTTTGAGTTCACTTTCGGGTTAGCCCAGCAGCGAGAGACTGCGATTTTCCCTTAGGTTTTGGCTACGAAAATCTTACGCACGCTATTGGGGCCCGGGGCTCTGGGTGTCACACGCTGTTCCGCGACGCACGTCCGATGCTTACGAAAAACGGTTTTGTACTTTTGTGAGATACGGATACGGTCGGCAAGGCCGTTCCTTCAAATCCTCCCGGCTTCAAATGTTGCTGGTGGCTAAAAAATGTTGCTCGGCCACAGAACGGGTGCTGCTGCGATGAAGAGAAAAAGGTATGGACAATAGGCAAAACGGCGCAGAAAATGCAACGCATGCTAGGCTGAATCCACCCCAATAGCTGACATACCACAAAACATGTGCTTCGTGCTTGGAAGAGCGCCAGCGCCCGATGTATAAATGGACACCTTCGGCTGTCTGCTGCTGCTGCTGCTTCCAGCTTCCAGTAAGAGAGCGAACGACTCTCTTCGGCTCCCTCACGCTCTTAATAGTCCCCCTCTCTTTCGTTCTGATGCCGGCTTTGGTTTGTTTGTCGGCATTTTGCCGGCTGCCGAGATCCTCTAGAGGACATTTAACTGCAATTCCTTATAAATTATGTCCCCCGCCGCCGCCTGGTGACTGAAGGCCATTTCGGCCCTTACACCGACTGACAGATTGACGGAGTGACAGGCTTGAAAGGTTTTTTGGAATATTTTTGGTTTTTTTTTGTTGTTGTTTGACACGGAGGCGCCCTACGTCAAGGGCACACCTGTTGTGCACCCCGACGAGTGCAGGTAAAACGTTTAAATATGAATGGGAGTTGGGAGCTGGCAACACTTCTTTCCATACGAATTGTTCAATTTGACAGCATTGAATGCTTTCAAAAATAAATCCCACTTGAAAAGACACTTACCCGCTACCGGAAGTTCATTAGGAAACACTTTTGAGCTTATGAAACTCTTGGAGGAAACTCAACTGAAATCAATTGGCCCGCTTCTCTCTCTCTCTCTTTCTCTCTCTCGCTATCTGTTATCCTCAAAATCCATAAGTCAATTAGCTGTTTAATTGTTTTTACAGCAGTCTCCCAACCAGAAGCTAGGATGTGGGATTGGGTGCTGGATGAAAAAGGCAACATAAATCACGTCAGTGCAGCCGCCCAGAATTTACATAAATAATATCCCATCCCATCCCGTCCCGTCCCCGTTGCGTTCGTCCCCTGAGAACAGGGCGTGGGTCGAGGGAACAAAGAGATTTGCTGCGGCTGCTGCTCTGCTTCTGGCCCCTAAATCTAGTGCCACTCTGGACCCTGCCTCTGGTACTCTCTCTCATTTCGTGTCTCGCCTAAACATCATTAAAAATAAAACCAATTAACGGTTTCGAGTGCCCTGTCGCCTGCCAGCGTGGAAGAGGAAGATGATGATGATGAGGAGGGGTACAACATACCCTCTCTCTCTCTCTCTCTCTATCACTTTCGGTGAGTGCGCTACCAAAAATAGTTTGCAAAAATATACATACATATGTATATGTACATATGTATGTATGTATGTACTGTGTGTGAAAAATGAGCCACACAATGGTGGAGTGGAGTGGAGTGGAGTGGTGGGAGGGGTGGGGAGGGGAGGGCAAACCGAATGTCATTGCCATTGCAGTCACAGATTGTCATAATGGTGTTGTTGTTGCTGCTGCTGCTGCTGCTGTTGCTTTTGCTGCTGTTGCTTGGGTTCTTGTTGCGGTTGCAGTGAGACAGAAAGAGAAGGCAAATAGGGTTCGGATTTCGGGTTCAACTCCTCTCCTCGGGGGTTGTTGTTGGCACTCTGCTACCCACTGCTCTTCCTCTGACCCAATGCATCTGCTTGACAATTGTTTCCATTTACCGTTTTTTTTTTTTCGTATGCTGTTATTTTTTTCTCGGTTAATCTCGAAGCTGAGATCTGAAGAAGGAGAAGCAGAAGTAGAAGTAGAGAGAATGTGGTACAGAGAGTTGAGTGTGAATGCAATTTTTATTTACTTTTCGCACACTTTCGCAATGACTTGCAGCAGTACGTATGTACGTACCCCTCCTGCCCAACGATAAACCCCAATGACGGGGCTAAAAACTTGATGATTCGAAATTAGATTTGGCGCGTGCGGTGTGGGTGTGGGTGTGGGTGTGGGAGGGGGGGGAGGGCAGGGGCGAGGGTATTCCTAAAGTGTTTACTCGCATGTTGTTTGGTTTTGCTATGAACCCTGACCACCCCCCTGGATAATATTCATGATGTGCATTCAGTTTAAACGTTCTTAAAAGCGCAACTAATAAGGATTCAATAGTGTCAAGTCATGTGGAAATGCATACATATGACGATGATGATGATGATGATAATGTTGCTGCTGCTCATGGGGTGGTTGAACCTGGCCACTCGATAGTAACCACCGAAGACAACATTTATCAGCGTTTAATTGAAATTAAGTTTCATCGTCGCGCTGCTATCCCAAATGCAGCTGGCAACCCTGGCCAGTCCTCTAAGAGAGCGTGACTCTCTTCGAATACTCTCTCTCCTTCGCTCTCTCTCTCTCTCTCTGCGCAGCCTTTATTTATTTCCAGTGAAAGAGAGTTTTCTCTTTGCATTTGAAACAGCACCGTGAAAAAGATTTCATTCAAAATCAAAATTCAAGCGCCCAAGTTCAGGCCTCAAAGTGTGTAAGTGGCGGGGGGGGGGTGGTGGTGGCGTTGTGGATAAACCATTCTCGTTGCGGTTTTTCTTTTAAGTAAACTAAATTTTTGGAAAATTACAACTCAAAGGCAGAAAGACAAAGAGAGAGAGAGAGAGAGAGAGAGAGCGAGTGAGAAAGAGCAGAGGGAAGGAAAATCAGCAACAAGGAAGCGACACACAAATCACGAAAAATATAATTTATTATTTCTTGCCTTATCCTTGAGCCACAGCCAAGGCGCATCTTCTATCCCTCGCTCTCTCTGTCTCTGTCTCTCCTTGTCTCTCTGATATGTTTGTCTTTGGCCCTAGTCCATAGTCCCTGCTCCTTTATACCAAGCCTCTCTCCCCCTTCTACATTCCCATTCATTCCCATTTTGCCTCCATGCCCTACCCCTAGCCCCCAACCCTAGCCCTGCCGCATCTGCTTCGCCCTTTACCTTGTCTTGGGTAAAATTCTATGCTTAACGCCATTTTTGTGTGCGAGACACGATGACGACAAATTTTCAACGTGCAACCTGACACTGAGCTGAGATTTTCCAAATTCCTTGTCTTCACTTGTGTGCAACGCCCCTGCCAGCTCCTGCTCTGCCGTGCCACCAAACGATTGCTGCATGCATGCAAAACTGCTCGACTCCGTCCGGGTCTCCATCTCCGACTGAGACTCTGTCCGTCCGGGTTTTCATCTCCATCTCCGACTGCGACTCCGACAGTTGAAAGGATTAGACCAGCTCATGTGTCCCTGAGTCTGGTGGGGGGTGGTGGGGGGAGTGTGTGTGTGTGTGTGTGTAGGGGGGGTGCAGAATGGGGGCGACAGATTGGAATAGAGTGGTGCACAGTGGCACTGAAAGTGAGAGAGAGAGAGAGAGAGTGAGTGAGTGAGTGTGAGTGGGGGGTGGGGGGTGAGTGTGTAAGCAGGGAACGAGGACCTAAAAAGTATTTGCACAACTCTCAAGTGGGTCAAATGATTAGGCGGCATGATGAAGTGCCTTGCCACTTGAACCCGCTTCTGCCTCCGCATCTGCTTGTGCCACCCACCCACTGCTGCTGCCACCGAATACCATCTTCCATCCAAAAATAAACAGTTTAATGTTTTGAATGAGCAATTGAATTTGATTATGCAGTAGAGTGGGTATACGACGGGGTGTACAAGTGGGTGCGTCTCTGTGTCTCTGTGTGTGTGTGTCTGTGTCTGCCTGTGTGTACGAGTGGGTCTCCAAGGATGGCTCGTATTCCGTTCCAAATGAAGACATCAATGTGGAGCAGCACACAAATGCATTAGGTAATGGCAGTCTATGAATTTCGGGTGCCAGATTTAAGGGAGGGTACAGAGATGATTTTCAGGCTCCATAGACGTAGCAAATCGGGCAAGCAGCAGCTTACGTGAAATAACACAACACCTACTGCCAGATTATATTGCTCGGCTGGCAGGCTGATGCTGATGCTGTTGCTTGATGCTGCTGATTGCATTGCGTGTAATTTCAGTGCAAAGTCAGTAATTATGCTGACGATGGGTATTTGGCAGGGATTACATTTTGGGGTGAGCGAAATCCGTTAAGCTACGAGTCCACAGATCCATTAGTTGTACATACGTGCTAAATGCTAAATTGTTTATGGGTTTTTTTTTAGGCAATTCTTCAACCAAAAATTTAATTTTTTTTTTTCAAGCATAAATATCAAGCAATCCAGTATTTTTCTATGGATAATCTCAATATTATTACTGCTTTGAAAACGTTTCCCGAGCAACAATTTTCTACATTTTTCACCTCTCATTATTGGAGCAGGAGCAGGAGCTTGAGCTTGCCCCGCAATGGCAATAACAATAACAAGAAACGAAACGAAACGAAACAGGAAATTGCTACTTAAATTCAAAGCCAATCCTTGGCTGTTGGCTACAGAATGGTTCCAAAACAGAAAATACAAGCAACAAAAAAAAAAAGATAAAAGCCGAGGAACAATGGCAGGCAAAATATGGCCCAAGCCCAAAATGGGCAAAAGGAGACTGTTGGAGGAGGAGGAGTAGTAGAAGGTTGCAGAGGAGGCAGAACCCACCCAAGTAGCGACGACATTTAACGTTTTAAATCTGATTATTCCACAACAACTGTCAATAATGCAAACACAGAGAGAGAGAGAAAGAGAGACAGAGAAAAATAAAGAGGGGAAAGACAGGCACTTTCACCACGGCACTAAGCCCTGGCCAAATGAGCGGATGAATGCCTACCTGCTGCTACCCACTGCCGCCATCCTGTCCTCTCGATATTCCCATTTTCCCCCTTTTCCACTCTTCCATTTTCATTTCCCTTCTACCAGGCCCAGACCCTTTGGCAAACCGCAAACGAGGCGAGAAAATTGTCACAAAGGCGAACAAAAAACAGGAGAAACAAAGAGCAGCAGCCATCGAATTGTGTAAATCAAAATAATAATTGCAACTGATAACAACATCAATAACAATAAGCGCGCGGCCACAAAAACCTTCGACCGAAATAAAGGTGAACCCACACCAAAACGGAAGAAGGACTCGTTGCAATAAAGGATAACCCGGAAGCGGAAGCGAAAGGGTGAGTTCTGTTACGGGGTTTGAAGTGGTGCCGGGGGGGAAGTACACAAGTGAGAGGCGTTGCTAGGCCTTGTCAAAATACCGAGACTCCTTGCTGGCTAATTTATGGCTCGCCTCGGTCGCTCTCTCTTAAAGTTTTGTTCGAATTTTTCGGGGCTCGTAAATCTTTTCAACACATACAAACCACACACACACTCACACACACACACACACACACACACACACACACAGACACTGTAATACACTTGATGGGGGAGTGGAGTGTGGGGAGTTGAGTTTACACCCCTTCCCATCGTCCCACGACACTTCAGCAGCTTCAACACTTGGCGGTGGTGCTGCCTTTATTTACTTCATATTAATATTAAGTTCATTGTGTCAAGTTGGCAGCGCCGATTTCTTATCATTTATTTTTGTTCACATTTTTTTGGCTGCGTTCTTTTAATTTTCGTCGCGCATTGACAATGAGAAAAACAAGAAAAAAATAGCAAACTTTTGTAGGCCGCAGCTATAGATACACTTTCACAGATATGTAGGGTATGTACATATATATTAAAATATAATTTCCTATAGCGAATTGTGCCTGCCAATTGGAATTTAATAATTAATTAATAATATTAAGTGGCCCTATTTATAGTTATATATGTATAAAAGAAATACAATATATGTATCCCTTAACTTTAAGAGTACGGATATAATTAGTGCCTTCCTTATACATATCTGAAATTCCAGCTTAAATTATATTCTTGATAAATACTTTTCGATATCTGTGCATGTACCCCGCCTGCTAGAGTACGCGCACAACGAAGACGAGAGACAAGAAAGAAGGACAATGAGTAGGACGACACTTTGGCTTGTTTGCTGTTCCTGGTGCCTGCTGCCTGCTGCCTGATGCCTGATGCCTGGGCTTGCGCTTGTGCTTGGCTCTGCTCGGCTTGGCGGGGGCTTATCTCTTGGCTGCCTGGCATTTACATTCAACGCTTGACAGCTTCTTTGGCGGGGGGTGTGTGGGCGGTTTTGGTGTTCGTTGTTCTGGCACCTCACTCGCACCCAACACTCTCTTGGGTGTGTGCGAGGCATTTTCCATTGTGATCTGATATTTCACTGGCTGCTTGCGCCTTTTTCTTTTCCCTTTAAACCTCCCCACCCTCACTTGAAATCATCTTAAAGTACGCGCGCATAATTATCGAGGGAAAATTGAGGAGCTTTACTTTTACATACATACATATTTACATACATATGTATGTATGTATGTACATGCCCAGCTTGCGTAGGACCGTGTTGCAAGCAGAGTCCATTCGATACCGTTACATCTTTGTCTTTGACTCAACGTGAGATACATTTACCGAAAGACATTATGAGGGCTATAATTTGTATTTTCATTATGCTTCAGATAACGGCTTTTAATGTTGCTTTTATAATTTTTTAAGGTTGTCTGCCTGCTAAGCTTTATTTGTTTATAATAGAAATTTAAATTTTAAATTTATTTGTGCTAGTATTTACTTTATTTATTTTCTTGGTTTTTGAATTAATTTAATTTATTTTTGTATTATTTAACTGAAATTCGATGGTCCCAAAAGCCAGAGGGCTTGCGTCTTCAGCGTCCTGTGCCTGTCTGTTCCAAATCCCTCAAATAAAACGAAAAATAAACAGAAATCCAAAATTAGCAGAGTCACCAATGATGCCAGCTGAAGCTATTTGAAAATTGTGAAATAATTTCCAAGCACACAACGCTTCAGTGGTGCCACATTGTGGGGCAGGAGTGTGTCTGCAATTACTTTGATGATGATGATGATGATGATAATAATGATGAGATGACTACGACAGGATGATGACGATTATGATGACGCGTACGATACGCGGTATACATGCAAATATACTGCGGAATCCCTTCGCACACACAGACACACAATGAGAAGCGAAAGTCAGCAGATCAAACACCGCCCCAGCCTAAGCCTCTATCAGCGTGGTGTGGGGTGTGGTGTGTGGGATGTGATAGAGCTTATAGAGCCCTTAATCAGGGCGCATTATCAGTGGCTGCTCTATGATACATGGCTATTTGTTTGATGACTCTGACAGGCACACCACAGCTGTCGTGATGGCAGGTAAACACACACACAGACACACACACACACACAAGGGGCGTGTTCTGTAATGACAGACTTGAGGAGTGTTTGAAGTAATAGAGTTAGCAGACTTCTCTCTACTCAGCCCCTTGAAAGTTCTAAAAATATCACAGAAATTCTTTGTGTACCCAAAGAGGAAATATTTCTAGAATTTGGAACAGACCCCCATCAAAACTTTACATTTAACGGAACCATTTATGTATAACCACAAAGCATTTATCTATGCAACATTTCAAAGCAAATAAAATCAAACAAAAACATTTCAAAATTGACTTTGGCCGCGCCATATTAGGTCCCCCCCCCCACCACCCTTCAAAGGATTTATATGTACTTGCCCCCCCCCCCCCCTGCCACGACCACATTTGGGCAGCAATTTGAAAACTTTAGCATCATTCGGCGGCGGTTTTTATGGCACTTTGCAGCCCCAGAGATACCAGCAACAATACCCCTTCCAACATTCGGCGGCTTGCCAATTGTTTTGGGCCATGGCCATTGCCACATTGCAATAGAGAAGTTGTTCCAAAATGTCTGTGTCCCTTTTGTTGCCGTTTTGAAATTTCCTATTTGTGGTCCATGGAATGCCATGCCATGCCATGCCCTGCCCTGCCCTACCGCTACATAAGGCTTGAGAATTGAGTTAATTATCTTGTCGCATAATTAGAAAAGTTCAGAGTTCCAGAGAGAGAGAGAGAGAGCTGGGGCTGCTCAATCTCTCTCTCTCCAGATAACCTTAATTTCACGCTCTTATGCGGAAAACGCATTTCAATTTTCATAATTTCAGTTAATAACTCAACAAATAACGCCAAAAGGCAAAAGGAACTTTCCATCCAAATGCAAATATTGATAGATACTTTGCGGAGTGTGCCGTGTGCCGTGTGCCGCCAAGGCAGCTCAGTGGAAGGAACTTCCTACAAATGATTATGATGATGGGCGACAAGGGCGGCCATTGCAGGCAGACAGCATGGGCGCGTGCGTGGTCATAAGTGGCACGTCTAAATATGAAAAGCACTTGGCCTGGCCATCAGAAAGGGGTGGGGCGGGGCGGGGCGGGTGGGGGGTGAGCAAAAAATGACTCAAGTCGCCTGCGTTTTACTTCCAAGCCAAAGACAAATATTCGCAGAGCAAGAAGACGAAAAAGGGACAGAATAGCCGCTTTTGGATGCTCTTATCCCAAGCATAAAATAGAAGATACTAGATAAATACTTATGGATGGATACATTCATCTGTGCATTGCAAACCACAGATATAAATTGGAATACCCGTCGTCAGCAAGAGCTGTATAAGGCAGGGAGAAACATTGCTATAGGGCGGCGTGGGGGTGGGAAGGGAATGGATTGAGTGTAGAGTGAAAAAGGGGTTAGAGGTTAGTAAGTAACTGGGGCTGACTGCCCAGGGCCATAATGACAATTACAGTTACCGCCTGGCATCGCAGCCCCAGCCAGCCAAAACCCAAAAGAGAACTTTTTTACTCTGGGCTTTAAGCAAATAAATCCAAACGAAACCGTTTTCCAGCTCACTCTCTCTCTCTCTCTCTATCACACTTACCCTCTGCATCTGCCTCTCCCTCTCGCTGTCTTTGTGTATGTCTCTTTTCTGTAAGACCTCCTGGCTTTGCTCCACGCTCAATGAGACACAAACAAACAAGAAGCAACAGCAACACCCATAGAGACCGAACCGATGCTGCCATAGCACAAAAACCCCTCAAGGGTCGGCGCGCCAGAGCGCCAAGCAATTCAAAAAGGGGTGAAAAAGCTAAACATGACCCCCAGCAATCCACACACACACACACACACACACACACACAAAGAGTGACTGAGAAAGTAGAGAAATGCGAACGAGAGGAGAGGATAGGAAAGATACTCCTTTCATGTCTCCTGTGGCGGCCATCGACCACGAAAATAAAAGCGTGGCAAATACAAATAGAAATAAGTCAAAATGTATCTATGTATGTACATATGTATGTATCTATGTATGGATGTGTGTATGCATGTATTTAGGGGTAAGAGAAAACGGAAACGGAAGCATGGAAAATGCGTCTAGCGAGGCGCATCCCAAACTCATTCCATCTGTCGCTTTCGATTCTGTTTGCTTAATGAATTGAATCTTTCATTTATTTGCTTCAATTTTGCAATGCACAAAACACACACACACACACACAGAAAAGAGGAAAAAGTGTAAAAATGCAAACAAGGGAAAACAATTAGAATAAAATGCACCCCAGGGAATCAGCACAAAAAGAAAGCCTTGAACAATTCTCAGTGTTTATATGATCTCTCTTTCTCTCTGTGCCTCTCTCCCTGTGTTGGCTGTTTCTGCCATTTTATTCGGGAAAGTAACTCCTCTCCTTTACTAAAAACGCAAACTGGCTTTGGGTTCGCACATACTTGTCCAATATGGCCCAGAACTGCATCAAAACGCTGCTGTGGGTGTGCGGCTCAGTCTTTGATATTTCCAGCGAATTTATCTCCATATTCAGCAGATCCTTGTGCACGCCCACATCCTTGTAGTACAAGTGAAAGGCGCAGACTTTGTGAAAAATAACAGCAGCATCGCCATTCCAGGGCCAGCCCTTGAACTGCCAGTGTGGTCCCAGGGCGAACACAGCAATCACACGCTGCCACTCATCGGGGCACAGCTTGGACACATTGTCAATGATGCGATACTTCTTAAGTTTACCATCCTGGCAGAGAGACGATAACAGGATCAAAGGGTTGCCAAGTGAAAGCGCACCGCACCATATTAACTCACCAAAAAATCACGTTCAATGGCAACCTCCTCCGGCCGTAGTGTGCCCAATGGCCGCTGCATATCCGGCTGCACAAAGTGCAGTTGCTCCAGCAATGCCTTGGCATTGTGCAAGGTGATTAGGCTGCTCATCGCCTGTGGCACCACAATGATGGGTCTGCGCGAGAAGCGTGTTACAGTTCTAATCGGACGTTCGATGGTCGGGCTATGTCTTGCCCTTGTCCCTTCACGCAAGACGCTCTCTCGTGTGCCCAGCTTCTTGTTGAGGTTGGTGCCCAATGTATTGATACCCAGTTCCATTTGGCCCGGAATGGCCACGGGCATGAGGAACTTCTCCTGGGCGTAGCGGCTGTATCTGGGCAGCGTCTCCAGATCTGGCGATACAATGGGCACCTCGATCAGCTTGCCAGCCGGGACCCTGGTGGTGCCAATCATCTGATTGTTGGTGGGAGTGGGAGTGGGAGTGGCAGTCATTGGTGTGACTATCTTCGACTGTTTGGACGCAGACCTCGATTTGCGCTCTCGCTTGCGATGTCTCTTGTGTGTGGCGACCGCCTTCTGTTCGACTACGATCTGGCCAGCTTGCTGCCCCTCATCGGCTTCTCTGGATTTGACTCTTTTCTTAGCTCGAGCATCCTTGGCTGGAGATGACGAACGGATTTTAGCCATTTCCTCCGAAGATTTATTGCCACTGGAGCTATCAGCTTTCTTGGCGGCTGCCTTAGATCCTCGAGCCTTTCCCTTTCGATGCTTTTTATGTTTTTTAACAGTTCGCTGCCCAGCCAATGGTATGACCACTTTCTCCTCGGGAAGATGCCGCCGCATACGACGTCTCTTCGCGTTGTAGACCCCTTCCAAGAGCTCAAGGCCACAAGACATATCTATTGTGCCGTTCATCTCGCTGAGTGGTTTCTCCACGCGCCACCGTTTCCTGGCCTCCTGCACCACCCATGCCTTATGCGCCTCTTCAGCCTCGCGTATCTCCCGATTTATGCGTTTATCGGCCATGGACTCTACACCCTCGAGGGACTGCTCCTTAGCACTTTGCTTCATGGCCAGACGCTTGGCCTTGATGGCCGCTATTGCATCAAGGGACATGGTCTGACTCAAAGTCTTATCGGAGTCGCAGTTTAATGTTTTCTTTTCCATTGTGACAAACTTGCTGGTTGCTGACAATTAGCAGAATTAACTGATTGAAATTGCCTGATTATTAGGGATTTACGTACGTACTTTTCAGGGAATTCAAAATTAAACTTCTGTGTGGTCGAAATGACAACCAATCGTACATTTATTTTCCCGTCAAAATATCTGAATGCTGAGATTTAATTTGGAACTCAACTTACGGCACACACTCACTCCGAAGTCTCGAATGAATGGATTAAACTGGTGAAGTGTCAGAAATTCTTGATGCCTTACGTACATACATATGATAATTTTCGAGGACTACTCGATTCAACTGGATTCTCAGTTGATTTTTAGTCAGTTGGCTGTGCATGAATGGACTTGTTAAATATTTTCCCCGTGCATATTCTTCTTCTGTGTGCTGTGTTTTTATTTCTAGTGAGAGAAGATCGTAAGAGACGATAAGCGCTGCATTTCATGCTGTCGCTGCGTACGAGTGAGAGGGGAATTTCATGGTGTAAACTGCAGAGGCAGAGGCTTATCTCTTGATATTTATTTTACATATCTACGAGCTTTGCTGCTCACACGACGCCATAAGCACTCTCTACCAATCGCTTCGTTGCGTTGCTTTCTCGCTCTCAGCGTTTTAATTTCTTCTATGCTTCCGCTCTCAGCAACAGCAGCTCTCTCTCGCTCTCTGGCTTTGCACGCATAATAAACGGTACTCTACTTTGCTGCGTAGTTTCTCTGTCTTGTAATAATAATACCCATTAATTGGCAATCTCGCACATAAAACTTATATGCTAACAAAAGAAAATGCCACAAAAACACATAAAAACTGCTCCAAAAAAATAGCTTTCAAAAATAATTAATAAAAGGCTTGCTAAATAAATCATAATTAAATATAAGAAATTCCTATCTTTAATGGCAATAAAACAACAACAAAAAACAAAGAAAACCATGAAAATTTATGGATTTAGGATGGTATTCAAATGCTGGACCCACTTCATTGCCAATTTCTTTTTTGGGCATTTACATAGGTTGTTAGGATGCTCCTTTGGTTATGACATAAAAGAGAATTTACGCTCTATCGCTTCGATCAATCCATGATAGGAGGACAGCACAAAAGACAGAGCTTCATAAAACCACAACGCCACAGCCAAAGCCACAGCCAAATTATCATCAGTTTTATCGGGCAATTTATGCAAAAAGCTAAAAATAATAAAAAAAAAAAATAAGAAACTTCGGGGTATATGAAAGATTGGAAAATTGCATTCGCTTTCGATGGGAAGAGAGAGGGAGAGAGAGATTTTTCTGCGGTCGTACGCATAAATCTGTTGCTGTTTTTGATCTCCGTACCGCGGGGCGCGGATAATGAAATTAATCGTCTGTAATGGTTTATTGTGTGCGGCGATTGTGAAGTTGGTTGGTGTCTGTTTCGGCCAGGCCAAAAATGGCCACGACCAGGCAGAGCCCAACCAACCAAAAATGACCGACGACCAGATACAAATTTCATTTGATTTCGTTCTTTTTTTCACCATGGTTTTCCCTTTTTTTTATATATTTTTTGTTGTTGTTTGGTAGAGGAATATCCCCAAAAATATATTGAATTGTCATTGAATGTCGCGTTGCCATAAATAAGAGCCGGCTAATGGGGCGGCGGTTGCATGCAATTTTTGTGATTTAGTGGGGCTTTTGAGGACTAGAGTGGAGTGGAGTGGAGTGGCAGCAGTCCCAGCAGTGTCTGGGATCCTTCCTCGTGTCTGAGTCATATATCAAAGGATTACTTTAAAATGGAGAATCGACTGTCACGCTTCTAAACTCTAATAACAGCAAAATAATCATCATAAATCCATAAAAGAAAATCTCATTAATCCGTACCCCAACCCACCCACATGGTCCTGGGTATGGGTGAACATTTTTGATGTTTCCTCAACGCCGATGCCACAGGGCTACGGCGAAAGCAGAGAGCAGGGGCGACACAGAGGAAGAAGAAAGAAAGAAAAATCGACAGAGGGCATGACGCGTCAGTCGTCTGCCTCGTCCCTCTCTCTCTGTCCCTTTATAAGCTTCTCCATTCCATGCCACACACTTCAAATTCAAATTACTACACATTATATAATATCCTGCAGGCTCTCCGCACGTACTGCAGGATGGAACAAGAAGACGTGTACGATGAGAGAGAGAGAGGACATGCCATCATCCATGTTGGCACAATACCACATAACACAATGGTGCCATGGGGCATCCATCCAGGGCCAAGCAGTAGACTATGTAGGTGTGGAGCAGGAAGTCTCTGACTGAGGTGAAGGCTACTACGTATAGTTCTTTCTGCCTTGGCCTGCTCTGGACACACACACACAGCTCAAGCTCCAGCCTCTATTTCATCTTGGAAGTTGATTAAGAAGAAGTTCATTTTAAGTTTAAATACGCATCAAATCGAATGCAAGAAGTGGGACAGAGAGGAGAGAGAGAGAGAGGTCTGTGGAAGAAAGGAAAAAAAAACGACTCGAGGTGGCACAGTGGGTAAGAAATGTATGAGCACTGCTGTAAATAGGTTTTTGGGCCTCTCGCTACGAGCAGAATAATGATTTTCTTCATTCATTCTCTTGTCTCATTGTCGTTCCCTTTTTCCTCCACTGGCTGACTGCCTTTTGTTTCTCTTCAAAGTTGTGCGAATTTTCATTTGGAAACTCCAAATTGTTGTTGTTGTTGTTGTTTTTGTATCCGCACGTAGCATAACTTGTGCACACAACTGTACTTTCACACACAATTTCAAGTTATAATCAGTGCTCATTATTATACCAGACACGTTTTCAGATTTCGCGTGATTATGCGCCGCGGCTCGGCAACATCTTTGGAGCCCGTGGAGAGGCGGCCAGAACGCAGGAGGAGTCAAGGAATTAAACTTGAAAATAGCTTAAGAGATACATTCTGTGTATCTAGTAGATAGACGAGAGAATGTAGCCTAGGTCCTGCCCCGTTTGCCTGGATTTGTTGTCTAGAACCACAGCCACAGGAGGCGAGCGGACGGGAAGGCGGCACGGCCGGTCCGGGCTCATGCCATAATGCTTATTGTTGTCATTTGTGTTGCTGCCACGGCGGCATGGAGGTGCAGACGAAAAGTTGGCGAAAAATATGCAAATTATAATGAAAAACATGACACTTTACATGCAAAGCAACAACAGCAACAATTCGGATACGAAGCTGAGACTGCTGGGTGCTGGGTGCTGGGGATGGGAGTGGGAGTGGGAGTGGGTCTCGGCCCTCAGCCGAGATGTGAATCTGTGGTAGGGCGATTAAGCGGGCCAAATGAAGCGCTCGCACTGCCTCCGCATTTTAATTAAGCAAGCAGCCAAATAGTCGACAACGCGCTGCTATTGCTATCATACCCTTGCAATGGGTAAACACGAATTTGAACAAATGGTTGCCTTCCCAATGCTGCAGGCAATGCGGAGTCTCTTCTGTAAGAGTATCAATAGCTTCGATTTCCATGGATATTTAGCATTTCCAGCCAACCCACTCGGCAATGACACGTCAGGATTTTTCTTTTAGGAACCAAGCCGACTTTTTCTAGATTTGGAGGCTTTGAAATTGTATGATGAGATTTTGAAAAAAAAATACCGCACAAAAATCTTCAATTTTTCATTTGACAGCCTAATATTTCCCAGACGAAAAGCTGAAGCTACAAAAAGTTATAATCCATTTTATAGCTACATTTTTCAGCTTTTCAGAATGGCAAAGTTCATTGCAAGCAGATGTCAGATATTTAGGCTATGTGACACTTAATCAGAGAGCCAAATGCAATTTGCGCTGTTCATTCGGGCTATAATAATGATTGCTGATTGCAATCTGTTGAAATGACAAAAATAACATTTGAAAGAGATTAATGTGTTACTTTACACTAAACATATATACATATATGCGCATGGTAGAGTTTAATTGCTTCCGTTAAACACTGATTGCATTTAAATTGCGAGTACATTACTGCACAAACCATAATATGTTTAACTTCTGTTGATAAGATCCTCTTCGAATACAAAACTCACATTTGTATCAAATTGTAGCTTCTTACTGAAATACCACTGGAGGGTCAACATGTAATCGCCCGTGGGAAAGGGCAGACGCAAAAGTTCAGGCTTCAGATAGAAATCCTGGACAATTTGTGGACCCTGTTATGGAAATACTCGTAACATTTAAATACATTTTGAATACAAAAATATTCGTATATCTTACCACAAAGGGACACGTGTGGTTTATGTTTGTAAACTCTTTAAATATTCCATAGACCAAATTCGGAAAGGGTGGAGATCGCGTTCGCAGAAACCGACAGGCATCAAATCGAATGTCGAATAAAAAGGGCTTGTATCCATTTGCTCTTTTGAACATCCGGATATGAACGTTTATATCGCTAACAGGATGTAGCACCGTCCCATTCATATTGCAGATAACTTTATTCCGACTGACGGCCTTCAGGCGACAGTTATGGAATTCGAACCATGACTTATTGTAGCTTTGGCAGTTGGCATTCGTAAACTTGAAGATAACGGCATCCTGAAATGTTGACACATATTGTTTAGAACTTTTCCACATAAGGATTCCTCTATAGGTACATTTAAGCCAATGCTGAACGCTATCCATACACCGAAGAGCCCACAGATGAAGGGATTAACACGCATTGGATCGTTTCTATATAGCCAACTGTTCAGTAAACTGTGAAAAATCGAACTGATATTCGAAATTTGTGTACATCTACAAATTTCAGAGGTAATTATTCGCTTAGTTATACATACATGTACATATCTCAATGAGAGTATTATAATTAAACGACAATTAAACGTTTCGAGGGTCAGCCAATAATATGGACATTAGTTCGACGACAAAATAATTGGCCAGGATCAGATCCAAAAATATTTAAACTCATTTTCACTACATACATACATATATGTACCTTTTTATTTGTATATTGTATCAAGCATTGGAATATGAGTACACTTTTGCAACACTTTCAACTTTTAACCTTAAGTGGAACGGAAAAGAAAAAGCCATTCTACGATTTCATTCACACACACACACACGCACACACAACAAAGTCATAGAAATTATAGCGGAAAATTACCTTAACGAAAGGGCTTCCGCCACTGCAGTGGTATAACCTCTTTGACATAACTGTACCCCCGTCTGTCTGTGTGACACTGTTATCCAGCCCCAAAACAAAAGCAATTAGATGTCGCCAACTGGCACTGGCACTAACACTGGCTTGACTCGGATTCTGATTGTAAATGTGAATGTGAATGTTGCAAGTGAAGGGTAAGATGCGGGGCATGTGGCAGGGCGTGTGTGTATGTGTATGTGTGTGGCAGAGACCTACATATATAGTAAAAAGTTTTGCCAACGCGATTTTCTTGGTTAAACTATAAATTTACAAGCCACAATCATGGCCGCAATGGAGACGCTGGGCGTCGACGTCGAGTTACCGTTATGTGCGCCCTCATTGTTGGCGTACGAGTATCTCTGTGTTGGTGTGTGTGTGCGTGTGTGTGTGTGCAGGTGTGTTAACAAGTTTGGGTGTTGCGTGAGCCTGAGAGTGTATTAAAAACCATTCTGGTGCACAGTCTCCGGTGTGGCCACACCCCCCACCCACCCTTCCTTTCGACGCTTCTTCACCGTTTCAACGTTTATTTAACCCATGTTTCTGTTGCTTTTACTGTGGTTTTTGTTGTTTCTGTTGTTGTTTCAAGTTGTTGTTGCTGATTTTTATTGCCATTGCTGTTGTTGTTTCTAACGTTAGTTTTAAAAACTTCACCCGCTGCTTAGGGGACGCTTTGGATGGTTGATTGTCGAGGGCTAACATTTTGGGTTGTTGAGGCATTTATCTCTGCTAACGCTGCCGCTGCTGCTACTGCTGCTACTGCTGCTGCTGCTGCTGCTGCTGCCGCTGCTGCTGTTAGCGTCCTTAAAGTTTTTGCCTTGGCAAATCCTGAATGGATTTTAAGTGGAAGAAGTTTAATGATCGAAATTATTCAACATGCTTTGGCTTTATGTCTGTTTTATGGCCAGGCTTAGAGCTTAAACTAGAACAAGCGTATGTTTATGGCAGTTTTGGCAAATAAACATATTCGTTCAGGTTTCCTTTTTTGGCGGATTTATCTGTGCAAAAGAATGGAATAGAATGGAGCTGAAATCTCAGGAAGAAACCTCAAAATAATTCATACCTAACCAAGTGATCTGTGTGAGACTTGAAGCCTTTTTTCGTTTTAGTACACATTTTTTGGCTCCCTTTTTTTTCGAAATTTTTTGCTACTGCTCCGGTCCGCAATGTGCCCACGCTGTCCAAACTGTTTGTGGTGCCTCCTGGCACGATCACAAACGGCAAGCCACAGCCCTCTTCGATGCTATGGTAAGGATGGCGGCGGCAGCTGTGGCTGTGGCTGTGGCTGCCAGGATGATAGCGGCATCTGCAAATGCGCTGCCGCGTGTCCATGCAAGCAACTCGGCCGACTTGGCCCCAGTCCCAGAAATAAGCGCGATTTGCCAATGGGTTGTAGGCCGGAAGTATTGCAAACAAAGGCATTCACATTGCCCGCCTATATGCCAGCCTCGCTGTTCAGGATAATGGCAGAGGACGAGCTACCGGGTCCCAAGACCTGCAAGAATCAGGAGTACTTCAGCTATCATCGCTACTCGTACTATGACTTTCAAACAGTCGTCGGAATGCTGAGGCGGCAGGCAAGCACAGATTGCAAATAAGCCCGACCTGCTGCCTGCCTACCCACCACCCTAATCAACCCAGCTACAGCTACGGCTACAGTTCCAGTTCCGATGGTGGCGCATTATGACACTAATCGTATTAGTGGGACGGTCGTTGGTTAAGGACGGAAAGGGCCAGCCAGATATGTAAGGAGGTCCTTGTTTTTGGAATTGCAGAGGCAAAACTAACGACCAGCAGCCCCAAATGCCATTTCCGCACAATGTGCTCTACGCTCCACACTTTGGGACCGACATTCAATGCTGGGCCCCCTCGTTTCCGGCTTACGTGTGAGATATTTTTTCGTACAGGTGACATAATGATCCGGACTCGCAATCGGCCATCGCTTCGCAGTTGTAATTAGAGGGAAGCGAAGAGGAGAGCAGAGGGCTGCTCCTCATGGTGTGCGTTGGACAAAAGATGCGAGCGATGCTGTTCCACCTCGTGCCGAGGCAACTTGGTAATTTAGCAAATCGGTTTAACAAGTCATCGGGAAAAGGGGAGCAACAACAGCAGCAGCAGCAGCGGCAGGACCGTTCCTTGGCAACCTGCCTTATTAAATTTACTGACGCCATTAGCCTCTTACATTCACTCGAAAGTTACGTTCATTAGTTGACGGTACCAGGTGCAACACATTTTCCCCCAACCCTCCCCGTTCGAGTGTGCGTGTGCCGTGCCGCATGAAGTGTTCCAGCGAATAGTTGAAATCAGAGCTTACGCGGTCGTAAAATATACGCACTGGAAATATTCATAATTTTAGTTCAAATATAAACATATGTACATGAGTAATGCAGCTTTATGGAGCTGCTGTGGGATAAGTGCACATAGAAACATCCATGATCCTCTTATCACACTTATTGAGGAGAAGGGAAGAGTAAGCGAAAGTGAGCGTTCGGGGGCAGAACAGCTCAGTGCCCACTTAAGTGATCGAAGCAATTGTTTATCTAGTGTAGAAAAAGTACATGCAAACATACATATGTATGTATGTACCTTTGTATGTATTTATTTATGTACAATATTCGGCTGTGTAGTAATGAAAGAAAGGTAGATGCATGTGTACATATGTGGTACCCACTTGAACCCAAAGACCATTTCTATTCACACATCCGGTTACCCTTTCCCTCCCAGTCAATTTATCAACTTTAATCGCATGCAAATTTTATGCAGGCTTCGCCATAAGAAGACCCAAACGATATTTCCTAACATTCAAGCAGAAATCTACGACATAAAAGTATGCATAAATATACATACATACATACATATGTACATATGTGTGTATATTTGGCTATGTTTAGTTTTTGTTAACTTTTGGGACTTTTGGAGGCTATGTTAACGGCTTTTGCTAATCACATGGCGGCACTCTTTGTGATTGCTCCCCACTTCAACCACCGCCCACCCCACCAGTCAGCCTCTGGCGCGTAGCATTTGCATTTCAGCGACATAATTTTTGGTCGTATTGTTAGCCGAAGCCACAAAACATGACCGAATCAAAGCATTTGCATAATTAATGAATTCTATGCCCAGAGAACTGCCATTGTGATGTGGTTTGCTCGAGCAACAAATTCATGGAAATTTATTTTAAAAAAGGATTCGATTGCGTGTGTAGTAGGTTTTGGTTAGAGAGTTTCGCTGGATTCCTCAATACATATTAACCTTAAATATCCCTATTAACCTTTACCTTGCCTTAGAGACGTGATTTCGTTTAAATCTAATTCGATCGAAACCTCACTGCCAGCTTTCTTGGTACCACAAAACGTTAATTTCCGTTATGTGTCAATAAATATGATCCATCATGGGTGGGACAAAGAACCTTAATGGCAAAGGGCCACCGAAAAAGCAGGAAAAATACGCGTATCATGTTATAAGGTTAATGGAGAATTAACTGGGGCGTAGAGTCAAAATAAAAGTTCGAATTTGATGGATCGAATGCAGTTGAAGGCAATGAATGAGTATGGATGAACGAATGAGTATGGGGGACATGTGAATACACCCAAAGAGTTGGCCCGTTCTCTCTCTGTCTTTCTCTCATGCAATTTACACAGTCGAACAAAGTTTTTGGAACACGTAGCTCGATGGCAGCTGCCGTTGTCATTGGGGTTGGCTTCCGCTCTGTGTTTCGCTACCAAAAGTTTGCACACACACACACTCGGCGCACAGCAAACAAAATTGCAAATAAATTTTAATTGTTTTGAACAATTAAAAATTAAATTTAAAAAATAGTACATCCACGAACGGAGGGGCAGGCCAAGGGGCACACAAATTTTCGCTCTCTCTATCTCTTTCTCGCTCTCCTATTGAATTTGTGCAAATGTTTTCCCAACTACGTGAGTGTGTGTGCGCATACTGGTGTGGAGCACTGTGCTGCTGCCACTGCTGGCTGCTAAACAAATTAAATTAGACAACTTTTATTCATTCGTTTGACATTTTTATTTGTTTTCAAACTCATTTTGCCAGAGGAGGAACTTGAGGAGGACCAAAGTGGAGACCGAACAGGACATTTGAACAATTAACAACAAATACAATTTGCAGACTTTCGTCGTTCACAACATTTTTGACCAACAACTGCTTCTGTTTAATTTCCCCCCTCTGATCCTGCCCTCTATTGTGAGATTTTAATTAAATGCCATTTGCATAAGGACCAAGACTCGGCGGCATCTTCTTCCTGTGGCATTCCTGGGCTTAAAATAAATATCACAAAAATAATATTAAAAAACAATTTATGACACTTTCTTTGTTTTATCAACATGTGAACAGGAAAAAGAGAAAGATCGAGAGAGAGATAGATAGATGGAGAGATAACAATGCTTATCGATGGCTGATTGCAATCAAGGCAGCCAGACACTCGGAAATACTACTTGAAATGCTAAGAACCTGCCTTCTTGGGTCGGACTGACCACACAAAGCACATCATTCACATCATTCGCATGTCGAATGAATCGATTGCTCGTAGCCATAATGATGTTCGAAAGCCAGGTGTTCAAATAGCCAAACTTTAACTTATTTTCGTGTTAATAATGAAACAATTGCAACATGTTTCTGCAATCAAATATGTGTATCTATTTATAAACTTCTTGTAACTTGATTGATCAAATATTGTGATTCAAAACAAAGCTTTAAAACCACATTATCATAGCATCATGTGAGATACTTAGTTTGAAGCATTTCTGCATTAATTTTAATGCCATTTCAAGTAATTACAGAGCTTCTTCTAGCACTCACTCGCACCCCCAGCACCGCCTATCACTCCCTATCACCCCCTAGCACCCCCTAGCACCCTCTAGCACCACCTAGCACTCCCCACATGGTGTAGAACAAGTGACAGTAAACTTATTGATAAGACTTTGCAATCTGTACCCCTCAATCGAGGCTCGCGATTGATTGCCATCTCTCTTCAATATCAGTATGTCTTTGACAGTGGCAACAACAGCGACCAACAGTTTACTCCACCCAAAAAAGCACCTACATTAATAATAATACAACAACAACAAAATAAACCTTATCGGCAATGCCACTGAAACTGCTGAGATTGTGGCTACCGTTGCTTCTGTTCTTCCATCACCTGCACGCTGAATGTGAATCAAATTATTAAATGGCAAATCTTTAAATATTTTAATTTTAATTGTCTGTTGAATTTGCAGCTCCCCAGTGCTTTCACTTTACGTGGGTGGGTGCCTATGAGAATCACTCGAATATTCACACAGAGACCTGCGACTCGAGAGTGGGTGACTTCAATGATATTCCCTGTGAAATGCCGCTGGTCGTGACAGGTGAGTAGAAGCAACCACTGGCTATTGGCGGCTAATCAATAACTCTGGGTTGCGGAAACAAACCTTTTTAGCCAACGATACGGTGCCGGATGTAAAGGCTCTGTGGCACAATATGACGGAGAATCGCGAGAATTTCCTCTGTCAAATGTCGCCGGGCTTTTCGTGTGTCAAGTACTCCTACATATTCAAAGGAGGAAGTGAGTATGAATCCTTAAAGTGCAATATTAACTCCTCCACCTCCACCTCGCTCTCTCTCTCTCTCTTTGCAGTCCAGAACATCACGTACATGTGCGCCAGGGTGAACAGCAGCAATGGCTGCTATCGACAGACCCATCCCACTGGTATGCAAGTCGAGGCCTGTGTGTGCACGTCCCGTGTCGGACTGATACCCTGTAATGGGTGCTCTTCAACCACTCACTCCATCCATGTAATGGGCTTGGCCCTCTGTTTGCTCAACGTTTATCAATTGCTGAATAAATATCGAATAGTTTGACACACTCTCCTCTTCCCACCTACCACCGCCGGGACCAAGGGGGCCCACCCGTAATGTAATGTGACATTTCCGTGCTTTTTTGATTTTTGACAAGTTTTATGAAATTTATGTGCATTCGTTATAGGCCATATACAAATCCGTTTTTAATGGCTCTTTTTTTCTGTTTTGTTTTGTTGTTGTTGTTGTTTGTGTGTGAGGCCAACCGCTGCGGCCAAATGAAGTGCCATAATTTATTTACCCGCCCATTAATCACACATGCAATGCTGATGATGACAATGACGTTGCTGACGTTGCCGATGATGTCCACTGTCTATAAAAACTTCTCATCGTTTTTTTGAATAAATAAACAAAAATTTGCACATAAATCAAAGTATTGTACGTGTTTTTCTTTCTCTTTTTTGTTTAAAGAATAAATTACAGAAATGTTTGAAAATTATTTTCACTCACTCAGGCAATTTTAAATTATTTATTTTATAATTATTTTCATTAAATGTTGCAACATTTAATTTATGTTGAATATAAATTAAATTAACATTAAAAGGCAAAAACATTTTTTTAACAAAAATTCCAAAAAAAATGCAAGAAAAATAGCATTATCTGTGAAACAAACATATGTATGTACATATGTATGTATGTACGTAAATATACATAATATACATAATAATTTTATTAAAAAATGCATTCATCAGTTAATTAAATTCCATTTATTTTAGCATCAAATGATACGCATAATTTTCCATAAATCCAATTACATTTTTCCAACTCACATTTCTGCAATATTCGAAATTATTTTAAATAAATAAAATACTGTGGTAAATCAAAATCCTAACAAAAATACAGCCACGGACACGACACGGACACACAATAATCACAGACCAATAGACACTGGCCAATAGGGAGTGGTGGGGACAGGGGGAACAGTAAACAATACAGGCGATAAACGAAACACCAGACAACACACAAACACACACACACAATTCCAGTTGGGAGGGACACACACTGCGTATGAGCAATGAGTGAACAGCCAGAGATGGGGTTGTGGAATTGGAGGGGGTTGCAGCCACCACAGATTGGCAATGCCCATTGGCACAGCCGGGGCTCAAATAAACTAATTTTAATGCCTTGCATTGTGGCCGGAGCACGCAATGCAGCTCAATTGGGATGCAAATGGCAGCAACGGCATCGAAATGGTGGAATCGAAGGATTCAGAGCCTGCACACAGAATTTCAGGGAACTTCAGTGAGTAGTGGGAGAAGTGGCACGGGGCAGGGGACACGGGGCACGGGGCATGTCCAGCCGTTGGTCAATTGCATCTGCCATAGAGAGAGAGAGGTTTCATCTCTCGATATGCACAAGATATTCGCATATTTATTTTTGTATTCCCGCATATATTTATACTCGAATTCGATTTCGTGTTCGTGCCCCCTCTCTCTCACACTACCTCTCTCCCTCTCTCTTGTATTTGCAATGCAAAATGAAAATGTACACAAAAATCAAAAAAAAAAAATTTCAACAGACATTTGTAAATTATGCCGTTATGCCAGTGGATATTAACACTTGAAAACCGACAAGAAATATTTTACCCACTACCAAAAAGGGTATAATGGGATATTTTGTACGAATCTGCGTGCTCAAATAAATAACAACGTTTCGCCTCAAAGAGCACTGTGGATTTTTTTGCAGCTTTGCAGCTATTTGGATATGGTATGCGTACAGGGTATGTCCTGGTCCAGACATTCATGGATCGATTTTAATTTATATTTAAATTTAATTTATTCGTTGCCTCTTGCTGTTGGCCAGCTGTTATTAAAAATTGCAGCCATATTTTTTAAATTCTGAAATTGTTTTTAAGTTTTAAAGAAATTTATTCTGTTAATTTTGTAGATATCAACATTAAAATATGCAAACATTTTGTGTGATTTTCGTACACACTAGTTGCGTTCTTTACTGTATTTATTTCCATAGATAGTCATGCGAAATCGTTTTTTTTGAAACACTTTGGGGCCTTAACGAAGAAATTTGCACAATAAACGAAATTGCCAAAAATACAATTGAGCTTCGGCCGGAGATTGGTGTAGGCGACCAGCAGCAGCAGCAGCAGCAGCCACAGCCACGGCACTTTAATTTGCCAATTGTATTTATAACAAGCAGCCCAATATACAGTACGTTTCAATGCTAAAGGTTATGGCTTTAAAATACTGAGAGCTGCAAAAATGTGCTACTGGCCTCTGCAAGATACAGATACGCATAGAAATCCAGTGTATAGCAATCCTTTTCTTTCATAGTTTATTCATACTTATTATGTATTCATTCGCTTCCAGCCATATCATGATGAAATGCACCGTACGAATACTCGTACTCGTGTATGGCCAATATATTCGGTTTATGCATAAATCGAATCATGCCATTGGCCTGCTAGCTCCCCGCATTATCTACCAATAGAGACCCAAGCTGGGCGAGTGGGGATACTGAGCCGAGGAGTGTTAAAAATAAATAAATAAACATAATTTGATTTTGCCATTTCGTTAAAGGGGCGAATTGTGGGCGGTTAGGGGTGGGGGGGGGGGGGGGCCATTATAATGCCATGTTTATGCACTGTCCGATTTGCTATTGTTTTTGTTTTTGTTTTTATTGTTGCTGGCTATTTGTTTTAGCATTTTGCCTAGACAGTTTTATGTACCGCCAGATATGGAGGAAGAGGCGCATAGGCCAAAGAGTCGCCATGCACAATGTACGAGGTTCGATGGAACGTTAGATGTGCGTGTGATTTATTTGTCTGCCTCCCTGCTTGTTGTTCAACAAGCATTAGCTCGGCCTGCCCAATAAAACTGATGATAAACGAAATGTGATTAGTATTAAAGCAATCACAGAAAGACCAAAAACAAAAGAGTGGGCAAAATGGCGAGAGATAAGCGAGGATTTCGCCTAACAAATGGCATAGAAATATATTTGCAAATGCAGCTCAAATAATATAAAATATGAATATTAATATTTATTTCAAATATTATTTTTCAGCATTTATATGGATCTTATTACGATTCGACTGGTCTTCTTTTACGGACTATCGGAACAATACCCCAAAAAGCTCTCTCTCTGTGTGTGTGTGTGTGTGTGTGTGTTTGTGTGTGCATCAACAATGAGTACACTCATTCCTATTCACCACATACGCTCAATTATTCATTTGCTTCTTTTTGTTTGTTTGGATGAACTGAATTTTCGAGGCGTATTTGTTTTTCTTTTCGAGTGAAGGATGGAAACCAGGCTACCCAGCTCAGTGGCTACCCAGCTCAGTGGAGGAAAGAGAAGCATGGACCGGAAGGATGCAAGGAAACCACAAAAACCGCAACGAATTTAGCACGAAGCTTGACCAAAAGTAGGAGCGGATGGGGGTGTGGTCTGGTGCGGTGGGTTGGGTTGGGTTTGGAGTTTTGTCTAGATCGACTGCATTTGAATGCAGCGCTCGACAGCCAACTGAAGCGTGACAGGCAACAGAGGGAATGAGCAAGGGAGATCTGGAGGAACAGTGGCCAAGGAATGCATTAAAAACAGAAAAGAACTCAAGTACAAGTTCCATAGGAATAGGAATCTTAATTCGGTTATTCAAACCAAATATCGAATACTATATATTCGAATCAAAGCGAAATGCAAATGAATAACCCACCCAAATGAGAGCCGCTGCGGTTCTGCCATTAATTGGCAATTTATAGCAGGGACACCCAACCCAACCGCCGTCCCTGACATTCTCTCTCTTCATTTTCACGTGCTCGCTCAAGTGAAAATTATCATTTCCAGCGAAACTAAATTGCCTTGGTCCCGCTTGGTCCCTCTCCCACTCCACCCCCATAGTCAACCCACACACGGCTCCCTAAAAATAGCAAAAACGAAACAAAGCTAAAGGCAATGCCATAAAAATGTACAGAGAAAGCAAACGACACCCACACACAAAACACCAGTCAAAAAAAAAAACCAAAGAAAAACAAAACAGAAAAAAAAACCAAAAAAAAATAGAGAAGAAAGAGTGCAAACGAAGGAGAGGAGAAAAAAACGAATGGACGAAGAAGGAACGGGGGACAATGGAGGAATAAAAAGCCGCGCGAAAGTCGACAAAAGTTTAGCCGGGGACAAACCGTCCAGGACGACCGCAAAAGGCAACAGAAGTCTGTCTGCTCTCTCCATCTCCATCTTCTTTGAGCCAACCCTCTCTCGCTCTAGCGAGACGATATCAGAAAAAAACGCCCAGAACGAAAAAGATGTTGACTCATTAAGCGACAGCAGAGATGCTCTAAAGGAACTTTGATTGATCCCTGAATTAATATTGAATGCAGTCCGCATTGATAACGTATAGAGAAAGAAAGCAATAAAAAAGATTTACAGCATGTACAATAAAAAGAGAAAAGATATATGGAAAACGTCACAAAAAAAAGGAGAGTTAAAAAGAGTTGTATCCCTTCTATACAAAGATTACGGATACATTTTATTCTCTTATACGAAATTCGATTAACTGAGCATAACCCTTAAAGAATTATCCCTAACCTTTAAAACTTTATCATGTTAACCCATTTAATGGACCTTTAATTGTGTAGGGTATCGAGGTGAAACCCAACCAGCGATTTATCGCATTTTGCTGTGGTCGGCATTAGTTACGCTGAATTTTATCACAATTGCAATTCTTTCTAGTCGAGAACACCCACCCACAATCCCCCCGAATATAATCATTTATTCGTATCTTTTCGACTGGTTCTACCATTTGTTGGACGCAATGGATGGAGGTGGCTGAAAATATCCGACTCTGGCCAGCTGCCCTGCCAACTGTCCGAAACTCCAAAAATTCGCGCCTCTAATTTCCACGTTTTTGGCCTTAAATAATCATAATTTGGCCTTTTGTGGCGCCCAGCACAGAAGCTGTAGATGATTAACGCGTCCTCTGGGTGGGAGACTCTTTAAATGGCTCTCGCCGAAAACTTGCATTCATTTTTAAGCCCAATTTCTCATTAGCAAATTCATTTGGCTGCACTCCAACTGCCGGGAATTGGTGGTAGTGGTGGTGGTGGTGATGGTGGTGGGACGCCATTTCCCTTTAGCCCCTGACTTATCAGTAGGAAGAACCATAGAAAATATCCATTCAAATTGAAGGAGTCGAAGTGGCAATACACTTTTCCAATAAGCCAAAGCTGTGCGGTTCGATTGGTGCACTAAGGCAGAGGCAAAGGATGATTTCCCAATGGAGAGACGCTCTACTCGAATTGTTTTTTTTTATTTGTTAATTTGTAAAGCCTGAATCCCCCCTTGAATGCTTCGAAAATGCTCAATTTTTCTGTCAGAGTATCTACAAAATTGGAAAATGTAAAAATGCTTCAAAAAATTATCATTTTGCAGGGCCTAATGACTTGTGCAAAATGTCAAAAGATACTTCGACTCCCAGATATGAGAGAGAGACAGAGAGGTGCTGGTTCTCTCCCCCCTCTTATCTGCTTCGAAAATGTAGCCATTTTTGGGAGCAAAATGTTTGCTTAATTGTCAAAAATTCAAGAGAGCAAAAAAGACAGAAAGAGCTACAGGCCAGAGAACTATGAAAAGGCACGACAATGACAGGAGAAGGAGTGAGAGTGGGGCGCGGGTGGGTAGGAGCCTGGGTAGGTAGTTGATGAGCTGAGGGATGAGCATTAACCCAGTTAACCCATTAAAGCCGCCTCATAAATTCAAAGCCACAACAGACCCCCCCAACAAAAACAACAGCAACAACAACGACAGGCGTGGCTTCCTTTGTGGCCTTTTGCGGGCCCGGGCACCGTTTTTCGACTCATTAAAGCCAACTTCACGCAATTAGCCTAATAAGCTGCCCTCGCCAAGGGGTGCTGGCCCCCAACAAAAGCCAAAAGATAGAGAATCATGAGGCGAAAGGGACAGCAAGGGCATAAGATTGAGAGAGGAGAGGCGAGTAAACATAGTAAATGTATATAAAACGATATTGTGGTTCACATTTTGCACTTTTGCTCAATTAACTCAATTAATTGACATTTAAAATGCATGTGGTGAAATTAAATACATACATGTGGGTTCGTAAAGGACAACAGCGTATGT
Organism: Drosophila subsilvestris; assembly: GCA_035043285.1. Taxonomy (NCBI): domain Eukaryota; kingdom Metazoa; phylum Arthropoda; class Insecta; order Diptera; family Drosophilidae; genus Drosophila; species Drosophila subsilvestris. The sequence continues at coordinate 10,776,244 of JAWNNB010001922.1, read as the reverse complement.
ACATACATACATACATATGTTCATACATATATAGAGGAATGTTAATTTAACTTTCAACCTGCCCGTTTGAGAACAGTTTGCTCAGCTGAAAGTTTGGCGTTAAATAAGAAGCTTTTGGATCAAAATGGATTTACAGAAGCACTTGAGTTGTAAACTACATAAACTTGAAGAGGATAATCTAATAAAACGATGCATTTTACAAGTTTCTCCTGTTCACAGCACCTGACCAAAAACAACAACAGAAAAACCGACAAACTATAGAAAGGGGAGCAAGAGAAAATGCACACACAATTAACACTACGAAGAAACGGTACGGTACTCTGTATCAGCAAAGAAAAACAGAAACAATATAATTTTGCACTAACCTTTTCTTAACTCCCGCACCGGTACTTCTCTTTCGTTGCTTTTCTCGCCGCTTCCATTCTGTCCATTTGGCTTTTTCGCGCTCGATTTTTCGGTTTATTTTTCCCCCGATGTTTATGCAAAAAAAACACGCACCGCACACACAAATTGGCTTTGGAAATAAGCGATTCGAATAAGAGGCACATATTTATGTACTTATACGTATTAACATTAGGCGAGGCATTAGATTTAAATAATTTAAAAAAAAAACACTCACACGACACTACCGCACCGAACGAAAAAGAACTTGTAATGGCGATCGGGAGCGCGCCAACAGCTCGCTTCATGCTCTCTTCTTCTCCTTTCTTGTTCTTCCTAGTTCTGACTCATTAAAAATTGGCATGCCATGCACGAGTCCATTGGCTCTGCTGTGCACATGGACCATGCACACACTATTACCGCTGCCAGCCGACAAGCTGTGTCTGGGGTGCTCTCCATGAATAGGGTATCCACGCGTAATCCAAATCTCTTCCTTCTTCGCTCTCATTCCTTTGTGTGCATATGTGTGGGTGTGTGTGTGTTTTGCATGGCATTTGAGCTGAGTGTGAAAGGGACGGCGGAAAAAGATGCCTCTGGATCCAAGAAGACGTGGCGTGGTGTGTAACGGAATCTTGGAGCATACATACGTGCTGCCTCTCTCTCTCTGTCTCTATCTGGCGATTTGGCAGCTTTAGCAGAAACTTCGATGCCCCCCTGGCCACAATTGATGACAATTAAGGAATTGGTCTCGAACATAAAATATATTCTCGATTTACAATGCATTTTTGACCCTTTTCGCCTAAACAGCTCTGCATGAAAATGTAACAATTGAATTGTATGTAGATGTTTTGTTTGCTTGTGTAGGTGTAACCTCTTGTCGGGTGTGTGTGTGTGGTGGGTGTACCTCTTGGCAATCTGTGTACAAATGTTGCGGGACAACAAATTTCGATAAACGCGAAACATTAACAAACAAAAAAAACTATGTAACAAATGAACTAAAAACTATTTTCCGTCAGGGCAGGCCATCTGGTACAGGAACTGGATGATGGTGCGCGTGGGCCGGCCAGTCATGCGATCTTTCAGCAGATACGGCAGCGGATTGTAGCGCGTCAACATGCCGACATTGCGTATGTCCAGATGGGCCCAATCGACACACGGAACGAGCTCGTGTAGCACGGCGGCGGCGATGCAACTGGAGGCAGGGCCACGTCCACGGTTGCTGATATCGAATGTCTCGTTGGGTGAAATCAGCTGCTTATAGTAGCGCCACAGGGGAAGGCGCCAAACGCGATCACCGGTGAGGCCGCCAGCCTTCTCGAACTGCTTGTATACAAAATTCGAGTTGCTGAAGATTCCGGCGGCTGCTCCTCCCAGCGCTGGACAGACAGCGTAGCCCACAGTGGCAACATCCACGACCATGCGAGGCTTGAAAGTGGTCTGAGCGTAGAGCAAGGGATCGGCCATGGCCACAACACCTGCCTTGCTGACATCCACGAATCCGAGTGTCTTGCCATTCAGAAGGCAAACCACATCGCCAGGCTTGGCCGCCATGCCGGAGGCCATATTCTCGCACAGCGGCAACACTGCCGATATGTTTATGGGCAGCGACAGAGCGGAGGCGGCACGGATTACACCCACGCAGACGGCAGCGCCGGCCATGCAGCCGCGGTACATCGATAGACAGTTCTTGGGGCGAAGGCAGAGGCCGCCGCTGTTGAATGTGATTCCCTTACCCAGCAGGAGAATTGGCTTGTCCTCGGGAGCGGTGCCGCAGTAGCTGATTTCCAGGATGATTGGCGGCTCGCAGCTGCCTTTGGCCACCGTCAAGAAGCTGTTTAGGTTCTTCGACTCAATCCAATCCATGCCACGTACCTCCACAGAGATGCCGCAGGGGCACAGCGAATCCACCGCTGACTGTGCAAATATTGAGGGCGTCATCTGATTCGCTGGCGTATCGGACAGGCGACGTGCCAGATTCTGTGATTCGGCCTTGAACAGGCCCCGGGTCCAGGCCTCCGTGTCGGGCGAGTCGTACAACTCCAGCTTGGGAATGAGTGTGCGATCCCGACGGCGCCGGTTGGTGTTATAGCGATAAATGGCCAGGGCGCTGCCCTCGGCCGCCTGCTCTGCATACTCCATCGAGTCGACGAAGATATCTGTGCAGCCCTGCATTTGTAGGGCACGTGCACCCACACCGGCAGCGACGCGTGCATTCTCCATGCCCTCATCGATCATTTCCAGTTCGTTGAAGCCGACCCCCTCCTGTCCCACGCCGACCACAGCCACTGCACGAAACTCGGCGTCCACGTTCATGAAGACACGGCCCTTGCCCAGCTGACCCTTCAGTCCAGTCTCGCGTATGAGTTCTGTGATCTTACCCTGTACACGATCATCAAACAGTTGGCCCGATGAGGTCATCTTAGGCTCGCGATCGCCCTCCTTGGCATACACGCCCACCACAACGCCCTTGATGACCGAGTCGCACTTCTCGGCGTATTGGCGCATCTGCAGCTGTACCACAGCGCCAAATCCCGCCTGCGATGAGCACTGGACACGCCTGTACAGGTTGTTCATCAAGCGTACAGAATGCATCGCTTGATGACGGTGATTTCTCCCCACAAAGTTGAGTTGCAAAAGTTCGGTTTAAAAGTTTTAAAATTTCAATTTTCAAAAATGGAGAAGAAAACTAACAGTTGTTATTCCAGAAGCTATGGCGAAAAGAATGAGATGTGTCAGGGCTCACAGGGTCTCTAAGGGGAAATTTCAGACCCAACGCCTGCTACGATTCGATGGAATTTTGGAACGGAGACTTTTACACACAATCGACATACATATTTATTTATTCTCACTTAATCAAAAGAAACAAAAGTTTTATTCCTCATCGGAATCGGATTGATTTGCTGGCTTGAGGCTGCCAAAGACCTTGGCCGGTATGGCCTTCTGTTCGAAGCGCAGTTTCTTCATGATGAGACCCTCATCATCGGTTTTGGTTGGGGCCTGGCCTGCCGCCTCAGCTTGGTCTCCATTCGGTGGATGCTGCTGCTGCTGCTCCTCCTCCTCGTCGTCGTCGTCGTCGTCTTCCTCGCTGTCGCCAATATCAATCTCATCCGGATTGATAACCGTATTATTCTTATCCTTGGCGCCGCCTTGGGTCTCGCCGCGCACAAACATGATATTGCTGGCCGCCCTTTCGGTGGGCTTTTGCTTGGCCTCGGCTGCCGCCTGACGTGCCTTCTCCTCGAGCAATCGCATGGCATCCGGTCCGGAACCAGCACCAGCATCGGCAGCCACGCCATTCGAATTCGTGTTGACAAATTGTGCAGCCATCATGTTGACCTGAGTGTTGTAGGTGGCCTGAATGGAGCGCTTGATGCGCAGCATTTCACGCATCGTATCCTCGTTGCCATGACGCACCTCGAACTCCTTCCAGGTCTGCCAGAAGTCAGCCGTGATGCGGGGATCGCACACCTGTTGGGACACAGCAGAACAGAGCTTAGCATATTGAGTATAAAAATGGTTTGAATCTAGCACTCACCTGCGAACAATGCGCATAGATGGCTCTGGCCCGATCCACCTCGCCCAGCTTCGTCTCCAGTTCGGCGAATTTCACGCACATGTGACGCATATGCTGCTCGGGCAGGGCCTCGATGGCCTTCTCGTAGATCTCCCTGGTGCGTGGCAGTCCGTAGATTTCGGCCGCTTTCTTCACGAATATGTTGTACATGTCGAACATCTCCTCCTCCTTGACGGCGGACGTGGCGCGATCGTAGACTGACATGGCGTGCCGCGCCAGGCCGTGCTCCTCCTCCAGCTTGGCGTAGAGCAGATAAAAGTACTTGGCATGCTCGGCGGGACACTGATCCAGGCACTGCTCGAAGAGGTCGCGGGCACGCTCCAGCTTTGTGCCACCGTACCGGGCGAGGAACTTGCTCAGATACGAGTTCCAGATGTCATACACATTGGGCCACTTGAACAGGGCAATGCCCTTCTCGTAGGCACGATAGGCCTCCTCGAAGTAGTTGTGCTCCTCGAGAAACATGCCATAGTTGATGATCACCTGCGGCGTGCAGATCTTCAGGTCGATGATGCGCTCGTACACGGCCTTGCAGGTCTTGAAGGTGCCAAAGGACTCCTCCAGATCGGCATACATGGACCACACCTTCAGGGATCTGTGGAGGCGCGACTGAACTGTCTCCGTGTCATCATGATAGGCCACCTTCCGCTTGGGCATTGCCGTGGCGCGTTGCATCAGCTTGAGCGCAGCCTCGAACTGCTGCTGGCGCAGCTCCATCTCCGCCCACTCACACCACACGGCGGCCAGATCCTCCACCTTGACATACTCCACCTCGGTACCCCGCTCGAAGACCACGCGGGCATCCTCAACCTGGCCATTGGACTCGTAGAACTTGGCAAACTCCACCCAGAGGGTGTGCAGCTTGCCCACCGCCAGCTTGGGCTGGACTGTCTGCACGGCCTCCGTGTAGGTGTTGATGATCTCCGTGGGCTTGTCCTCGTACAGATTCACCCGCTTGTGCCACTCGTGAACGTTGTGGGGATTCTGGCGTAGCAGGACACTGTTCAGCAGCAGCAGACGCCTCTCCATGAGGTATTCAAAGCGCGAGAGGCGTAGCTCCACATCGATGTCATCCTCTTCGGTCGCCTCCTCGTTCTTGGCCACCTCCTCCATACGCTTGTTCAGCGACAGCTCCTCGAACTGCGCATACTCGTCAAAGACTTGGGTGAAGTCCCGCACTGTGGTCACCGTTTGAATGGCCTCCTCGTAGATGTCCCTGGCCCGGTCGAACAGGCCCGAGCGCACATAGTAGTCGGCCAGGGAGTTCCACAGGTGTCCCAGTTGATCTGTGTAGCGCCGCAGGCCGCCCTAATGATGGCGTCCACGTTCAGGGAGTGCACCTTGTGCGGATTCTTCGAGATGAGGTCGCACAGCTCGTTCCACAGCTGGTGGTTGGACTTGCCGTGCTTCGACACGAAATGATCGTTGTCCACTATGTCCGCCAGCTGCTGGGCCGCCTCGTCCAGCTTCTCCACCTGCTGCAGATACTCCACATACTCCTCGGCGTCCTCGGGAAACAGCTTCAGATAGCGTCTGTACACCCTCAGGGCCGTTTCGGGCATATCGAAGCGTTGCACGAACTTCAGGAACAGCGGCCAGATCCTGCCGTGCTGTGTGATGGGCAGCGCCCTCAGTGCCCGGTCGAAGACGTGCCGAGTGCGCGTCACCTTGCATTGGGCGGTCATGAACACCCCATAGTCGATCCAGATGCGCGGCATCTTGTGCATAAAGACGAGGGCCCGCTCGAACGTGTTGTTCACCTGCTCGTACATGGGATCTGTGGGTATCTTGCCCCGAACCTGCTTCCTCCGCGTTCGCAGATAGTTGTACCAAATCTTGTAGCTGCCGGGCAGCTCCTTAAGGGCGCGCTCGTACACCAGATTCACACCATTATTGGGCGCCTTGGCCTTGTGATCTATGTAGCGAAGCCAGTGCTTCACAGAGTAGGCATTCCTAAGAATTTCCTCCTCATAGGGCACATCTTCCTCTTCCTGCAATAAATGAACACCATCCCATAAGTGAGTGTCAAACAAACGTCAAACTGTAATTACTTTGCAATACTTACAAAATTCAGTTCCGCATTTGGGTTTTTAGTGGTTTTTGCCACCATTTTCGCGGCCCAAATTTGCAATTTTCACAAAACAACCAAAAGCCGAAAAACGTTTTTCATGAGCGTCTATAAAAACAGCTGTTGCTGGAGAGTTGCCACGTCGGCGTGAGACAATACCGACATATGCGATAGTATCGACACAGTTAAAAAAATATTGCCTTAATCGACATTAGCCCACATAACCCGACATTTATCCAAGAATATAAAATAATTTTACGCATTTTAGGTGGAAAATAACGAGGCAATTTCTTTTTTTTAAGTAGAGCTACAAGGTGAATTGACAAACAGTATTATTTTCCGCGCTTCAGCTCTAGGTGTTCAACTGTTTAAATACAGCGGGGTTGAGTGGGCTAAGTTAATGTTTTCTTCGGTATATTTACGGTATATTAAAAAATTAGGGTATTTTTCTGAGGGTCAGGCGGGCATATTTTATCGAGAAGTCCGCGGTCACACTGCTGTTCGGTTTCGATTTAATAATAATAATAATTTAATTTCGCAAAATTCTCGCAAGAGACAACAACATAGTTCGATCCCTTAACAAATAGTCGAAATTCACTCAAATTCAAGTGTTGACATCTCAATTGCCAAATTTTACGCAACGAAAGCAGCTGCTACGCTACGGTCGTGAAGTGTGACGAAGAGAAAAAGCAAAAGAAGGAGAAGTGGAGGAGAGAAAAGAGGCGCGTTGGCAAGCAAAAATCAAAGTCTGTAAAAAAATAAGTTGAAAATTCTATAAATAGCTCAAAATGACGCGCTTGAAACATTTCTAAAAAAGTTCATAAAACATAAGAAGTCTTCGAATTTTTTGTAGTGGTAAATATCAATATTCATCCTTGTGTGCGTGTGCCTTAAATATTTTCGCACACCACACACCCAACCACACAACCTCACACACACACACGCACACTCAATTTTCCCCCCCCTCGCATTGATTTTCCCGATTTCCCTTGAGACCAAGACCCGTTCTTATAAGCGAAGCGGCATTCTAATTGGTCCACACATATCCCAACTGAACTCCGCTATGGCCGCTCTTCCACCCCCGAACGCTGTCCATCAGCTGTTTTTGGTCTCTAAATTTTCCATGCTCTTGTTTTGATCAGCAAGCGGAAAATTTTCCGGTCTTTTAGGGCTCTGCGCTTCCTGTTTCCTTGGAAGTAAATAGCGGCCTGCAAGTGTTAAATGGATGATGGCCTTCGGCTAGCCGGTTTCCCCCACCCACACAATTGACACACTGAGAGCAGCAGCAACGAAGCTTTCAGCTGCATATGTACAGCTTTTGCAGCCACCAAGAGCTTATTTTTTAAAGGGCATCACAGATGGGATAGAGTATAGTTTATATTTATCCATAGAAATTCTGTGTAAAAAAAGTCATGAAATTATATTTTTTTGTTGAAGTTTTTGTATGATTTAGCAAGCAATTAAACTTTACATTTTCTGCTTAAAATGGGGTATTATGGGGTATTAAAACTAAATTTTATGATGGCTTTACCCCCTTAACAATGGTATTCTCCCACACATCTCAGTTGTTTCTTCGTCACATTTTAAACATTTCAACGTGACCATACACTGCCAAAGCTTTGCTTCGTATAAAAATAGCTTTCCACGTTGATCAAAGTGTTTTATTGATTCCATTTGTCTGTTATTCTCTTACTTTACTTGCAGCCAAAAGCAACGACACAACCGCATCAGCGATAACCAATAAAAGTGCATAATAGTATTAATAGTAATTATAAATATAAAAAGAGAACTTTGTTCTTCCATAAATGTCCCATAAATAAGTGCGAAAAGTTGCAATTTGCCACCATGTCGCGTACAAGTAATTTGTTTTTCAATTCATCGGTGAATTTAGAGACTAAAAAGTGTAATTGTTGATAAACAACAACAACAACAACAAAAACAAAACAAAAAAACACACCACACAAAGTAAAAACAAAAAGTTTAAATAAAAGAAAACCTCAGGTACAAAAAAACCAGTTTGTAAGCGACAGAGAGAGAGAGAGAGAGAGAGAGATTGTTCCAGAAGAGCCAGCAGACATAGAGAGAGAGAGACAGTGCAGCAGGCAGGTTGACAATTCCACAGCAGGGGGAATACATTCCAGTAAACAAACATTCCATCCCAACACCCACTCAAAACCCTCGAGTCGGTTACATTTTGCAAGTGAAGAAATCGGTTTACTGCCTAATGGCAACATCGCTTAATAAGACGAGACACAGGCGCAGATTGGCTGCGATCTCGTTCCTATCAAATATTTCATTAGATGGCACACACCGTGACACAAAATTTGGCGCAACATTTGGCAGCAGCATTATCTGCAACCAGAATAAGAATCCGACACCGACCTACAGCAACGGCCACGCCTCGTCGGCGTTGGGACTGGGCGCCGGAGGCTACCATCAGCACTATCAGCAGCATCATCACCAGCGCGGCCATTCGGCCCAGCAGCAGGCGAAGCAACAGCAGCAGCAGCAGCAGAATCACCAGTATCAGCAACAACAGCAATCGTCGCCCCATTATCATCAGCAGCAGAATGGTGGCACCTCCATACCCATCCTCTGCACCGCCATCGATGTCCACATCGGGGGCGGCGGTGTCGGGGACTTTGGCATGCTTCTGGACGAGTGCAGCACCGCCGCCGCTGCTGGCGGTGGCAGTGATGGTGATGGGCATTTTAGTGAAACTGAAAATATGGGTCAATACTTGATGAACGTCCTGCACACCGACCACAGCGCGGCGACCATCAGTCCCGTTGTGCCGGCTGAAAGACGCAACATAAAGCGACCGACATCGTCGGGTCGTCAGCCCCACCAGGCTCCGGGCAGTGGCAATATGAGCATTAGGCAGCAGCAGCAGTCGCGTGCATGTCCCGCCGGTAGCGGAGGATCTGGTGCCGAAAGCGGCAGCGATTCGGATAGCGTCAAAATACCGCTCAAGGTGTCCAATCTGGGCAGCGGTGGTGGCGTCGGAGGTGCAGGGGCAAAAATATTGCCCCTCAGAGAACGGTAAGTGAATAGTTTAAGGAAAATTACTACATATGTACAAATCTACAGTTGAAGCTCTATTCGTGCGTAAAATACCCAGCAAATACCCCCCGTCAAAGCGCATCCATAATGCCAAATTTCTTTATCCAGAATTAATTAAGTTTTCCAATAATTTTCCTATTGCATAAATTGGACATATTCCACCTGAAAGACGTCAAAGTTTTGGCTCACGAAAATTTCCTATAAATTTTCTGGAAAAAACTTTCGTATGTTTCATTCATATTTCTCTTTGTTAAGACATTTCCTGCCTTGGGAAATATACATATATTCCCATCCCATTATGAATCATACTATTGGGGGGACACTTGTAGATTCCAGGGGAGGGAGGGAACTTTGTTTAATTCAATCATTTAGATGACATAATTGTTGGTTTCATATGTGGGGCTATTTTTGGCACTAATTCGCTGTAAATGATTGAGATATCCGCTTAAGTTGGCACTCTCCAATTGACGCCTGATATCTAATTAGTTTACAAAAAGGCTCAAATTGTTCCAATGCGGCGAATACAGCTTAACAAGCGGATAAACAAACAAGCAAACAAACAACAAACCGTCATAGAGACAATGATCCAAACAGCAGGTGAATAATTATTCAGAACATTCACTATGTGATATTTGAAAATGTTTTTTTTAGAATATTTTTGTCTCATCTTTCGCTTGTGACGCGTGGTATTGTACAATATTTATGTGGTGCGCATATACAGTGGGTGAAAAAAGTGTGTTTTCAATGGAACTCATATTTTTTTCTATGCATTTGTATTACCTCTCTCTGTCCACTACAGGTAGGGTATTTAATATCAGAAAAAATAAAGAAATTATCCAAACAATAAATTCAACAGATACAACCCACAATATCCATTAGAAAAATACTTTGTTTGGAGAATATAAAAATATACATTTGCTTTGAGTATTTCACGTTTTCGTCGCCTGATTATGCACAAACCCAGTCGCTGTTTGTTCTCCCTGTTGCTTGGGCCTAAAAATAGAATACTATATCTATAATCTCAATGTGTGTGTGGTGGGGCATTGTTGATGATGCGGCTCGTTGATTCTGTGCAGGGATTGTGGCGCCCCATCATTGAGAGAGTCGTGTGCCTGGTTCAATTAGCATAAATTGGACAGCGTGCCCAGCAAAATTGTGCAAACAACAATTGTGCTGAGGCAGGCGTTCACTTAATTTTAATCTAACGCTTTTATTGTGCCACAATTCGCGTGCCTCTCCAGACCGCCCACACAGCACAGCACAGCACACCTCTAACAGCTTTGCGGTTTCGTCACGCACTTTAAACGGTTTTGTCAATCGTTAAATGGCTATTGTTGTAACTGTAACTGGGGTTTGTCTTTGGTCAGATATCGACACGAAGCATTTAGCTGTGAATCATCGACGTTAATTGACAGAATAGCACGCAATGTAATTACGCAATAATTGATGCAAAAAATAATGAAGGGAAAAGAGAAACAAGGCAAAGAGGTGGGCGGGGGTAACAATGAAACGCTGGCGAAACGGCTTTAAACCTTCTTGAACTTTCGCTCTCGCAGGGACTCTCGCACAGCCCTACGCACCCTCATCCAATCTTACTGTTTCCCCACTCGTCCACGTAGACTCTCTCCGTACCACTCTCTCTCTCTCTCTCTGTACACACGCACTCTCCTTCATGCACGCTCTCTTGCGGTCCGAGTGCATTCTTTCTTATTCTCCCCTTGGAAAGCTTCGCAAAGCTTTCACTTCAATGCCAACGCATGCGGCAGGTTACATTGAACCCGCCGCCGCACTCTGGCTGCAGGTGCTATTGCTGGTTGCACCCGTTGCGCTTTGGCAAACTGACCTTGTTTCTGCCCCCACAAAACCCCACCACATGCCCCTCTATGCGCCGTATCGCTCGGCTGAGTGTGGCGGCATTCTGCTTCTTTTCACGTAGTACAGTTTCGATTTCAGTTTCTTTACGCCGCGACTCACTCAACTGGTGTTGGCTGGTGCCAACCCGTTTACCCCTTTGGGTTCAGACAGGGGGTGAAGCCTCTCTAATTGGGTTAGGCTTTTATGTTGTTTGTTCACAATTCCCACAAAATATGCAGTTGGCCGCAAGCCAATTGGCTTTTCATCGACACGTCAAAGCATTTGTTCGGCCAAATCATTATTAGTTGCATGCGGCTTGTGGCACTAACAAAACATCAGGATTCAATTAATCAAAAGGGATGTTGATAAATTGCATACAATTTTAGTTGCCTTAGATTAGATTAGATTAGATTATTTACCAAAGATCCATGATATATGTATGTAGTCTTAGCTGTACTTGAAAGCGATCTTAACTTTTGAGATTACTGTAGATTGTAGATAACGAGATAACGGCATTGACGTGATAGACAACCTGAAAGTACTCCCGGTATGATGTCAGGCATTAGGAAACTGATTGGAATATACTAGTTAGTTGGTAACTTGATAGTTAATTAATATTCGTTTCAAGCTGGTTTGTACTTTGGTAGCGCCATAATGAATGGCCACATGTTAGCAATATAAATTCTGAAATCTCTCTCCACCAAACAAATATTTCTCCTGCAACACTTTAAGTTCCATTTGGACGCATCATCAAAACAAAACTTCCCTTCGCTTCCTGTTTATTTGCCATCAAATAGCAACAGTTCAATTTTACCCAACAAATCTTCAATTACATTATTATTTCCGCTGCAAAATGTGGGCCTCAGCAAATGTTCACATTCACAGTCCACAAATTGTTGCAAAACGAAAATATTTTGTTATGCGAGACTCCCTCACAGTTGTGGCCTCTCTTGTGGGAACATTCTTTGCCGCTTAAAAGTCGCGCATGGGCAAGAAAAGCAAAGCCACCGAAAACTACGACGCAAATTGAAAAAAATCAGCCACAAACTACTTGGGTCCAGTTTTTGTTTTGACTCAAATTTCAAAACAACTTTTGGAATGGAGTGAGTGGAGTGAAGTGAAGTGGAGTTTGGTAATGTGATGTGATGAATGAAAGAGTTGAGCAGGCAGAAAGATTCCAAATGCTATGCAGAAAAACGTAAACAATTTTTTTTTGCCTTCTCGCTGAGTTCCTGTTTGGAGACCCGAGACCCACGAAGGCTCGGCGGTGCTCATTCAGAAATTGCGTCATGCTCTGCTCTTTAATTCGATTTAGTGCCATGGCCTGGCCCCCTGTCTCTATCTCGTTCTCTTGCGTGGTAATTCAAGGACAGCCAGCCGGCATAATACATATGTATGTGAAGCTTAGCATTGAACTTGAACAGGCAAAAAGCTTTCCATCCTGCGGGCATCTGGCAACGCTTGCAGGCATTGGTCCTGTGTCAGGCAATGCCAATGTCAATGTCAGGTTTCGGCAAACCTGTCCAAGCCCAAGGCTCCTCCTGCTGCTCTGCAACAACCCTGCGGAAAGGTGAGGCACTCCACCGAACTGGGTAACCTTGAGGCCAGAGTTTTATGCAATCGAAGACGCAATACGAACCGGTTACGCCCTTCCGCCTGTTACTGTTTGATTTCGTTGTGCCTTTGATGTTCTTATCCTTGAAACAGGCAGTAAGCAGCAGCAGCTCACATTACTACATTCTGTGGTGTTCAAGGTCATCAAAATATGTCTTGGCATATGCAGCTAGGGGTTGTATTGGGGTTGAAAATATATGTGTCAGTGGTGCAACAATTTCAAATGCACAAAGGATGCAATTTGCATTGGAAACCTGCTCTCAAAGAACCCGTTTCCATATTTGCAACACCAAGGAGAGCCCTTCCCCGTAGAGAATAAAAGATCAACACGGACCATCCGTAAAGCTCAGTTTGTATGAATGTTCACAAAGAAACGAATGATAAGAGCAGAGCGTTAACAAGACTACATATTTGTATGGCAATTTGTTTGCCTATCACTCACTCACGCCCATTATCCATTCCCCCCATCGAGCTGCGGTCATTGCGCAAGCTACGCTACGCGCTACCCAAAACAAAGGCCCCCAGTGCTTATCATTCGAAACACCACCCGATGGTACAGACTGCAACCAGCAGGCCTCTCTTAAAAGTGCTTAATCGGTTCGTTTTGTTGTTTCCCTCTACCTTGCTCTCCCTCTCTATCTCTCTGCTCATTTTAAAAGCCGAAGCGGTTCGAAGCAGTTTGAATGGGTTCGATTCTCTTTTGCTTTGGCATTTTGTTATTCATTTCCACACCACACCACACTCTTTGCTGTGTAGTTTATTTATAAAACATGAAAAAGGGGAAGTTTGAAGTTTGTGGAAGTGAAAGCTTCCCTACGAGCAAGGGAAAGAATCTTCCGAAAGATTCTTTCATTCTATTTATCATAGAAAATACTTATTAGAATACTTATCCCAAAAACAAGGCACAAACATTTGCCTAAACAAATTCCTTTCCATCTGCATGAACAACCTTCGATTGTAGTTTAGTCTTTGAAATACACAAAAATGCATTTATTTGCCCTATTTTATTCCCTTTTTAAACAAACTGTTCGAGGTCTCCATAAACGATTGGCTTGCTTTTGGTTAATTTTTGGTTTTTGCGGATCCAAAAAGCTCCATATCGTTCTCCCACTCTACCTTTTGTGCTGATTATTTGTTTACAAGTTGGTGTTTCTCTGTTTCTCGATTTCTGCCTCGCCTGGCCTTTCCTAACACGATTATTATTATTGTTGTTTTCCGTTTCTCTCTCTCTCTCTCTCTCTCTCAATCTCGCTCTGGCTTTTGGGTCCCATTATCGAGAACTCACCTTTGTTTCGAACTGAGGTAGGGATTGATTATGGTCTCACAGCCGAGGAGCAGTGTGCGTCATTCTCATGGAGGTGTCATCATACATAAGTATGTAATGCTCTGCTGTAGCTTTTGAACTTTTGATAGCGTTTCGCAAGTATTTTCGTAGCGTATTCTACACATGAGTAAAACATGTTTTCGATTATATGTACATACATACATTTGCATATTTACATTCTCTCTATATCAACAATTTGCTTGTTTCTTTACCCCAGACTTTTGGCCATGTTTAGACAAACTTGCATTCCATTTGATTATTTTTGTAGCAGGCACGTGATCTGGTCAAATGATATAAAGAGCGTACACTGCCATTACGGTCTGTTTGTTCACCGATAGCCGCAAAACCAACAAGTCAGCGATGACAATGAACAAAGACTGTGCCTGATAAACGCGAAATTGACTCAGATGAATTGATTGTCATTTGTGGGGAACGAGCGGGGGAAACGGTAAAGATAGCGCAATTAAAATTTAAAATATTCAACTCTTGGTGCTTACATATGTATACATATATTCAGCTTGTATTTGCCTTGGGTCGTCTACAGATGTGAAAAGTGTACTATTTACGCAAGCGTTTAGTAGCATTTCGGTCAATATTTGCAAATCAGAGATACTCGTAGATTAAACAGCGTCGCCCAGCTGTGTAGGAATGAAATACGATTATATGGGTTGAGCAAAAGATGGTTTTGCCTTAGAGACTTTGAAAGTTTGAAATATTGTCCAAACATTGCTATCTGTTGTCTGTTGTCTGTACAGTTGAAGCACTTTTACTCGTAGAGAGAGCTTAACAGATTAACGTTAAATCAGGGGCTGTAAAGATCGTCTACAGATCCAATGTTAAAGGCTTGCCTTATGCTAACAATATGTTAAGTTCTCAAGGGACTGTTAATGGGATTTTTCTTCTAAATAATATTTACAATAAAGAAAAAGAATTACAATGCTCGATTCTAGCATTGACAAATTTATTGAGAGTGAATTTTTCTATTTTTGATAGATTTAAGATCATTATCGGGGCAATTTTTACACAAAATCCCATTTTGAATTCGTCAAAATACTATACTATTGTTAAATATGGAAATTTTGTTTGTTTAAATGACAGGCGCCCAGCTATGGATAGTTGGAGTTTCCAAAAGAAATACAAAAAATCCGAAAACTATTAAAAAAAAACCCTCTGCCCCAGTCAAGGTCCGAGCGTTGCATTTGTGTGTGATACCTGCAGCTGATGTGCTTCGTCTCGCTCTGCCCTAATCGAGCACTCTTATCAGCTCCCTCACACGCACGCACGCACATACTATACTCATTAGCGAGTCAATAAGTTGTACGAAAGAGAAACACAAAAGCAAACGCACAAAAATGTTTGACAGAGGGCCCTTATTACATTAACATTTTGGAGGCTTCTTCTCCTGTCTCTGGCCTCCTTCTTCTACTGCCTTGCTCTTACATTTGTAAGCGGTAATATTCGTGTTTCGTTTGCTGTGCGCCTGTTAGAATGCTCCAACTAATTAACGGGTTATGACAGGCTTGGCGCCACCTCCATCATAATTCCTATGGATTGGGAGTGGGGAGTGGGTGGGGTTTTTGGGGTTGCACATCTTGAAACTAATTAGCATCTTATACGAGTGCCTTTTTATAATCCCCAATTAGTTTACAGTTCATTTGACTCTCCTCTAACTCTCTGACTTCTGCTCACGTCATTTGCTTGGCTCCCCACAACACCCCCGCTGCCCTGTATGGTGTCGAGCTATAACCTCGACCTAGACCAATTATCCCAAGGTAATATGCCAGGCGCTCAGAGAGAGCAGTAAACCGTTCACTTTGACTTCTGTTGCTTTGCCCTTCGACGCAGCATGTGGTGTGGTGTGTGTGTGCGTGAGTTTATGTATTTTTCACTTGTGTGTAGATATGTATTTATTTTCCAAAAATACCCATGCTTGGGGCACGGAGTCAGAGCCCCCGCGATAAGCAGCAGCAGCTCTGATCGCCCTTAGAAAACCAAATGCAGCATAATTTTCTGTTTGCCTGTGAAAATATCGATCATTTGAGCCCCCCCTCTGCCTGCCCAGAGAGGGAGGGAGCGAGAGAGCGCACATGTTTGTCATTGAATTTATAAATACGAACGAGAAAAAAAAATGTATTTTTATACCAAAACCGAAACACATAAAATAAAAAGAGGCAAAAAGGTAGCAGGAAACTTTAGATACCCTTGTAGATAGTATAGCTAAAATTAAAGTATCCTAGATATAATTTCTATAAAGATTTTCGATCCATAACAACGAAAACTTTATGATCTTGGCGTTTCCGACTGTGTGAACAAAAAAACTAAATAAGCAGCATTTAGTTTGCTGCAAAACTAAGGAAATAGCTTGCATACCCTCTGGCTAGAGTATATAAAACGCCTTCAAGGTCCATGCAAACTAAGTTTTTGGATTTTATTGTGATATTTTTGTACGCACGTTTTCCACTTGTCTCACATTTTTGAGCGCCTGTTGCCCCCTAGATCACTTCGATTCTAACCGATCCCCCATCTTCTTCTGTCTCCACAGCACCTTCAGCAATGGGGCTAGCGATCAGCAGAGCATGCAGCCCGAGCGACGGGCACGCTTGAACACGGCGCCTGGGATGCGGGCTGGCTCCAATTCCAGCATCGTGGTGGGCGGCGGCCTCAAGCGAACGTACATACTGAGCGGATCGAGTGTGAGCCACATCACGGATGACAGCAGCACGGAGAGCCTTGCGCCGGCGGGCAACTTCTCGGGCAGTTTCCGTAACAGCCTGAGCAAGTCGGTGCAGATTACGGACAGCCGCAGAGGGACAACGATCCAGGGACTGGGAATGGGACAGCGGGATGAGCGAATGGTGCTGGTGTCTCGCAAGATACCGTTCTTCATATTCTCAGCCCTGCCCTACTACAAGGGCAAAAATGGAAGGTGAGTAGAAGGAATAATAGATGGAGCTATAGAGTCTATATGTTCTCTCTGATTGTATAGAACCGAGTTCCGCAAGGAGGATCGTCGTCGGCGTAATCCGTCCACATCACGTCCCCTCAGCTCCATCAATGATGCTCCCTTTGATCCCTTCGATCTGTTGGGCATACAAAAGGCCGAGAGTGGTCAGGTGAGTCAATCAATTGGGTTTAATCCAAAAGATTTCCTCATTAACATAGTATCTGTGTGTTCTTTGTCCACAGGATATATCGTACGGTCATCTCTTGATACCATCGCGACAGTACGAAAAGGACCGCAAAAAGTATGGCAATGCATCGGCGAATGCCTCCATCTTCGAGAATCAAATGGAAATCACCAGCACAGCTGCGCTCAAGAATCACGGCATAGCGAGGTTCGTGCCAGGTTGCGGCCATCATCCCCCTAACCCCACCCCTATTAGGATCTAATTATGTTGAACACATTCGTTCAGTTACATTTCGTCATATGTACCTCTCCCCCCCATGTACCATTTGCCACATACATACATCAACCGTCATTGTGCATGGCCCGCCATACCGAATGATTTATTTATAGCCAAGACTAAAATGGTCAAAATATCAGCCAGACGCAATCGTTATAGTTCCAACAACAGGCTCTGTCCATCAAAAACATTTCTCATATTGCCTTGTAATGGGATACTCATCCGTTTATTTTTTTTGGCTCGTGCTTTTGGGGGCTCAGCTTGTCGCCGCAATGAGGCACTTAGCTGAGCAAACAAAATGCACAACAAAAGCCATATACTTACATACATATGTATATATATCTGCGTCATCGAGTCTGATATAACCCAATAATCGACAGTGTTTTTTTTTTTTTTTTTCGTTTTTGTAAAGTCCAGACTTGGCATGTTTCCAGACTTTGTATTATCTTGAGAACTTATTGCTAGTCTTGCAATTTGCAGAGCAGGGAAATATGTAGCAATACTCAGTTTATTTTTTGTTTATTTCTTTTGCATTAATCGACCCCACCTTGTACGCAGCCCGCCAAACAAAAACATTTGAATACATTTTGTGGCATTAACTTGTTGCTAATTCATTTAACGCTTTGCACTACTTCGTTTCAGCACAAAAACCATAACCAAACGTCAAGGCAAATGGTAAATTTATGAAAGCAGCTAATATGAAATAAAAAAAAAAATAAAAATAAAAAATAAATAAATGCCAGCCAATTCAGCCATGATGTCGCTATCCTAATGTCCAGAGGGCTGTGGCCCATGGCTGGGTTTTTGCTGCCAAACGCTTTTAGTCCACTAACCACACACGCAAACACACACACACCCACACAGGCACACACGCACACACCCACTCTCGCACACACACACGAACATCCAACAACAGAAGAACATTTGCTTCAACTAACCCGATTCCGCCTTCTCTCACGCTCTGCCTCAAGACACTTTTCTTAGAGGATATATAAATATGTATTAATATGCTCGTGCTCATTTTCTCTCCACAGGTGCTTTACGTATGAGAATAACAATCGGAACAGTGCGGCCAGTCCCACGCCCGAGACCAAGCTGGATTTGGATATGGATAGCATTGTGCTGGGTGGTGATACACCCCGTGGTCCGAACGTGAGTGGATATACTCTCACCAGGCAGCATCATTTGTATAATATCCCTTGATATCTTGCAGAATCAGTACTCGGCCAACATCTTGGATGATCCAGAGCTGATTGCGGGCAAGCATCGCACGCTGTTGACCTTTACATCCTACATGACATCGGTGATTGACTATGTGCGGCCATCGGATCTGAAGAAGGAGTTGAACGATAAGTTTCGCGAGAAGTTCCCCACCATTCAGCTGACCCTGAGCAAGTTGAGGAGGTATTATCCTGAGAAGTCATCTCTCATGAATCTCTATTGATCGCGGTCTTTGATCCTTCTTTCCACAGCATTAAGCGCGAGATGCGGCGGATCAACAAACTGGACACACGCATCGATTTGGTGACCATTTCGCAGGCCTACGTCTACTTTGAGAAGCTCATTCTGGGCAATCTGATCAGCAAGAACAACCGCAAGCTGTGCGCCGGCGCCTGTCTGCTGCTTAGCGCCAAGATGAACGATGTGAAGGGCGACGCCCTCAAGAGCCTCATCGAGAAGACGGAGAGTGTGTTTCGATTGAATCGCAAGGAGCTGATATCGACAGAGTTTGTGGTGCTCGTTGCCCTGGAATTTAGCCTGCATGTGCCCATGCATGAGGTCCTGCCGCATTATCAGCGGCTGCTCTACGAGTCCTAGAAATGGCCCCGGCGCTGCGCCGAAAACACTTTGTTGGCAGCAGCGCAGGTGGTGGCGACAGCGGCGGCCACCACCAAGCAGCATCTACGTCGCACCGGTAGTCGCAAGTAGGGCGTAGCGTTGGGAGGCCAAAGCTAAAAAAAAAAACGTTAGACCAACAAACACCAACAAATCGTTAGTTCAAGAAGTGATCGCTAATTTCAGTGGCGCCACTAAAACCCGAGTGAGTGCATGTAGAGATCGGTGTAGGTGTCGCCACAGAGACATGTTTTTGACATGTAGATCGCCAGTAGCAAAACAGAAATTACTTGTAGAATTACTTGTAGGGTTTTCTTGGGACGAAATATGGGGCTTATCAGGGCTGAATTTGGGTGAAGAGAAAGCGGGGCAGTAGCCCCAGGGCCTCCACGACGTTTATTCCGTATATTTTCCAAAACAAATTTTATTTGGCGACTTACGACAAACATATTAATATTGTTTTAGCATAAAGAAACAATATATCCTATCCATATTTATTCAGTTCAATACGTAAAACATCAATATATATTACTCGGTGGCGGAGCAATACTTTTTCGTAAATGAAATAACTAATTAGCACATTGTTTGTTGAAATGACACAATGCTTGAAAGACTTGACGGAATAAAATGATTACTTGAAGTCGGAAACTATTAGGGGACCTCCAGACCCCTAACACCGGCCCTGTGGTTTCCTATCAAACTGCAACGCGAGTAGATATGCGGTTATCGTGCTTATTACATTATATTATATGCTACTATAAGGCACTAGAATAAGTTTTACTACAAACAAAAAGATTCGAAAAAGTGAAAAAAACAAAAATAAGTAAACCTGACCCATAAAGACCCCCTTCCCCTTCCCATTCTTAATCCTTAGATTCGTAAGTGTTTATGTTTTTGGGAAAGTTACATATGTATGTTTATTTTATTGGGATTTCTGTTATTGACATTTAAAAAATGAATAAACTTAACTTAACCAACAAACCAATACCATAAAAGGCTAATTTATGCAGTGATAAGCTAAGCTCTTATCAACATTTTATTGTTGCTTTTGTCGCTGCCCCAGCTCCAGCCATTGCTGCTGTTGCTACTGCTGCTATTGTTGTAATGTTAATTTTATTCAAATTTCCACATCGACGATCTCTGCCTATTGCCGTTTGCTGTTGGCCGCGTGCCCAAAGCTGGCTAATCCGTCCGGACAGGGCGGAAAATCCCACGTAACTTTACCCCACCCCTCCAATCGCATTGCATCGCCTCGTAACGTACTGATTGGCTTGACAGTTGGGTTGGAGGACGCTTGAAGAAATCAATCAGAAATCAATAAATTACTTACGATCGATTATTTGTCAGCGCAACAGGGGCACAGCAGTCGCCAACAGGTGGAAGACACGAAACAATAAAAAAAAGAGTTCTCTGCGATAACCCGAAAAAATACGGGCCAGCACACGTGTGCCGCCCCAGAGGGGAACCATCGCATCGGTTGGTAGTGGTGGGGAGGGGGGGACGGGACGGGTGCTTGGAACGTGCCATGCACATTGCTTTTTGTTAGGTTTTTCTTTATTTGTGGACTGTTGGGGCCATCGGGTAAACTCTTTTGTGATAAGCATTCCATATGTGTGTTGTTGTTGTAGCTAAAAGCTTTTCGGGCAGCCAGAAAATGGGCAGAGGTCGCTACGGCACAAGGTGTTTGAATACGAGGTGAGGCATTGCCACAGTTACAGTTATGTCTCATGATGGGTGGACCACAAAAGGGCAGCAAGTGGACCACAAAATAGGGAAGCTCAAAGAACGGCAAAGCCTCACCTTATATGCATAGACTTTGCTGTGGTACATGAGAGAGTATAGGGCGTGCCTGGGTGTGTGTGTGTGTGTGTAATGCGTTGCAATCGCATTTAGCTTTTCACTTATCAGCACAATTTAATGGTTAAGAACCTCCAAAGGAGGAGTTGCGACTATCCAAATGCCCTATGTTTGATCAATAATTCTATATTTCGTTGTGATAAGATTTCATCATATTTACGGATATTGAAAAGTATATGCCCAAGATATACCCTAGCTTTCAATTTTATTCTTCATTAAAATTAAAGCAATTTAATTAGTGACCGCGGGGGAAATTGTGGGTGAGGGTGATATGGAGAAATGCACAGAATATTAAATTTCCTAGTTCAGCTTCTCTCTCTCTATCTCTCTCTCTGTCTCTTCCCACCACGCTGCATGGCTTGCCGCCACATGGCCCTGCATAATGGAAACGCTCAAAACTAATTAACGCAAAAGCAAAGCCGGAACTGAAGGCATCATCTACCCCTGCCCACCCCCTCACTCAATGTTTTGGCTATTTACCACATTCTCTCTCCGCGCGCCACGCGTTCATTGGGTCAAAGAGAGTGAGTGAGAGTGCGGTCTCTTCGGTTCTGTTTCTGTTCGCCTGACATGAGCGTCTGCTGCTGCTGGTGGGTACGGGATTAGGTGTGCGTGGGCGTGGGTGGGGTGCACGGGCATACCACCCCCTATACCCAAGTTTATTACTCATTAGCACGCACAACTGTCCGTCCCGTACCGTCCGTACTGCGGGAGAGAGAATCAGCAGCAGAAGCAGCGGCAGTGGCATAAACTTTTGCGCAAACTTTAGCTCATTTATTAAGAACCGAACCCCATCCGCACACACACACACACGAACACACATACATACACATTCAGAGGAACTTTTTCATTAAAATTTCACTTTCATTTATTAGACATTTTCTTCAACTCCAGCACTGCCCTCTCGCCCACCCTTGCTCAGAAAGCACACTGCGCCTTATCTTTTGTGGTTTCTCTGCGTTAACAGTTGTTAGTTAGTTCAACTCCCCACCCCCCACCACCCACCGCACACACACACACACACACACACACTCTGATTGGAAAGTTCTTTCTTTCATTTGGTCTTTCTTTTGCTCGCCTGCAACGGGACCATTTCATGGCTTCCGACCGACCCCTCCCCCACCATCATCCGGCATTGAGGAAAGACTGGGCCTGGCCAAGCGACCGTCCGACCAATATTCCATTTGCTGCTGCTGCTGCTGGCGTTGCTCCCGCTTCTGCTGCTGCTGCTGCTGCTGCTGCTGCCGTCGTCGTAGTTGCCTGTCGACTATCTGCGGTTTTCTGTGCGCCTGATACTATGCGCCGAGTTAATTGGTTTGCAAACAAATTAACCAACGGTGGGTGTGGGTGTGTGTACGCTACGTTTCCTAATTAGCAGCTTTTGTAATTAAATATGCCCGCAGCCATACAAACTCACACACACACATTCGTTGTGGCTGCCGAAAGAGGCAACGGAAGGGGGTTGGGGGGAGAGGGTGCGTATGTGTACAATGGTATAACGGTTCATGTGACGCACAGCGGCGTCTCTGGCGGGGCCCCACTTGACTTAGCTAATGAACGCAGACAATACTACATATAACCGTACCATACCCAACCCCTCTCAGCGCGCGCCCCACTCAAATGAATGGAAAAGGGAGCGGCTGTGGTTGACTGACGGTGGCAGGGGGGGGGGGTTCTCAGTCTCTGTCGTCCCAAATGAAAATGCATTTTAATTAGGGGTTTTGTTCGCTTTTGTTTTAAGTTCATTTTTGTTCTTGTTGTTGCTGCTGCCGCTGCTGCTGCTGGTGCTGGGGAGCTTCATTCATTAGTTGAATCAAGCCAGAGATGCTCAATAGGGTTGTCGAGTGTTTGAAAAAAGGATTCAGAGGACATGGAAGATGAACAAACGAATTACTTTGCATTTTTATTTGCACATATTTTATGCTAAAGTTCTGGAAGTCTGCTTTCCTGTCCACTAACTGCTCTTATAATCCGCAAGCCATGCACTCATAATGATTATCCAGTGATAAATTGATTAGCCTGTGGCTAAATTTCACTTTCATTTAAATTCCGCCAGCGACTCGACAACCCTGGACGAGGCCAAGCGATAAGCAAACCCAACGGGACATTGAAAAAGAGAGAGCGAAACAAAAGTTTGGCCAGCAGAGTGCAACCAGGCAGACGACTCCCAGTTGGAGAGGGATACAATACGATAGGCTCTCCCTCTCCCTCTCCCTCTCCCTCTCCCTCTCTCTCTCTCTCTGTGTCTATCTCTTTCTCTTGAATGGATTGTAGTGCGAGAGTACTCTGGCACCCACAAGTTCTGCTTTTTGCCAGTCATTATAAACGTTGTTGTAGTTGCTTTATTCGATGCGGACTCGAGCAGACAGCAGGCAGGCAAGCAGGCAGGCAGTGGCCGACCCGCAGCAAAACAAAACAAAAAGGGTCCAATTAAAAAACCACGACAATTAACGGGGAGCCAAGTGAGTTAACTTGGCATAAGTGGAATTTTAATTGGCAACACGAGAGAGAGATGGCCGGGAGCCGAGTGACTTGCCGAGTGCTGATAAGTGCAACGCCGTGGAGATTCGAGTCTGTGGGGTAGGTAGGTGGGTGGGTGGGTGGATGGGTTGGCAGATGGAGGAGAGACATAGCAGAGAAGACCGCGATGGCAGGGGGGGGGGGGGGCCTGCTTCTCTTCTCGTTATATGTGTGTATGGGTTCCCGTGAGTCGAGTCCGGGTAGGCAAACGGGAACGGTGCGGGGCTGGGCGGTGGACTCCCGGTAGTTAAGTAAATGAGCATTTTGTTTCACTAATGAACACTAATGAATGCCAGCCAGAGAGACAGCACTTGGATTAAGGCACGGACTCCCTTCTCTCTCCCTCTCTCTCTCTCTCTATGTGTATGGTGTGTGTGTGTGTGTGTGTGTTTGGGCCTTTTGTTGGTTTGGGGTTTTTGTGTTGTTAATTAATAAACACGAAAGCCCAGAGAGACCCCGTACCTTCCATTGTGTGTGTGTGTGTGTGTGGATGGATGTGGCTGGGTGTGTGTGTGTGTGTACCCAGTTTTGAAGGGGTTAAAATAAGCAATTAGTTGGATTTTCGACTAGGCGCACAGAAAACGAGCAGACGCTGAAACTGGCAACAGGCAGGCGGAGGCAAGGCCATGCCATGCCAGGCCGGGCCGGGCCGACAGGCTGGCAATTCTGCCCAGGCCAACAAAACCAAAATGAGAAAGTTTCAAACTGTTGGCCCTCCTCATCGTCGGCGTCGTCGTTGTTGCTTCTTCTAACGAGGCAGCGGCGCAGGAGCTTAACCAACACTGTGGCATGGGGCATGGGGCAAGGGCACAGCAGAGCAACGTGTAGAGTGGAGCGGAAAGGGAAGCAGCGCCAGCGCAAGAGAGACTCCCGACTAGGGAGTCCATCCAGCAGGTAAGCCAGCCACGCATCGGCCCTGCCTCGCCTACAACATGGTGGGAGTGGGGGGGGTGTTGGGAAAGGTGCCTAGCTGCGATGGGAAAAAAACATTTTCTGCTGGTTGTCTGTGCTGTCGGGGCTTAATTAGTGCCGCGATGAGTCGAGCAATTAGCATGGACACAAACCAGAAATGATGAATGGGGCTGCCCCAGCCCCCAGTGCCCAGACCCAGCAGTGGCACGTTGCAGATAGCGGTTGTGTAAGGTCAGGGATGAGGTTTTTTTGGCCTGGGTTCTGTTCTGTGGGATTTTGTGTGTGTCTGCCTGATGCTTCAGCAAGGTATGTTTATGTGGGGTTGGATTGGGAATACATTAAGTAAGGTTTAGGGTAAGGTTAAGAGACATTTGTTGGTTTGTTTTGTTAGTTTAATCTTTGGCACGTTGAGTCAAGCTGTCGATTTATTACTGTTGAAATCGGAAATATAATCATTCCTTAGATCAAGCCGAAACCCACACAGTACACAGACAATAAATCGCCCTACAAGGTTCTCCCAACACACATAAACAGAAAAAATAAATTAGAAAATTCCCGCTAAGGCCCACAATCTACTTTCATAATCAGACACCCATAAAGTGTCTATTAATTATTCCAATGAGTAAACTGATCAACAGAAATAGATTGAAGAGCTGCCAATAATAACTGCGAAACAAACATAACGAATGGCATTCTAATTGAGTTCCCGAAACATGCCAAATGAATCACATTAATCTAACGACAATCAAGATTATTGTTTGTACGAGTATGCATATTTATGTGCGAGCATGTAAGACGCCTATGACAGCTTGGTCGCAATAACTTTCCGGCGAGGGTCGGTCGCTCGACGGTCGGATGCCATTGAGCTGTTAGACAAGATGACTTTATATGGCAAAGCGCCAAGCGACGCGCCATTGTCTGCCACCGATTGGAGTGCGAACTTGTGGAGGAGGCAACGACAACAACGACGACGACGACGACTCAACCTGGACGCTGACTGACGCTGCAAACCCGTTCGAACAAACAGAAACAGAAACGGAAGAAACCGCTCACCGGGCTCACCGGGCGACATGCCCCTGACGTCAGCGATTCAAATAAGCCAAGTATATAGACAATGTGGGGGTCGGGTCGGGCCGGGTCTGATCTGATCTGTGGCAGCAAAACAATCATTTACATGACGAGTTTTTGCGCTCAAACAAGGTGAAATCATATTTTAGAATACGACCAGCACAGTGTTAGCTCAATCGTGCATTGGAACGCGCAGTGAACACATCGAAGCGGAAATCACAGAACACATTAGAGATGTCGCTACGCAGGAAAGAGGACTATATACCCATCAAGTGTGAGGGCTGGGATGGCAAGTTCGTCTATCAGGATGGTGCCGTCAACAATGTGTCCAAGGTGCGACGCCACAATCAGAATGTGACCAACACCAACAACTTTTACGGCTACAGCACGGAACCGACTGTCCTGCCCACCGCCTGGGATGGCACATTCGTGAAAGGCGGCGAAACGCGCATCAAGCCCGAACGCAATCGATCCGACGATCAGGACTACTACGACTTCAACACGGAGCCGACAGTGCTGCCAACGACATGGAGCGGCGACTTTGTCACCGATCCCAACGATGTGCGCATCAAGCAGGAGCGTAACTTTTCCGATGCCCGGGACTATGCCGAGGCGAGTCGCTTCAAGCTGGTCCAACATTGAGGGAGAGATACCTTTACCGATCTACCATTCCACTTCGTGAGCAAACAAACTAACTCTCTGCAATCAGATCAGTATGCGTATTCCCACCCCCTCTTCACCCCTTTTGTTTGGTTCGATTTTGCATTGTACTCTCTAACCTAAGCGTTCGTTTATTGTATTTTTACATTTATAGATATTTATTCGTACACCTAATAAACAAAGCAAAAACTGAAATCATTGCTAGAAAGTTCCGTTGTGCAATCAGCCTTCGGTAAGGCCGGGAACTGCTACGCAAGGTGTAGGCGTTACGTTACCCTCCGATATTCAGTGGCCATAAAAGGCAATTTATTATGATCGTGTTTTTTATACCCGTACTCAAAAAGAGTTAAGGGGTATACTGTATTTGTGGTAAAAGTCGATGTGTGTAACACAGACAAGGAAAATTTTCCGACCCCATAAAGTATATATATTCTTGATCAGCATCAATAGCCGAGTCTCTGTCTGTCTGTCTGTCTGTCCGTCTGTCCGTCTGTCCATCTTGATGAGCGCCTCGTTCTCAGAGACTATAGAAGCTAGAGCAACGAAATTTTTTTTCCAGACTCATGTGATATCACACTGTTACAAGTGTATTTCAAAATTTCGCCCCGCCCCTTCCGCCTTCACAAAGGACGAAAATCTGTGGCATCCACAATTTTGAAGATACGAAAAAACTAAAAACGCAGTATCGTAGAGAATGACCATATCTATCAGACTGCCGAACCGAATCTGAACCAGATCGGATCATTATTATAGCCAGAATAAAGAAATTAATTTTCAGTTGCTTCCCCACCTCCTCTGGCGCTGCTTACGCTATTCATTCTCTGTCTCGCTCGCACACACTCTGCCCTGTGCAATGCGCGAGCAACCCCTAGCGGAGGAGATGTAGAATCTAAATGGTAGATGTAGAATATTTGTTCTAGATGTATTATCTACATTTTACATGTAGATGTAGTTAACAAATGTAGCAAAAAATTTAAAATGTAAAATTTAAAATTTTTTTTTAAATTTCAATCATATAGCTCATAAATTTATATACTGACTGAGTACGGGTATAAAAGTAGAGTCGCGTCCAGAAGCGACTCACACGTTCCTTCTCGTTTTTTTTTTGCTTCATAATTATAATCATTGTTGGAATGCCTCCATCTTGGGCAGCAGGGAATCATTGACTGCATGAATCACACTCGACTCTTGCAATCTGTTGCATCTGTGTAAATTTAAAGCCCTTCTTGGAAATCCCTTAAGAAAATTCGTGTGGCTATCTGCTACTCCAAAGAAACGTCGTTAAAAGCTTTTCGTTTAGGCAATAAATTAATTTTCACTCTTCAGTAAATACAGAACTCAAGTTAATTCCGCGAATTGTGAATCCAACATAGCCCTACGCAAATATTTTGTCAGCTTGGAGCAAGTCTTTTTGGACCAGAGAAAGATTAGGTTGTGCTACTAAAAAAAATATATAGCATCGAGTTTATGGAGGTCGGCGCTGATTACAGGGGAATCACGGGCCTCCCGCACGGGCACGATAAGAAAGCGTCCACTTCTATATAAACTGTAGCTGAGTTATTGTTCGATCCACAGTCACAGTCAAGATGCACAGCTTTCTTGTAGCCATCACCATCACCAGCCTGGTAGTTGTGGGTCTCGCCGCGGGGCAGTCATCAACGACTGTCACCAATTCGCTGGGGGATTATATAGCTCAGAATCAGCGGCAGTACGATGCGCGAATCAGTCAGTATGAGGCGGCTTTGGCCAACTTTCGCACGCTGTACAGCAAACGCCAGCAGCTCATCGATGTGCAGGCCGATTTCGTGCAACTGAAGCTGGAGGAGGCCGCCGTTCGCATAGATCCCCTCGGTCTGATCGATCCCTGGCACAGGCAGTGCGTCCAAAACTACAGCGCGAGCATACCAACGATAGCCACTGCTCGATCCGGAGTAACCAAATGCCAGGCAAGCATCAGTGGCGTTCTGAACAGCGCCGAGAGTACGTACAACACTCTGAAGAACTACTACAACGCCAATCTGAAGAACTCCCTGGCGGATTGTGTCAAGAACTATCCGAATGCCCAACTAAACTACACGCTCTGTGTGACCAGAGTGGTGAGTCCTTTCACGATCTCTTACCCTCAAAATCCATACTGAAATGCGGCCAATTTCCATCTACAGATTGCCGCCACCAATACGTTCTCGATTTCCAATCAGAATAATTTCAACACCTACCTCAAAGACGCCGATTGCACCGCAGACTCGCGCATTAGAGGTGCCTGGACATGCTCCACTGGTCAGGTGTATGCCACCAGCGCCAGCATCGAAACGGCCCTGCGGCTCATCGACAACTGCATTGATAATCAGAACTTGTGCGGATCCGAATCCTGCTCGGCAGGTTGCCCATATATTTCCATCATAAGCCTAACGGATGCTGACTACCGCAATGAAACTATTATAAATCCATTCCGCGGTCTGGATTCCAACAATCGTTGCAGGGAGTTCAGGTTCAAGTAATGGATCAAGCAGCCACGGAAATGGAAGTGTATTGAGTAGATTAGGAAATATCAGTTATGCTCTTTAAGAGATTTTTGTATGATTTGTAGTCGAGTTCTTTTGCGTGTCATATCTGTTAAAGTTCAACCAAAGTAAATAGTTTGATAGCATTCATTTGATTATTATTATGTACATATAAAGCTTTGAAAGCTAAGCAAACATTGAGAATTGTTATAAATATTTAACTGTGTGGAGAAAAAACAAACTGCTATCGGGAATAGATGGATTCATATATACGGAAACCCACAGATGAATACGAAATCAGTGATGAAAGGTAAAGGAAAAAAAATTCAGTTTCCATAACCCTTTTTGTAGCCTCCAGCCAGACGATCTATTAGGAGCACAGCAACGATCTGTAGCTGACTATTGTATCGCAGCATTCCTCCAGGTACCGCGCAAGAACTAGCTGTGGAATGTTAAGCCACTCGAAAGAGACACTCCCATACCACAATTCTCAATAGATCCCATTTCCCAGAATTTGGTATCACATCAAATCTGGGACCACTTTGTGTGTGTGTTTTTTTCTTTTCTTAAGAACATTTTCTATTCATGTATTCCATTATCTGCGGATAAATGCCTGAGCACAGATCAAAGATCGGCACGGCACAGACTACGCATTGAAAACCGATCCTTTTGTGTGGATGGGAAAATGCTGTGGTGCTTGGGATTGACACGGGCCTTGACCGTGTGAAATATTCCAACTGTTGTGGCAGCAAGCCAATATTGTTAACAGGCCTGCAGGCAATACAGTAGGTGACGCCGGAAAAACGATGGAAAACCAGCACGAGCAGGTAGTCAACACATGTCGTTCGTTCCATGAGCAGATGCGTGAGAAATCTTTTATTTGGAAAAACGATCCTTTTTCTTTGTGGGAAAATGACGGTTGCCACATGGGTGTAAGTAGTTTTTTATCGTGTGAAACTTTTCAAATGTTTGTCAAATTTGTTGAATTAGCCACCAGGAGAACAGAACTTGCCGTAGGAGAAAACAAGGATGCACCAGTGGAATTGAAGAAACAGGACTATAAGCAGATGCGGAAAAGTGCCCAATTTTCTGTGGAACGTGTTCATTTCTGCAGCTCTGTAGAGCCGCAGAACAGGTGAGCAGCGGTGCTAGTAGCTAAAACCCAAAAAGAACTGTAGAATTCTACCTGTTTGTAGGCTTAGAAAATGCAGCATTGATTTTGGATCTTCCGCCTTAAAAAAGTAAGCCATACAAATGGCTCTTTGGGATGCCTAAAAAATGTGAATAAAAAATCATACAATATGTGCAGTGCAGCCGGAGCAGGTGTGGAAAAATCTTCAGCTGCCTGCTGGACCTATCCTATGCCATGCCGCAGCGTGTGAATTTTCCAGATGGTTTGTGGAATTGTTGGAACATACGAACAGGCCAACAGCACAAACAGCAGCACAAGCCAATGAATTTTCCAAAAAAAAAAAGATCGGAGTTCTACCTGCAGCCAGCGCCTGGGAAGCGGCAGCTGGCAACGAGCACACGATGCAGCGATTAACATTTTCCGGCAACCTGTTGCTTTTGAAAAGAGATCGATCTACTCCCTTTATTCCTATGGATGCATTTTCTAAAAAAACGGCTGCTATTCAAAACGAAGAATAGGGAATTGCAGCAGGAGCAGCTGCGTGGGAAAATTGTCCTCTGCCTGTTGATTCCACGCAAGGATCGTGTGAATTTTTCCGACCAATCGCAGAGATGCATAATTTTTCCACTCGGCCAGCAGGAAATTCAGTAGCTGTCCGAAATGATTTTTCCTACCTGCTGGCCGGGGCCTGGGAAAATGCTGCTGGCGAGGAGTGCACGATAGAGTGGTTTTAATTTTCCGGCAACCTGTTGCATGGGAAAAGGATCCTCCTCTTTTTAAAAAACGATCCCTTAAAAATGATTGAAAAACTTCCAAGAAGCAGCTGTGGGAAAATTGTCCTCTGCCTGTTGATCCTCCTGATCGTGTGAATTTTCCAGCCTAATCGTGGAAATGGAAAACTTTTCTACCAGGAAAGCAGCAAAAATGGTAGCAAAACGAATGCATTTTCCCATCTGCAGTCGAAGCCTGGGAAAATGCAGCTGGAAAAGAGCACACGATTTTCCGATAACCTGCGGCCTCAAAAGGGGAACCTCCTCCTTTCTCGTAATGAAATGCATTCCTGGTAAATCTGTTGCTTAAACAAAATTAAGAAGGATGTGCCGCGCTGGGTAATGTTCTCTCCAACATGACGCTACCTGCTGCAAGGGACCGAAAAATGCAGCTCGAAAGGAGCACGGGACAAATCGAATAGCCCACGTCTTGGAAAAAGGATCCTCCCTTTGTTCAAGTGAAATTTATTATCTGAAAAGCGATCTAATAGTTGGAAACTGCCACCGAAGCCGCTGTGGGAAAACATTTCCACCTGTCTATCGATTCTTTCGGGTCGTGTGAAATTTTCCAGCATTTTGCGGATTTGGAAAACTCAAGGAACAGGCGAGCAGAGATTTTCATAGGCCTCATGGGATGAGTTTTCCCAATTTTCTCTACCTGTTGCTGGCATGGGAAACCCGAAGACCGAAACCGAACGCTTCGTGGGAAATTATTTGATATTCAATTAGTTCGAAGATCACAAGCGTGTGAAAAATCATTCAACTCTTTCAAGGATGAATGAAAATGCCACCAGGAAAACAGAAAATATTGTGTGTATATCCTTGGAAATCACTGCAGCACCCAAAGAAAATTCTACCTGGCAGACCTCAAGACCTAAGAGTGATCAACAGGCAGGCAAAGCCTGCTCGTTCTATTGATGGGAAAATAATCATGGATTAGGGTCGAGACTGGGCCATGTGGGAAAATCTCTCAAGTGGTTGTAAAGTTCGACAATTAGCTAATAGGCAAACAGAAATATTAACAAGGACTCCCTGCCAGAAATGCTGCTTATTACGATGATCTTTGTGTGGCAGGATTACCGGAAGCGCAGGCTCATTTCCTCCGGAAACGATGATCCTAACAGGAAATTGATTTTGTTGCCACTCGAAATTGTATTTCCTCAAACAGGAAATTGATTTCTAATCTTACATTTCCAATTTCCTGTTCAGCTTCCGTTCCTTTTTTTTTTAACAAATAAATATTGATCTTTGGGGCAACCTGCCGGGACCGTTTTTTATGTTTATTCCTGGAACGACAACGACAAGGACCACATGTTGAGATTTTCTGGCGAGGCGTGAGAATGTTTCGGCTTAATTGGGCTGCTTTCTACTAGGGAAACAGCAACCTCCAAGCAATGCATTCCTTTTTTTCAGGACAAAGCCACGTGATATATGAAACCTTAGCCAAATCTTTGATCTTTTTATGGGTTCCTTAGAGCTCTTTTTTTTTTTTGTTTAACTCTTAAGATGTGCTGGTGTTCAGTTCAAAGATGCCGTGAGAACATTGGCAAATAGTGGAATACAAAATTAGTTTTGGGTATCAGGCAAGCAGAGCAGTAGAGCAAGCGAATTCCGATTCCATTTCCAGGATGCCTGCAAGGACTCTGATATGCAAATTCGATTAAACAAGCAGGCCAATCGATTAAAATTGCTAACAGGAACACAGTTTTGCCAGCAAGCAAGCGCAAAAACAACTTTTCGTCTTACCTTTGCAAGGCTTCGTCACATTTCTTTGTACCTGTCTACCTGTAGGAAAGTCAAGGTAAGAAAACTACCACCAAACTATTGAGTTACAGACTGGGGCACTTCTCTTGCCCTGAGACATTTTCCACCCCTAAGGTTATTAGTTATCCAAACAAGAAATGTCTTGAGCGTTACCAGGACAACAGCAGTCCTCGAAAGAGCCAAGATATTGTGCGCTCCTTACGTTTGAGGGATGTTTCTCAGACGGCATTCCAAAGGAAACCTGAGAAACTCTCCCGTCGTGCAATGTCTTGGCTTATATCAGGCAAACAGCGAACCGTGGCAGCGTAGCCTGGCAAAAATCTTCAGGTCGGGTCGGAAAAAGATTTGTGCCCAAGAGGGATGAAAGTGTCAGTTTTTTTAAGCGGCTTACAGAAAAAACCAAGGCAAGATCTTCTCTTGGCGTTGATCTCTTCCAGATCACTGAGAGGGCCAACGATCATTTGTGTGGTGGGCGTGTTCGGTCCCGTTCCCGTGCTGTGGGAATCATCCTTTCAGAGCAGGTAAAATTCCTTACCTGAGCGTGAGAATTTCAGACAAATTCTGTTGATCTCTCAGCAGGCGAACAGAAGAGACGACAGCATCATCCGCACCTCCCTCCCCCCCCCCCCCCAGCCTCCTCACGCACAGAGCGTGTGAAACAAGAGAGACAAAACGAGGATCGCGTGGGAATAAATGCTGGCCAAGAATGTAACGTATTTTTTTCCCACAGCTCCTGCAGATAAGGGATCTCTCTCCCCTCCCCCTCCCTTGCTCGTTGCCTCTCCCTTGCTCGCACTCAAATGATATGCACAGGCTTAAATTAGTTGTTAATTGTCTGCTGTCCCTCTCCCTCTCTCCCGTTTTGGCATGTGCTCGCGTGAGAACTTTCCAGCCAGAGACTGGAAACGGGAACAGGCGAACAGCAAAGGCAGCGCATGGATTCCAGTTCTTCGTCTTAGCTGGAGTGTTTTTTCTCTCACTCTCTCACTCTCTCTCCTCCTCCTCCTGCTTTCATGCCTTGCTCTTAACGAGATCCCTGGTCTGCCTGCCTGCCTGCTTGCCTTGTTGCCCGATCGTTACGTTAAACGGATGTGGACTGTATATGGCTGTATGGTATGGCTGTGTGTGTGCTTTGAGGGTTTTTTATTTGCTGCGGAGGGTTTCGTTTCGTGGTTCGCTTATGTCAACGGCGTGTGGGAAATTCTTGGCCCAAAGCCGTTACAAGACCAAATACAGACACGTTCAACTGATCGTGAGAAGCAGAACTTGACTGCAGGTTGTGTCGAACGTTGTAAACGCAATGCATTGGAACGCGCTGGAAGGTCACGTTTCGTAGGAGCTATAGGAAGGGTTGTCTCTGGTGAATGCAGAAGGATTTATCGATTTTTTCCCAATAGTAATATGCTTGTAAGCGTAATTCGAGCACACTTATTAAGCCAGCAGCAATCATATGCCCCTTCTCCATTTCCCTTTCCACACTGATTCAACCACCACCAATAAGAACAAGAAACTTCATTTCCAAAAAAAAAAAAACACATCTTTTCAGCCTACTTCAAGCGCTGCTGGCCTGTTCTGCCTCAAGACATTTACAAGCATCAAATTACACCTGAAGCGGCACAAAGAAAGTGCGGCACGTGCCACACAAGCAAAAGCAACAACACAACCCCCAAGAACTGTTGCTTGCTGCGGCTGCCTGCGACCCTGTGACTTTGACAGCCAATTAGTGATCATCAGCAAAAATTATCAAGTGGAAAATTATGGGCTCTCAAATTACACTGTGCCCGAGAGAGAGAACACGCCCACCGACACCGACACCGACTGTTGCATGGATCGACAGCGAACTGTGCCCCAAGGGAATGGAAACACGATCATTGGGATCGTTGTGTGTGTGTGTGTGTGTGTGTGGGGTATTAATTTAACAAATTAATACCCTGATGTTTGTCACGATAATTTCATGTTTTTGAATAGGAACGCAGCAAAGAAGGGGCCGAGAACGAGGACTGAGAGAGAACCACCACCAAAGACACAGTCCAGATCCAGATCCGACCAGAGCCACAATAATGGACTCAGACACGCATCGAATTACAATTGTGATTGAGCCACAAGAAGCATTCAAGCGGGTAGAGTAGGGGCTGGCGTGGCCACCACTTGTGGCCTCTGGGGCCCCATTCCAATTTCACGCCGTATTAAAATGAACAGGAAATCGTTACAAATTGTTATGCAAATTGCCAACGGAAAAAAGAGTTTAAAATGTAAAGCAAACGAACAGGCAAACAGGAGACCAACCACCAGGCAGGACCAAGCGCAAGCCGTGTGGAATGTTCAGCAAGGATACAAGGATCCCTTCGTGTACCTTCTGCTGACCTGTTCAAAATCAATTAGCAAAACAAACAAAATGCCTGTCGAGTGGCGGCGCGGCTTTTGTGGGACTTCCAGGAACACACAAAACAAATCACACACAAATCCCTTGGGGGCGGGGCACCGCCTGCGGTTTAAAGTGCAATCAAGCCGAACCACTCGATGAGGAGAGCAGCGAACAGGGCAGCGCTATACAGCCGAGATTGTGGCGTGGCAGGGAATAAGGGCCCAAACCCAGTCCGATCCCAAACCCAATCTCTCATCTACCTGACTGCGAACAAATATCAGCTACCTGCGCATTTGGCCTCGTGAGTTATGAGGCGAAGACGGGCTAGAGGATTCTGTTCCCCTATTCGAATGATACAGATTTAAGCCTTTGGCGCTTTTGTCCTCAGGGGGATATGATGGGATGGGATATTTGCGGTGCGGTCACTTTGCCAAAGGGTTAAAGGTCAGGTCACAAAACTAAAGGCCAGCATAGAAAGAAGTAGGAGAAGCGCAGATGAGCGTGGGAAGCTAGACCATTGTTTGCCTAATCCCAAAGATCATAAATCATAATTAGAAAATCACTGAATCATGCATAAAGTGTAGCAAACGAACAGGTGAACAGCACTGGGCAGCAAGGCGATGCCAACTCCAGTTCCAACTCAAAGAACCCGCAGCATCCATCCATTAACGTCATGCAGCAGCAACAGGCAGCATCAGGCAGCATCATTATCGAGCATCCAATTATTATCTGCTCTCTGGCGATGATTTCCACTGATGCGCATCGATGCATAATTTTCGAACAGGTTCCCAGCATCCACAAAGAGGGGTCGGTCCGAAGATGAGTGGCGGCGATGTTGCAAAGGAATGGAATGAAATCATTGAAGCGCATTCATGTGTATCTTAGGCACAGGCCAACAATAATTGCAGACTGAAGATCAGGCTCAGCAGGGGATCTCTGCTGCCCAAAGGGTCAAATCATCAGAGATCATTAGCAATAAATAGATGAAAATCAATGAAGCGTGACCAAGAGCATAAAAACCAACAGGTTAACAGGAAGAAACGGCAGTGTAGGAGTACAAACTGTTCCTGCAGCATCACCTGCAGCATCACCTTGGGTTCAGTGAAGCGGCAGGATTTCCGGCAGGATTTCATCTATTCCAAATCGACCTATTTCCAGCGTTGTTTTCCTATTCCAATGCTACAGTTTAACCCTTTGGGGAGACTAATTTGTGGGTGTTGTGATGCAATGTTGCCGCGGAACGGAACAATGGGAAAAGAGTTAAAGGTCACGAAACTGTAGCATTCGAATAGGCACACAGCATCTTGTGCAGGCAGCTAAGCTGGGAAAAACAGATGTCAGCCGATCTACCTGCTTATCCCTAAGAACATAATGTGGAAAATCAGTGAGTCGTGTCCCAAAACGGATTAAGAAAACAGGGAAACATCAAAGCCAGCTACGAGACGTTCGGTGGAAAGGCCAAAGGGCATGGGGCATAGTTTCGGGGAAAAATCAGTGAAGCATGACCAAAGAGATCAAACGAACAGGTTAGCAGAAAATCAGAAACCACAACCTGATCTCAGGGAAAACAAAATGCATCCCCAGGGAGCGACGATCGTTTTCTAATTTTCCAATTCAGAAAATCACTGGAGCGTGACCAAGTCGAACAGGCTGACAAAATTGAGAATAAGGGTACCCAAAACACACACACAAAAACTGCATCCAGCATCCCAAATGCATTTGAGGATCACTGGAGCGTGGAACAGGCTAAGGCGAACAGGCTGTCATCATTGATAGTAGCAGGAAAACTGCATCCAGCATTCCAAATGGAAAAACAATCAGCCAAACAATCATTGAAATGCACCCAAAACACGCAGCCATTTAATTTCCACAATCAATCATTAAATATAGCAGTAGGGGGTCTAAAAACTTAATTCAGCATCCAATACTGCGTGGGGAGAGAACATCAGATCTCGCAGATCACTGGAGCGTCAGGCTCACAAAATTAGGAACCCCACAAGCATCGAAAATATGCAGCCAGCATCCCAAATGAAAATTGAAGTTGTGTAAACTCCTTGAGATGCAATTGGGAAGATCACTGGAGCGTGGCGAAACCGAACAGGCTGACACAATTTATAGTAGGGGGGAGAACAAGCGCATAACAAAAACATTGACCCCAAAACCAGTGACCTTTCTTTGAATTCCTTCCAGAAGATCACTGGAGCGTGGCCAAACCGAACAGGCTGGCATCTTTAATAGTAGCGAGAAAACTGCATCCAGCATCCCACACAAAAACGCACTCAACCAATCATAGAGACACACACACACAGGGAATGTATATGCATGTATGAATGCACTTATATAAATCCCACATCCATTTGTTAAATATAACCCAAAGCCCAAGGGGCCCTGGTGGTCCAAAAACTACCTGCAGCTGCAGTGTGAAAAATCTTCAGACTGCACTCGGATGCAGTTGCGGCTGCAGTCTGCTGTTCGCCTGTTCAAAGGTTACACTCGGATGCACTTCGACAAAGCATCAACCCGATGATCATTGCATGTGTGGGAGTAGCAGAGCAGATGAAAAGCGCTCCCCAGCAGCAGCCCTGATAAAGATCACACAATGGCCCAACTGAAAGAAATTCCCGCGGATGTACTTTCATCCAACGCGCAAAAGAGTTGAATGATGCAAATGTGTAGCACTTCAACAGGCAAACAGAAAACGAAGAAGCGCAGAACACTCACTCGCAAAAGTACAGCATCAGCCCACATGTGTTTTTACATAAATGGTAAAAAGTATTCCCCGAAAGGGTTCGCATGCAAATGTGAAGCATTTCAACAGGTCAACAGCAGCGTTAGAATGCCACCAGTCAAGTGTAACCAAATCTAGGCAGCAGGTAGCACTTAGATTACCTTTTCTGGCACTTCTGTGACCCTGGCTGGAACTCAAAAACCAAAACAAACGGGAAAAATATTAAACAAATAAGGAAATTGGTCATGCCCCCATGGGGGTCCCTTCCCACGCTCTCGCTTTCATTTCGCCGCTTCTCTCGCGATCGTGATTTTGGGGGAAAAACTGTAGCATTTCAATAGGCTACCAGAACTAGAAGAGCCACGAAATGATGGCTGTAAATCTGAAAGAAAATCCCAAAATGTTCCAGCAGGTAGTCGGCAGTGGCAAGTGGAAAGTGGCAACATGCGTTGTGTGGTGCGTTTACTGCCCGCACGCACTGTGCGCCTAGTGAATTTCAATTAGTTAAACAAACAACAAATTGTTGCTTAGCATTTTCCACACTTTTAAACAAATTATTGACTTTCCCAGAAAGAGCGCTAGAGTGGGTGGGCATGAGCGTGGGCGTGGCTAGCTACAATCTTCTCTTTTCTTTCACTTAACAATAGACCCGAAAATGAGAGCAAAGAAAATTTTCCCAGACCATGCAACGAGGCGTTACAAATCTCGGCTCTGTCGGCTTCTGGCAGCGCCTGTTCGCCCAGTCGCCTGTTACACTTGGCTACACTCTGGGGGTCGAACGCTGGCTCTGGGATGCTGCAGGGCGGGGCCCTGGGGTCATTGTCTCGCTTCGCCGCCTGCAAGTGCGTGCAACGCGTGGGCCGAACCGAACTATCAGCGGGGCATGGGAAACGCTGGAAGCGGAACGAGATCGTTGCTGGATTTTGTGTGCGCCTGCTACGAATCAAGACCTTGGCTCCAAATCGATCTTACTCAAAAAAGCGGAGGGAGGAGGGGGGAGCCCCCACAAAACGTCTTGAGATCTTCTAAGGTTACGAGTATTTCTACGAGTTTTTATCTTGTGGCTCATTTGTCTGCCTTCCTACCAATTTCGCTGCTTGCCTAATCGTTTTCAAGACCTTTGACTTTCGATTTTGTTGGAGACCTTCCCCAAGACCTTGGGGTCTACGCCCACCCACCCACCCACCCACTCGAAACTAGCGTGTTGACACTTTGAAACAGGAAATTAATCATAATTTTGATGGAAATTACAAAAATATCTGATGTCTGGGCACAGGGCACCAGCAAAACATGGAAGAGTAGGCGGCGGTGCGGTATGCGGTCAAGTGATTGCCACTGCTGCACTGCACTCTTACAGTTGTAACTGTATGGTCGTCTCGCTTGCTCGCTTGGATTCTTATCGCTGTGACGTCGCTGGAAAGTAGAAAGGGCAAGTGATTTCGTTTCCTCTCTTCCCTCTCTTACCTGTGGAATGCTTGGTGGAGGCGGCGGAGCTGTTTATTTGTGTGCTTCTTTTTCTGTTCTATTTCTGCTCGAGGGCTGAATCGAGATCACCATTTCAAAGAGCACTGCGCCGAAAGCAGTGTATCGGCTGATTTCAGCAACTTTTTATGCTCATCTTCTGTCAGTGGCAGCTCCATAATGTGGCTAATTCCATGGGCTGTGACCCGACAGGGCACAGAAAGTACCACACTGTCATTTTGACAGTAGAGTCCCTTCACATCGGTACCCACGCAGCACACTCTGCCGGTATTCTGCAGCATGCAGGCCACAACATCTGCGGTGGTCAGCCCCACGGCCCAGTTTGTATAGCCCTTGACCTTGCTGACGTGAACACCGGCATTTAGGACGCCATCGACGAGGTCGGACCATTTCTCCGCATCCTTGTCCGTGCCCAAATCCTTGACGATGTCGCTCAGTCGAATCCCACCCACCGTCACACTGGACCACACGGGCACGGCGGTACTACCATGCTCGCCTATAACATAGCCTTTGACATCCGTTGTGGGCACCCTGAGGCGATTCGCGATTAGATAGCGAAAGCGGGCCGTGTCCAGGTGGCAGCCGGTGGTGAAGCAACGATGCTTCTCCAGGTTTCCGATGCGCTGCACAGCAAAGGTCATCACATCGGCTGGATTGCAGATGACAATGAAGACCGCCTTGGGGCTCAATTTGATCAGCTTGGGTACCACCGACTTGAGAATCTCAACCGTTTTGTGCATCACGTCCAGACGAGATCGAGTTTTGCCTGAAGGCCTC
The DNA here is from genome assembly GCA_035043285.1 of Drosophila subsilvestris. Taxonomy (NCBI): domain Eukaryota; kingdom Metazoa; phylum Arthropoda; class Insecta; order Diptera; family Drosophilidae; genus Drosophila; species Drosophila subsilvestris. The sequence continues at coordinate 10,736,590 of JAWNNB010001922.1, read as the reverse complement.
GCACCCGCTGTAATAATGATAACATCCGAGTTCTTGGTGCGATTCCCATCACCACAGGCTCGGACAAGCGGATTGCCCAGGAAGGCAGACGCATGGGAGAAATCCAACGCCTCCGAGGTGGCCAAATCGTATTTCACATCATGGATAACCAGATTTTTGGTGAGATTGCGCGCCAAAAGAAATGCAGAGACTGCAGTTCCCACCTGGCCCGACCCAACCACGGTTATTTTAAATGATGGCCTCGGCTTGAAACCCTCCAGCGGCTTCATCACGCTGTCGAATGTGGAAGCGGCACGTGCAAACTTGCCGTCAACGCCATTGCAACTTGTCAACAGCCGCCTCATCCACAAACTGGCCATCATTTTAGAACTATAATTTTGAGTAGTTTTTAACCGAAATGTTTTGAATTTTGATATGCTGAATATGAATGACAAGTGCTACATGGCAACGTTGCTCAGCACTGTCAAATCTGGTCACACCATAGCAGGGTTTTTCGTGGGGACTTCTCTTATCGCAACATTATAAGCAATCAATAAACAAAGAGTCGTTAAAATTAGATAATCTTGTAGAAAATGTATGTATCCATCAGATAAAATTATATGCTAAGAGTTGAGAGTCCTACCTAACGAGTAATATTACACCGAATATCCAAATCAGATATGATTCCGATCATGGACACAGACCGATTAGCCCATTGTCGACCAGTGGGTATTTCAATTTACGCACGAATTTATGAAACTTGAAATTAATTTCACTCATTTCAGGTGAAAGATATTGTGGTAATTTGTTTTGTGTAAGTACAGAGAAAGTAAAATTAGCATTTTAACAGTATTATTTTCCGTGGTATGTATGAAAGTGTTCAACCGTTTAAATAGAGGGGGGGCTAGGTGGGTTAACTAATTTTTTTCCTCGGTATATTTTGAAAATGATAAGGTATTTTTCAGTATATTTCAGAGGATCCATTGGCGTGTTTTGTTGATTGCATTTATAACTGAATAAACCTCGAAAATGTCTCGCAAAGAAGCCCTCTCGCAGTTTATCAACCAAATACATGGTCGCCCCGTGGCCGTGAAGCTGAACAATGGCGTGGACTACCGCGGTGAGTCTTCTTTAAAAAAATGCCGGCTAAAATCACATTCGCAATCACACTCTCTCTCCCTTCCGTCCACCCCCGCAGGTGTGTTGGCCTGCTTGGATGGCTACATGAACATTTGCCTGGAGCAGACGGAGGAGTACGTGAATGGTCAGCTGAAGAACAAATACGGCGACGCATTCATCCGCGGCAACAACGTCCTCTACATATCCACGCAGAAACGGAGAGTCTAGCCGTAGAACTTAAGTTTATTTCATAAATACAACCGAAACTCCATTCTGTACACTGTACATTCTGTATGTATGTGTAGTTCGCTCAACTGGGATAGTGAGGCGTGCCAAACTCCTGGGGAATGGCTCCGAAGTGGCGCAGCTGGCGGACAGAGTATCCAGAGCCCAGAGCGGCTATCAAGCGTTCGCCGCGGAAGCCGAACTTGCGCTCGTAGTGTGGCTGCCAGGCGCGACCAAAGTGTGGGTCGAAGGGAATCTCGCTGGCCTGCTGGAAGGGTGAGTTGCCAAAGAATAGGCGGTCTACGTAGTCCAGTACGGCCTTCTTCTTCTGAAAGTGCACGAGCAGGGGACCGGCGTTGGCAGCCGTGCGTGGATCCTGTGAGGCCAGGTTCTTGAAGTACTGAAAATTGGCCAGATCCAAGTTCGAGAAGTCAAATACCTCGTGGAAGTCATGCAGCGTGGCTCGGCCGGCGGGCACCTGCAGGCACTGGATTCAAGGGCAATGTTAATGCGGTGATTATTGGATAATTAAGCACTTACCACCATTACCACGGCCAGTGCAGCAATTAAGACGTATTTGCACATTGCAATTGATACGATTGATCCACTCCCAGAGACGACACCTCGACTCTTCCTCAAACGGAACTAAACTGATTTGAATAAATTCGGCCAACTGCATGCGCCCAGGCCAAGCCACAGAGAGTGTTGGTGTCCATTGTGTGATTTGCAATCAGTCGCCAGCTCTTGTATTTTGTTGTAATCCATTACCCAATCCCACATGACACAGTGTCCGCTGCTGCCCAGCCAAATGTAACAGCCGCCACAGTCCCATGGCGGGGTAATTAATTGATATGCATGTCGCATCAGCAGCCGTGTTCCAATCAATGCGCCCCGATTCGGGTTGGCTCTGCCACCGCTACGAGCATTTACATTTTATCACTCGAGGGCGACCCACTGCAGATAGTAGATCTTAATGATTCGTCTTTGTTAGCAACGAACCATCACTAGCTTAGCTGGTATTGAAAATAGGGCAACCCGAGACCAGACCAAGTGGATTTTTTACTATTTATTTATGTATAAATTTCAATTCAAAAACTAAACCTGCGGGATATGAGTGCAAAAATACAACTTATAAGCTTTGTTTGTCTCAAGCGAACATGCCTGTGCACAATCGTTGACTTGCATTGAAACCAGCTAGCTGACTGCACTTAAAGCCTTAGTGATTCTCTTATGGGGCAACAAATTAAGCGCAAGGTTCTCTCGTGCGAAAATACTTCAAACAAAATATCAAATTACATAATTATCCTTCAGTTTTGTTGTCTACTTTTTTTGTTGATGTGTGTGTGTGGCTTGACCTCGCTCTTTTTGTTTATTATTTGTTAAATCACATTCCTATTATATGTATTGTATGTACCATTTGATTGATAGATTGCCAAAGGAATTAATGCCTTGTCGTTAGTTACCATTCCTCGCTTCAAACTAAAAATTTCACTTAATTAACATTATTGAATATTTAATCAAAACAGAAACGTGGCGGATTTTGGTTAACCTGCAGAACAGTGAAGAGATTTCAATAGCGCTCGTTTTAGTTGGCCCAGGACAAAAGCTGCTTCATGACGGGATCATCTAAAAGCGAAGTGAGACAAGTTACAATTTGATGAAATGCAGGAATAGAGGAGAGACATCGACAATACACACCATCATCGGCCGCTTCAGCTGTGGTTGTAGTGGTAGTCGTAGTTGTGGCCTTCTTCTTCTCTTTGACCTTCTCGGGCAAGTCCTCTGAGGGGGCCTCGGGCAATGTGGGCGCTGGCTCGGGTATGCCAATGATTTCCTTATCGAAGTTCTCCTGTTCCAGTTCATCGAGTTCCCGCTCGAGATCTTCGTCATCCAGGTCGGCACCAAAGGCGACTGGGTTGGAAATGGCATCGGATATCTCACGGGCCACATCCTGCTGCTCGGCAATATCATCCATCATGTCATGGACCTTGTCCACATCCCTGCGCATCAAGTGAAGTGAAGTCAATCACGTTAGTTTTTTGGTCACATCAAGTCGATGGTCGAATGAAATACTCACATGTTCTGGTGGGCATTCTTGAGGGCATCCGCAGCATCCTTCATTGTGGTCAAGACGGCAGTGTTCGTGTTGGCGCTCTCCAAAGCCTCGCGCTGCATCTCAATGGTGGACAGGGTGCCATCGATCTGCTGCAGCTGCTTCTCCAGCCGCTTCTTCTTTTTGAGGGCTTGCAGGGCCACTGAAAAGGCGACAAGTATGCAGGTGAGTCTGGGGCAAAGGTGGCACGTTTCGCTAAGATGTTAAGGCCAATTTCGGATTATTTTGAATCGAATTACTCTACGGCATGGCTAATGTCTGGTTTAGTAGCGAAAGGAATGTTCATATTACGTTCTGAGCATATGCGGACAGATCCAGGCATCAAATGGTATGCGGGTGAGAAAGGCGAAGAAATACAAACGTTATACTAGATAATTCTATTCAAGCATAATTAATTACATGTCTAGCATGGCAGTGGTTGGAAATGCCTCAAACCACAACAAAAACAAAAGCAAATATGAGTCACTTTTTTCAATGGATATTTATGGTGCGGGATTTCCGGCCACAATGAATCTCCCGTCAGCATAGCTCCAGGATGGCAGCCACACGAGTACATACCTCTTTTATTTTTGGAAGCATTCTTTCGGGCAATACTCAGCTCGTCCTCGATTTTAGCCTCGAGAAACTCCTGCTTCTTGATGAGCATGTTTTCGGTTTCCCGCAGCTTCTGTATGGCCTCCCCCGTCGTTGGGGCCACATCCTTCTTGCCACCGAACATTTTCCCAAAGAAACTCATCTTTGTTTTTTGTGTTTTCACGCCCAAAGCCTCTGGAATCCTAGATTAAAGTATGGTTTTTCACTCTTTTACGTCTCCTTTTTGCTGTCTGGCCGAGTTGTTTTGTTCGATGAGCGATGCGTCATCACGATACGACGACATATCGATAGCACACTCACTATCGCACGCACTATCGACTGTTCGTGGACGATACTATCTGCAGGCGTGCAGCTGTGCACGACGCCGAAAAAAATAATAATACATAATTGTTAAATAAAATGGCAAATCGGACAGTTAAGGAGGCCAAAAACGTGCACGGGACCAATCCGCAGTATCTCATCGAAAAGATCATTCGTTCCCGCATCTACGACTCAAAGTACTGGAAGGAGCAATGTTTTGCACTCACAGCCGAGTTGTTAGTGGACAAAGCCATGGAATTGCGATTTGTCGGCGGCGTCTATGGAGGAAACATAAAGCCCACGCAGTTCCTCTGTCTCACACTGAAGATGCTGCAGATTCAGCCGGAGAAGGACATTGTGGTGGAGTTCATCAAGAACGAGGAGTTCAAGTATGTCCGTGCATTGGGCGCGTTCTATCTGCGCCTGACCGGCGTCGCCCTCGACTGTTACAAGTATCTGGAGCCCTTGTACATCGACAACCGCAAGCTGAGACGCCAAAATCGAGCCGGACAGTTCGAGATTGTCTACATGGACGAGTACATAGATGAGTTGCTGAGAAATGATCGCGTCTGCGACATTATACTGCCTCGAATACAGAAGCGCACCATTCTCGAGGAGAACAATGAGATTGAACCGAAGGTGTCGGTCCTGGATGAAGACCTGGACGACGAGCTACCCAGTGAGGATGAGAAGCCGGACGACCGAGAAGCGAATCGGACGAACGAAAACTCGGCTTCATCTGTACGACGCCCACGGAGGGCTCGCTCAAAATCCAAGTCCCGCAGCCGGGAGCGGGACCGCCGTCCAGCCCAGGGCAACAATGCTCGTTCTCGAGACTACTACGACGAACTGGAGGAGTTTGAGCGGCAGCGCAATCGCACCCGCAACCGTGACACCCAGCACGGGGACCGGCGACAGCCAGCAGCACGTCAGGATAGGGATAGAGATCAACGCCAGGATCGGGATAGAGATCAACGCCAGGACAGGGATAGAAAGCCCCAGAATCGGGACAGGGAACGCCAGGATCGAGACAGAATGCGCGAGCGGGAACGACATGGCGAAAGGGATCGACGGGATCGAGATAATGGCTCCCGCCACGACCAGCGGGAGAGGGACACGAGAAACGAGCGTGACCGGCGTCGCCATTAAAATTAATTTAAATACTTGTAATATTGACCACTTAAAATCACCCAAACCGCCAAACTCTCGGTATTTTTATTCGCCCCAAGTTGGCAGCGCCTCCACTCAGCAAGTGGTAGTAAACAGAAACAGCTGCTGTTGGCTGTTGTGATTTTTAGAAAGTTGAAAAGAAATGCACATATAATCGTACCGAACAATTGATTTTATTCCTGTGTGTTGTGTGATTAATTTATAAGCATTTATGTGCTGTTATTAAGTAACGCAACTACTCTACGCTACCTACATGTCGATAAACTGCTTACGTTGCCATTTCGCAGCAGCCGAAGCTTTCAGTATATGTTTTCGCTCTGTTGCGCTTAGAACTCGCCTGCGTGTCTGTGTCTGATTATATACTATACGCTGCATCATTGTTCAGAATGAATTGCTAGTTTCGTTATCTGGTATAGTTGGAAAATTCTGTGCAGTTCGTTTCCTTGTACCCGAAACCCGAAAGATAACGACAAAGTAAAGGGCTGGGAAAGATGCCTCGCAACGATACGGAGCCCTTGGTGGTGAGCGATGATGAGGCGCCACGCACTCTGGATGCTGCTGCAACGAAAGAAACATCAGCGAGCACGACATCCACTGACGAGGAGGTGACCCTACCACCGTCCGCGGTGGACTACAACAGCTATCGTTGGTTCATCCTGGAGCCCGCAGTATTTCTTATCTTCTTCGCCAGATACCTAATTGGTGAGAACAGTCAGACGGGCAGTGGCCGAGCATCATTCAATTAACTATTTGTGTTTTTTTAGGGGCGGTTTATCAAAATCAAATCCTCTACCAAACCTGCGTCACCATCATGAAGTATAATGCCACGGAATGCGAGCCGTTGCTGGGCATCGATCGCGATGAATCGGAGGCGGCGAAAGTAAGCGAATTACTCTGAAACGCACAAAATAATATTCTGTGATAATGCGACGCAGCTTTTGTTGCGGTGCCAATGTCTGGTTTTCCAAATTTGTTATCTTTCGTTGTTTTGGTTGCAAATGCTTCCCTGCGGGGCGTTTTGCGTGACATTATTAATCCCCCACTATTCCAAGTGTAAGAAAAGATTACTAAACGCTCGCAAGACTTGACCCACATACGCACGAGTGCAGCATCAGCCAAGACAAAGCAAATCTATCATTTAGCTTTGCTGATCGATCCCATTGTTTAAGCATTGATGATAACGCCAAGTGCCAACGAATGTGGAACGGCGTTATCAGCGAGCGAAACAGAAGTAAATATAGAAAACGTGTATGACTAATTTCTATATCGGGGCGTTGAAATATCGACGTACCGAGCTTTAACAGGGCATTCAAAATATAATTATACATACATAGATACGAGATACACGGCAATGAGTCAGGCAAACGTGATGAGCAGCTGTGCTTTGTTTCTTACAGAAAATCGAGGTTCAAGTGCAGCAGTATTCGGCAAACATAATGATGACGACCTCTCTGCTAGAGAGCATAATACCAGCCTTTGTGAGTCTATTCCTAGGTCCCTGGTCGGACAAGTTCGGCCGGCGGCCCATACTTCTGACAACCTTTACGGGTAAGTGGCATGCCACTGTTCAAAACCCCTGTAAAACTGTAACGATCTTTTCTTATAGGCTACCTCGCGGGCTCAATTATACTGTTAATTATTACCAAGATAACAATGGTCACGAATATAAGCCCTTGGTGGTTCCTGCTCTCCTCTGTGCCCTCGGTTCTGAGCGGTGGAACTTGCGCCTTGATCACGGGTATCTACTGCTACATTTCGGATGTGGCCAAGGAACGCAACCGAGCCATGAGGTACGTAGTGCGTAATTTCAATGAATCGATTTAATTTCTTATTTATTTGATAATTCCAGAATGGTCCTGAATGAGGCCTCCCTGTGCGCGGGCATGATGGTGGGCAGTGTGGCTAGCGGGTATATCTATGCAGCAACGAATGCTTTAACCCTATTCTGCATTGCCAGCTGCCTGATGGGCTTGGCGCTGCTGTATGTCTATTTATGGGTGCCCGAGAGCCTGATATCCGACCATCCACCGACAGGAGTAGGCTACATCTGTATGAGATACCCGATAAGCCATCTAACATATATGTTCTCTTTCGCCTAGTCACGCATCCGCGAGTTCTTCCGTTTCGATTTGGTCAAGGATCTGGTCCGCACCTGCTTCCAAAGGCGACCCAACTTTGATCGTGCCATTATCTGGCTGACTATGATCGCCCTGACCATAGCCATCTTTGATATGGGTAAGAAATGAGACCGAAAGACCGAAAGAAATCATGGCATCACTTTAATTCTCCTATATGGCAGAGGGCGAGCACTGTCAACTACATGTTCATGCGCGAGCAATTCGATTGGACCATCAAGGACTTCAGCCTCTTCAATGCCGCGCGTATTGTCATCCAGATTGTGGGCAGCATAGTCGGCATGGTGGTCCTGCGTCGCGTGCTGAAGCTGTCCATTATAACCATGGCCATGCTGTCGCTCGCTTGCTGCGTTCTTGAGAGCACAGTGCGTGCCACGGCCGTCTGCTGGCAGGAGATGTATGTCGGCATGACATTAGGCATGATGCGCGGCGTGATGGGACCCATGTGTCGTGCCATTCTCTCCCATGTTGCGCCGAGCACGGAAGTGGGTAAGTTCCGAGCTCTCCCCCTGCGTAAGCGAACCGTGAAGGAACGATTAACCAAAACAATTGTATACATTTAGGCAAGATATTCGCACTGACCACATCGATGGAGTCTGTTTCGCCGCTGGGTGCTGCTCCGCTGTACACGAGCGTGTACAAAGCCACTGTCGAATTTTATCCCGGAGCATTCAACTTCATCAGCACTGTACTATACTTTTTGTGCTACGTGCTGATTGCGTAAGTAGCCGCAAGATGATTTTAATTGTTTCTTTATTTTATTTCCCTTAATTTCAGCATTATATTTGGCATCCAGAAGTCGATGGGCAACAGCAGTGTGTATCAGGCCATTGGCAGTTAGCCGGAATCTATCTCAAAGACCAATTAAATCTGTGCGTGTGTGATTGCAGCAACGGTTCTCGATGTGAACAATTAGAAACAACGAGTATTTCTGTATTTTAAATTCGTTTATACGCGACTTGTGCATGTAGTATTATTATTATGATTTTTATCTTTCCTCTTACCATTTGTTTTTGTGTGCAACTGCAACTGGCGCTGCTATCTCGACCGTGTCTGGCAAGTGCAAACACAATAAAGTACAATATACGAGTATTGTACGCAAAATCAAACAAAGTAAAAAGACGTATCAACCGTATGGCAGCGTGGCAATAAATTGTAAATAAATACATCAACTTTTTAGCATATTAAAACATAAGTTTTTCTCGGAATCACATCGGGTACGTATCGCGAGTGCGAGACATTGTGGGGGCCGGGCCCAAGCGGCCTGAGACAGGGAGGGGCGGCGGCGGGCAGAGATAGGCTAGTCGTCGTATCGCTCCGATCTGCTGCGCCCCACTGTTAGTGTATCGCCAGAGTTTGGCGCGCGCGGTAGCTTGAACGCCAAACGCTCAACGTTCTTCACTGTGGAATATTACGATATTGTGTTGTATGAATTGCAAATTTCGTTGTCTAGCTAGCGATAATTGGTGCGACTTGGCCGTGACCTTCGATTGAACAGAATGTCCAGTGCTGACGAGGATCCCCTGGTCTTGGACAGTGATGACAATGCCGTGGCATTGGAATCTGGCGAATCGCCCACACCATCCACGGCAAGGCGTCTGCCATCGCTTAGACTGGAGCCCGCTGTGTTTCTAGTGTTCTTTGGCAGATTTCTAACTGGTACGGATTGCTGCTTTTCCCGCGTCGTCTAGCATTAATAATTAATTAATATTGTGTGTTTGCTTCAGATGCAGCATATCAAAATCAGATTCTCTACCAGACCTGCGTCACTGTCATGCAGCATAGTGAAACCGAATGCGAGCCGTTTCTGGGCAGAGATCGTGCCTCGGATGAGGTCAAAGTAAGTTTTGCAATGCATTTTCAATTGGCGTTCCACTAAACAATGCGATGATGATGATGATGATGATGATGATGGGAGCCGACCGACCACACAAAGCGTGTTTTGTGTTGCTTTCGCCAGTCGAATGGAATAACAAAACAAGTTAATCTGTGAATCTGAAGCTACGAGTGCATACATACGAAATGTTTTGTGTTTTATGACTCTAGACTCTAAAGTGCTAGCATTCTAAGGTGATAATATTAGTGACAGTGTTGTACATATGTATATGTATACATATAATATTCAGAGGCCAGGTGGGTGGCCTGGCTGGGTTCATCTTATCAGTTGTCACCAAAAACAAAAGAAAGAACACACATTGACTATGAGTAATTGGCTTAACTTATCACAAAAATATCGACTGGAATAGATATGCTGATTGCAGCTGTGTGTGTGTGTGTGTGACCACACCAAAAAGCTATGACTAATGGGGCCGTGACGTCGCTAACATGTTTATCGGCAATAGATAGTCCCTGTCTAAACAGATTTCCCCTTGCAGAAGATCGAAGCGCAGGTGCAAGCGTATGCGGCCAACATAATGATGATCAACGCCATACTCGAGAGCACCATTCCAGCCATTGTGAGTCTGTTCCTCGGTCCCTGGTCGGACAAGTTCGGCCGGCGTCCCATACTGCTCTCCACATACACGGGTAAGCATGCGAATTCTACTGCATCTACATTGATTGTACCCATAACTTGGCTTGTCTGTAGGTTTCCTGCTAAGTGCCAGCATTCTGATCGTGCTAACGCAGATATCGGCGGTCACCAACATCAATCCCTGGTGGTTCCTGATCGCCTCGGTGCCGTCGGTGTTCAGCGGTGGAACCTGTGCCCTCATCACCGTCCTGTACTGCCACGTATCCGATGTGGCCACGGAGAGCTCGCAAGCCATGAGAATGGTTTCCATGGAGGCGTCCCTAGGGCTGGGCATGATGGTGGGCAGCATGGCCGGCGGCTATATATACGCCGGAGTTGGTGCTGCGACGCTTTTCATCCTAGTGGGTCCCCTCATCACTGTTGCCCTGCTCTACATCATCTTCCTTGTGCCCGAGAGTCTCAAGCCGGAGGACCTGCAATCCGAGGTGCGTATACAGGATAATGGACAAAGGATATTCCCTATTTGAATTTTAATATTCATCGAATTTCTCCCCTTGTTAGTCACGGATACGTGGGTTCTTCCGTTTGGATCTGGTCAAGAATCTGGTGATGACCTGCTGCAAGAAGCGTGAGAACTACGACAGAGCCATCATCTGGATGGTTATGCTGTCCCTGACCATGTGCATCTTCGCAATGGGTAGGTGTCATATTCTACTTGCATCTGCCCCGCATCTGACGTATCTTTGCTGCTCTTTGCTTTCAGAGGGCGAGGGCACAGTCAACTACATGTTCGTGGAAAAGCAGTTCAACTGGACTGTCACGGACTACAGCGTGTTCAACACCTCGCGGATCGTCGTCCAGGTGGTGGGCAGCATTCTGGCGATGGTTCTGCTGCGCCGCCTGCTCAAGGTATCGCTCATAACGATGACATTGTTGGCGTTTGCCTGCTGTGTCCTGGAGGGCACTGTTCGGGCGACGGCTGTCTATGGTCAGGAGATGTATCTGGCTTTGGTGCTGGGCATGATGCGCGGTGTCATGAGTCCCATGTGCAAGGCCATTCTCTCGCAGCTGACGCCAAGCTCGGAAATAGGTAAAATATTCTCGCTGACCACGTCACTGCAATCGCTCTCTCCCCTGGGCGCTGCACCGCTCTACACGGCCGTCTATCAGGCCACGGTGGCCTCCTATACGGGAGCGTTTAACTTCATCAGCGTGGGACTCTACTTTCTGTGCTACTGTTTTTCGGCGTGAGTACTTGAATACCAACTAACTTGATTGAATATTTGTATTCTTTTGCATGCAGCACCGTCTTTGGCATGCGCAAATCAATGGAGAGCAATGCTGCCTATCAGGCATTTGGAAGTTGATCAAGGAGCGCAAACTGGGGGGATGTAAATAAGTGCCAAATCGATCATCAAAGAAGCTTCGAAGGAAGCGCAATGAGTATTAAATCAGTCTAAAGTGATGCTGTGAGCCTTAGAAAATGTTAGAAAATATATATTAAAAATTAATTAAATCCATTGTTATAAATGCGAGTATGTACTCGTATATGAGAGCAGGTTTACTGAATCGCTTCTCACACAAATTAAACACGCAATTGTCTGAATTTGCATCATTAAATTCGGTCTAGTCATAAAGTTTTATTACTTATGTAGGTATGAATGATCACATGTTAATTTAGGCATACTCGTATATCGGATGGGTGCCTCACTTTAGCACCTTGGCGTAGTGCTGCTTGTGCCTGAACTTGATGCGCAAGACACATCTAGACGGGGAATGAATGTAACAAATACCAATTAGCGAGTGCTATTTGCCCCACTACGCCTACGCATGCATTCAGCGACACTTACCCAATGAACACGAACGAGAGTAGGTAGAGGAAAGCGCTGACAAAGTTGAACAGGCCCGGGTATGTGGTGAGGGACTGCTTGTAGATTAGCGTGTAGAGCGGGGCGGCAACTGCGATTATAAGTAATAAATGTTAACACAATAATTCAATCACAGTTACTGGGACGGGACCAGAAAGCAGAGAGTAGAAACCAGAAATCAGAAACCAGAGACGAGAGTGACGAGTGACTTACCAAAAGGTGCAAACGATTGCAAAACATTCTTAATGGAGAAAATCTTGCCTGCAATAAGGTGTTAACAAAACAGCTGTGATACGTATACGTGATATTGTGTAGCCGCTAAACTTACCCAGATCCGATGGCGGTACAATATTCGATACAATGGTCCGGCACATGGGTCCCGATATGGAGCGAAATACGCCCAAAGATACTGAGAGGTACATGTGCCAGGGCATTGTGGCAAAGCCCTTGGCCAGATTATTGAGAATTTCCGAGAAGAAGGCCAGCAGGCCGAGCGTAACCACCGACAGGCGAAATACCTGTGCGGGCAAAACAAAAGAGAGCTCAGATTTATGCAGAAACCATTGTGCTAGTCAAATTGTGTACCTTGCGGAGAACAAGAAAGCCGATGAGGGCTCCAATCATGGGCACCAGATGACTGACCGTCTCAAAGAATGTGTAATCCCTCACCGTCCAGTGGAACTTTTCGCGCACAAACAAATACATTACAGTCATCACGCCATCTGAAAGCGAGGCGAGAGTTCTCCATTATACTACAGGGTTGGGAGAACTGCGCAGAAAACTCACCAAAGACGAAAATGGACAGGAACATGGCCAGTGTGACGAGCCAAATAATTGCGCGAGCATGATTTTCGCGGGGCTTGAAGCAAGTGTTAATCATATCTTTGATGTGAACGAAACTGAATAGGCCAGCCTTCTTGATCCGGTCCGCCGCCTCCGCCTCGTCCCTGGCCTTCTTGGCTCGCTCGGGCAGCCGCTCCACGTACTTGGCCAGCATGTCCTCGTCAAAGCTCATGGCAGGAGTCGCCGGTGTGGGCAGCTCGCAGGGTTTGGGCTTCTCCTCCTGCTGCTGCTCATCGTTCAGGATGTTCGGCGGGCAATCGATGGCCACGCAGTCCAGCTGCAGGTCGCAGGCTGTCATCGGCATTTCTTTTGTCGTTTCACCCTTGAGGACAGTGGCATTCTTCGCATCCTGCGCCTGCCGAATGTGCAGACTCTCGGGCACAAAGAAGATGATGAACAGCGTGGCGAAGGTGGAAATACAGCCGGAGAGACCTATGGTCGCCGCTGATCCAACGCCTGCGTACACGAAGCTGGAGAGCAGCGAGCCGCTGGTCAGTCCAATGAAGAAGAGCGACTCCATGAAGATCATGCGGTAGGGCCGTGTCTTGCAGTCCGTTATGTCCGATATGAAGCAAAAGGCGGCCACGGAGAAGACACAGTTACCGCCCAGCAGCGAATGCGGCACCGCAGCCAGAATGTACCACCAGGGATTGACCACATAGTAGCTGGACAGCTCACAGATGGCGGCCATCATCAGGAAGGATGCGGAAAATCCTAAATGTGAACCAAAAATTAACTGGGGACTCCTGCATGTCAGCGTTTCTCTGCTCACCAATCATCGAGACAATCAGCAGTGGCTTGCGTCCATAGTGATCCGACCAGGAGCCGATGAACAGGCCACAGAAGGCCGGCACAATGCTCTCCAGCAGTGTGCGGGAAAGGAATAGATTCGCCACATACGGCTGCAGTTGCGTTTCGATAGCCTGCAAAGGAAGGCGTCAGTAGATATCGAATACCGGTCTAGTCTGGTCTGGTCTGGGAATGCGTTTCGTTTCCAAGTAATCACTGGAAATAAAACCTCTTTCCCTCCCTTTACACACATTTATCTCGGCGCTGGCGTTCTTAACGTCCAGCTGCTTGCAATCGGACTCGTTGTAGTGGAATATCACTGTGCACGTCTGATAGATGACCTGGTTGCGCTGGATGGTGCCTGTGGTCGGTTACAATTGGGAAACACGATAGCTGTAAAGTTAGAGTAATCTGCGTGCCGTTCCGGGGTCACGTTCGGTCCGGTCCACTCACCAGAGAGCGTGTGCGAGAAGAGCAGCATGAAGACAACCGGTTCTATATAGAACAGATGAAACACTTTGCCCCACTGCAGATTGCGGAGCTTTTCCAGCGTAAACGCATTCGAGGCCTTCTCAACCATGTTTGTGTGGTTTTTATTGCCAAATTTTGGCCGCACAGTTCAATATTTTTTATTTTGGTTTCTATATTTGTTTTGATCAAGGCCCTGGCTCAGTAGCGGCTCTTGTTGCACATTTTCAATTCTTGTCACGTAACTGTTTCTGGGAGGAAAATCCCTCGCCACTTCCGATCAGATAATCACACTAATATTATGCTATTATTATTATTCAATCGCTTTGATTGCTGTGGATACCCATCGGCCGTTTGTATTCACTGAACCAACACGAAACTGGGCAACGACTACGACGACGACAACGACAACGACAGCAGCTACATATGCACATCCAACACCGACGACGATGGCAAACAAATTACAATTAGAGTTTGATTCTCGAAATGAGCTGCTGCCGCGAAAACCGTAGCTTTATATAGACTCTCGAAAAAGGAATAGCAAAACACACAGCCGGATCGGAACAGGTAAAAATGTACACTGCGAAACGGTCTAAACAGTTGAACAGTTGTTCATCAAAGTGTATACAAAATCAAATGGGATATCCCGACTACCCGATTGCAAAGGGAACGACTTGGACAAATGCGACTCGACTCGACTCCGTTCGACGCGCGACAGATTTATTTTAATTTTTTCGTTACGCTATCAACCCAGCTATAGCTCCAAAAGTTTTACTGAAACTGAAGCTGGTCTCGGGGTCTGTGTCTGCCTCAGAGTGTGTTGTTTGCTTGTTTGTTTTCTTTTTGCATTAATTAATTATTATTTTCACCTATTTTTGATTCGTGCAAATGAGTAGCACGAGTCAGACCTTTGGATATATCTGGAAATTCGAATTTGGTAATCGAAGAAATTAAATCTGGAAAATTGCGGATATGAAAAGCAGATCTTGTTTCAAATTGCTATAAATAACACACATTACAAATGTGTTCATGTTCTCTTTTGTTTATTTAATTTAATCATGATTGGGTCTTCAATCAATATTCACTTAATTGGATAGCTATCGATGAAGACAATAGTTAAAAATAATCAAAAATAAACCCAAAAAAAGAAGTTAAAAATAGTTAGAGATGTTCCAAGATTTTCTTGGGATAGTTAAAAAATATTTATAGTACATTTATAAGTACATGTGTATGTGTTTATATAGATTTAATGTAGATCTTGTGATCGTTATATCGGTTGCAGTGTAGCCTAGTAATTTGCGGCCATCATTTTTGGACGATTGTTAAATAATAATTTTAATTTATTTGATTTGCTGGCAATGATATTTGCCATGTTGAATTCCAGGGATTTCGTTCCGCTCTGTTGGCGCATCAAAATGAGTAGCATTTTATTTTAATTTCTTCTACATATAATCGTAGCATGTGTGTTGTTTTTTTTGTTTAGGCGCTCTCAACCGATCTTAATCAAGGGTGTAAAAAACTGGGCGACTAATTTAAAATTAGCAAGTGAAAATTATCATTTGATTAAAGCTGGAGTTAGCACCAATCGATGGGGTGTTCCGTTGCTATATTGTGCACACATTATGTACATACATACATATATTCCAAATATTTTTATAGATCCGTCAGTTGTGTCAAATGACACCGCGCACACGCTGAAACATTTTGGTGCTATATATACATAATAACCCACATTTTTGTAAATGGGAAAATCTTGGCAATGAATTTTGTATTTAGACAAAAATTTCCACCGCACAGAGGAAAAAAAATGATATCGAATGATGATAGCTGCTGCCCAATTAACACATTTCAATTGTTCAGCTCGAATATGCAAATAGGTGTGTACCAAATAATGTATGGCTGAGTATTTGTTATGGCTATCGCGTTTAGGGGGAGCACCCGGCGCTAGCATTTCTGTTTTATTTATATTCGAAAGTTTGGCATGACTGGCAGATAGTGGTCGGTTTTTTACTGTCGCCCCAAAACCACAAGAGATTGATTGATTCACTTGAAAATCGGATCGTAGTACGTCCGATTTGTAGACTTTTGTGCCACACAACACTGCAAAACGATATGGCATAGACATTAAAAACTAACGCAGGGAAAGAAGGAATAAAATAAATAAATAAGAAACCTACATGAGGAGAACTATCGCAAGACCGTACAGGCAAGAACTGAGCAGATTGAATATCCCCGGATCACTGTCCAATGTCCGGGTGTAGATCGCAAAGTACAGGCTCGAGGATAGCAGCGGGGATAGTGTCTGTAGTATGCCCAACAAAGCAAATATTTTGCCTAGAAGCGGAAATTATCATTAAGCGGATTATCAATGATCCAAATGAATGAAAATTATATTTGATTCTTACCCCTCTCTGCGGCCGGCAAGAGATTGGTGATTATGGTGCGGCACATGGGATTAACCAGAGACTTGAATACGCCCAGAGCAATGGCGACATAGATTTGCCAGCTGACCACCGCCAAGGACTTCATCAGGCTGCTGGTTGAGTGACTCAGGAGGGAGACGATGGCCAGCCAGAGAACTGCCGAGCTGGTGCACTGCCAAAGATAGATGATAGCCGCCCAATGAGTTGTCCTGCAGTTAAGCCCAGAGCCAATCTCACCTTCCGCAGCGACCAAATGAACAGCATGCCGCCAGAACCAGCCACAGCAGGCACCAGGATGCTGACCGATTCGTACTCGGTGAACTCCTTCACCGTCCAATGGAACTTGGCTCGCATAAACAGGTAGAACACCGAGTTGCTGCCATCTGTGAAAGGTTTGAGGTGGCGGATGAGTCATTGTCAATACCAGTTTGGGACAAACACTCACCAGAGACAAAGGCCGCTAGCAGCAAGACCAACATAACCAGGATCACAATGGAGCGATCTTTGAATGCGCGGTGTCTGCTACAGCAGCTCCACAAATCCTTCAGCAATGCAAGCACATCTCTGTCCTCTGTCGCCTGAGCAGATGATGCGAGGTGCTCCCTTTTGGGCAGACTCTCTGGCAGCAGAGCGATCATCAGGAAGAGAGCAACGAGAATGGAGCAGGCGGATATGCTCAGGACAACGTACGCATTGGTGGCCTCGTAAGCGTAGCCAGAGCCGAAGCTCCCCAGGAGCAGACCGATATATATGGCCAGCTCATAGGCAATCATTCTGGAGGGGAGCACATACGATAACTGGAAATACTTTGGTCAGACTGCTTAGATACGAGTACATACCTGTATGAGCGAACCTTTCCTTCGGACACATCCCCTATGAAGCATACGGCTGCCACGGAGTAGGTGACACTGCTGCCCAGGCACGATAGGGGAACGATCGACAGCACGTACCACCAGGGGCTGACCATGCCATCACTCTGGATGGTTGCATAGGCAACGCCGGCTGAAATCAGATACTGCAGGCCGTAGCCTGTCGCCGAAGATGAGACTGGCAGATCTGTGTGGACTGAGGCACCTACCCAGAAAGGAGCACATCAAGAGCGGCTTGCGTCCGTAGCGATCTGCCCAGGCTCCGGCAAAGAGGCCACAGAATGCCGGTATAATGCACTCCACAATCCTCATGACCAGAACGACGCGAGCTGCATAGGGCTGCACCTCTTCTTCGATTCTCTGGCAAAGATCTACAAAGTATTTTATGCATTTGGAGTGATTTTCCACGTCTTACCTTCGTCTCGTTTGTGGCATTCTTGGTGCCCAGGAGCATGCAGACCTTATCCGAGTATCCGAATCCAGCCGTGCAGCTTTGATAGATTATTTGATTCTTCAATACGGTGGCTGCAATCGAGGAAAAGGTGTTAATGAGCCTCCCAAGCAGACAAAAACTTACACGAGAAATTGTAGGCGAATAGCAGAATCAATATGAAAGGCTCCAGCAGATAGATAGTCATCGGTTGGACGGCCGTTGGCTCCCCGGGCGAAGGGTGAGCCGCAATCGCTGCCTCTACGGAACTGATCTGGCTCTCCGCGCTGCTACTGCTGGCAGTTTCAGGATCATGTCGCCTTGCCTTGGCCACAAGCTTTTCATGGGCATGCGGTTCCTCGTTCATCTCTGCCACTCGACTGAGACTGAGTTTTATTCATTACTCAATGAGTTTCTTGATACGAGCGTGGGCGCGATTTCAGATAAAGTGACGACATTTATACTATAAGTAGCAGCCGCTCTCTTAGCATGGAAACCCCAATGAGATTTCATGAATCTACTAAAAGTATTCACTCCTACAGTGTACTCAACTCTTATCATCTTACGTTTCATTCAAACTGCTAGGCGGGATAAAAAAAAGTGAAACAATTTAAGTAAAAGAGAAATATTTGCATGAGAGTCTGTGCTGCCAACTGTGGATAATTTTCTAACTGATCAATTTTTGTTTAAAGTCTTGATATCCAATGTTCACTGTGTCTTTGCTAAGATCCCCGCACGTGAGTCAGCTTTGACAACAGAGAGCTCCGCTCTGCTCTGTATTCACTCTAAAGGGACTTTTTTTTATCGAGGCGACGTGCTTTATCTGAATTAAGTTTATGCACGTTGAGCGTTTGTCTAAGCAACAAAAGATTTACACTTAATTGTTCATCAACTAATTCCAGTGTGCAGCTAAATTATTGGTAATCGAATGCTAGTTAAATCATTGGGCTTTGAAAATACTTAATGCCTGCATAATTTGTTCATTTCCATAAACTAAACAATAATTAAAAAAAAAACAGGCAATTTCTGTTCGCCTGGTATCTTAAATATGAATCATGTCTTTTTCAGTCCTCATCTCAACATTGTTTGTTGCCTACTTTTAGCTACATAAAAAAATTATCTTCCTTATGGAAAGTTTCTACTGTATGTTGAGACTGCGCTGCCCGGATATCTTTTCCTATGGACATTAAATAGGGCCATGCAGACACCTGAAAAACAGTAATAATTAATTAGGTAACTTCATTTATTGCAGAATAATTCCGAGCTCGTGTACTGCTGCTCAATTCTCATCCTTCTCCACGCCAAACAGGTCGTCCAGGACGTTTTGACGCCAGGAGGCGAGATCGCCCATCAACTTAAAGGGGTCTTGCAGCTGCGGCTTTGCACTTCCCACAGTTTGGCGCAACTTCCCGAGAATTCTATTGGTCCTCTTGCTGCGCGACCAAAACGAGTACTTCGAGTTACGCGCCGCCTGAACGTAGGGCGCCTTCTCCTCACAGGTCATGCGTTTCCACTTCTTGCTAGCAGCTATCACTATCTGAGTGGTTTGCAGATTGCAGAGTTTCTCCTTGTCGCAAGTCTTAAAGTGTGCCAGATACCTGAGAAAAGGATTGCGTCCGCCATCTTTCCCAGCTGGTTTTGGTTTGCAGCATAATTCCTTCAGTTTACTTATGGAGCATTTCGACTGTATGGCCGAGACACAAGATGGTGTCGTCTTAGCGGCTGAACCACTACATTTTGTCTCACAACAGTCCATTATTTAAATAGAGAATTTAGATCAACATACAATAAGTATTGTATTTGTGTAACAACTAATGCAAAGGACATACATACATGTGTGGGCATATAAGGTCTGAACAATTTAATTGTTATCATTTAACAACGGAGAATTTAATTAAATTTATCTACTGACACCAAACAAATTCGCTTTCGCAGCAACCATATAAATTGAGTACAGAATATTCGCCGGAGGGGGGGTTCACAGTAATACAGATTAGTAATAGAATAATTCTGGAAAGTTTGTCTCGTAGATGGGCTTCTCATTGCTGGCCTGCAGCTGGGCCACCTTGCTGTCGCTTTGTGTTATCTGACGCTCCACGGCCAGAGAGTTGAACAGCTCGTTGAGGCGGTTCTGGATGAGGTCGTGCTGCAAATGGAAAAATAAACCAAAAAGTTAACATGCGAATTGGGTAACATAAATGGGTCAGTATGGAATCACCTTCGGTTCTGTGCGTCTCACAAGATCATCGAACTCGCCCTCGCGGAAGGTGCGAACGATCTGCATTTGCCGCTCGCGCTGCTCTCGCTTGGCGGCCTCCGTTGGCTCGGCCAGGGCCCGCTTCATCGCGTCGAAGTTAAACTCGGGCGCCAGTATCTTCTTGCACACGCCCGGCGAGCTATTCACACTGTCCACATCCCCATTGTAGACCGTCAGATCCGCCGAGCTGTTGCGCTGCGTCAAATGGGAGCTCACTGACTCCACCCAGGAATGGCGATGGCCGGGATGGTCCGTTTGATGGAGCGTGTAGGGAGCGCCTGTATTGAGACGCTGGGCATCCATGCCAGCATTTTGCAGACACTCGCCCAGTGCCAGCTTGTCGATTGCCAGGTGTGGAAGCGACAGATTCATACTCTTCGATGCTCCCCTTTTGGACTCCAACAGCGGGGGCAGATAGTAGGCGGCCTCCTCGCGTCGCGCATCGACAATCTTCTGGGCATACTCCAGCAGATTGTTAATGCCACTAACTCGCGAGATGAGCACCAGCAATGCAATGGATATGGCGTGCAGATTGCATTTGTGCACGGCTCCCAAGGTCTCCACTGTGTTGGCCACCTCCTGAATGCTAAAGATGGGAGAGCGTGAGTTTAGTAGGATTAAAGCCGCTTGATTGGATGCCTCACCCCATGATAAACAGGAGGAACTCCTGCACCGTCTCGCTGCTGGACATCTCCACGATGAGCAGGGCGGCGGTGTTGTAGCTGGCGGACAGTGCGTCGACGCGGTCCGAGAGGGCCATGCTATCGATGAGCGCCTGCATAATGTGGGCTCCGTGCTTGTGCGTGAAAATGATGTCAGAGCGCGAGGGCGGCTCCTGGGAAAGAGCTGGATACTGCTTCACACTGACACTACTGAGCACCTGATCGTTCTGATGGCGATCTAGGAGGGCCTGGAAGATCTGCATGACAATCAGGCGAGTGGGATCATGGGGGGCGCGGGCCATCTTCAGCAGCGGCTGCAGGAACGAGGCGGGGAAGGCCTTCTCGAAGGACACCGTGCTGTACTGGGTGCCAACCTTGAGGAGCGACTTGAGCAGAATGTTCTGCAGCATCTGGTCGCCCTTGCTCTTCTTGGAGGGATCCGGCACCGTGTTCATGATGAACAGCATTATCTCGATCTTCTGGTAGTCGGGATGATGGTTGGCAAACTCGCCCAACGCATTAATAAGCGCCTCCTGGTACTGAGACTCCTCAGCGGTGATCTCCGTGGTGGTGCTCACACTCGTGCGCAAGTGGGTCAGCAGATTGTTGATGATGTCCAGGGCCGAGGGTCCCACGCTCTCGCCAGCCGCAATGGCAATAATCTTCGACAGCACCACCGCCAGGGAAGTGCGCGTCTTGGGCGAGGACTTGAAGTTGCTGTCCAGGTGCTGCATCAGCGTCTCCACCACAGTGTACGAGTACTGCGGCTGGATCGAGATCATCACAATGCGGAACGTGTGAATGGCAAAAGTGTTGGGCACCCACAGTTCATGCCGATCGAGGTGACTGTGCGATTGCGAGGGTAAATATTGATTGAGTCCATTGATAGCATAGCATTGATAGTTAATGGCTACTTACGTCAGCAGCGGCTTCAGCACGCTCCGAATGTGTCCGAACGATGCACGTCCGACCAGCTCCCGCAGCACTTCCTCGGCCAATGCTGGTGGCGTCACATTGGTGGCATCTTCGACGGGCGTGAGGTCGCCAGACTGTGTGCGGGCGATAGAGAAATATGTTAGAGTCAGGCAGGCGGCACCGGTTAGAATTTTCATCTTATCAGCTATTACAGCTACTAAACTACTCGCACAGACAGACGCTAGTCCACAGCTCATGGGTGCTGGTGCTAATTTAATGCTAGTATTCGATTCGATTATAGTAATTATTACCGCCAGTAAATTTTTCTTCACGAACATAACGTTTACACAAAACTGTTTCATGTTGTTGTGTGTTGGTTGTGTTGTGGATTGGTTGGTTGGTTGGTTGGTTGGTTGGTTAGGGTTTGGTTTGCATTAACAGAATATACGAAAACGAAATGCAGAATAGTATATCGAAATTAGTTCAAGTCGCAGCAATTTTGATTCATTAACCAATCCAATTGAAATGGCCGGGATCCAGGGGATCCATCTCCTCTGGATCGGCAGCTATACGGGAGGGCGGGGACATTCTTCTCACCTGCATATTGAAGAGCAGCGAGGGCACAATCTTCTCCATGTGCTGAGCCGCCCAGATGTTCTCGACCAGATCATCGGACACGGTCTTCCGTATGACGCCCTGCAGTCCCTTGATGCCGGCCAGCCGCAGGCTATCCCGCAGATCCTTGGTCTCGCTGTGACACATCGACGAGAACTTCGAGATGAAGAAGTCGTAGCGTCGATGGTACGAGGGCGTGTCCTCGTTTATGTTGGCGAACTTGACAAACTGTAAGGAGTGGACATTATTATAGGGATAGGACCAGTCCAAATTGGTTTATTTACTCACCGAATTGGTGGCCATGATTTTTAAATTCGGATTGTTATCCTCCAGCAGCTTCTGCACCATCCGCAGGAACGACTCCACGAACAGATTGAGCGTGGTCTGGGCGTGACACGCCTGCAGCAGCAAGTCCATGGCCTCCATGGCAATCTCTGCCAGCCTACAAGGGCACAATAAAAAGATAACCAAACACATTCAAGGAGCAGATCCTTCAAAGGGTTTACTCACTTGTAACGCTTGCGGTTGATGTCCTTGGTGGCCTTCTGGTACAGATACTCGCCAATGCGGTCGAGCTTGTCGGGTGAGCTGAGCGAGTAGAAGGTCAGCTTCTCCATGTTCGACTTGACCAGGCCATCCTCCGGGTTCACCGGAAAGATGTTGTCCACCAGTCGCTTGTAGCGCGGCCGCAGCGCCGAGCAGCACCCGCAGCAACCTAGAAGAGCGCAAGGAAAGGCACAGCTATTAGACGGATTAGGAAGACAGACGCGTATGCAGCGGTAGGTAAACATAGCGACGACGACGACGACGACGACGATGCGACGTCATCGGAGTGGTCCGTGTTTAGCGGTTGGCGAAAATCGACTACGGGGAGCGACCCCTGGAACAGGCAACTCGCCTGCACGGCAGCAGTCAGCGGGTGGCGCTCGGTAGGGTCGGGTCGAATGGGTGCGACCACCATTTTCCGTTGTTATCTTATTGCGATAATGGTTATAGCCGACTATAGTTTTGCTGTTCGGATTGCCAGCTGTCGCGTGCCTCTGTGTGTGCGTGTGTGTGTGTGTTTGTGTCTGAGTCTGTATCACGTTGAGTGATTGCTCTTTTCATCGCTCTTTGGCGGTATTTTCCATGTTCCATCATAATACAACCCTTCCGGTCTACTCCCACTCCCCCCATCGATTCGGGCCGGCCCCAATCAGCCACCTGGTGGCGTCATTTTATTCACTTTGGTGTCGAGGTCATTGCGTTCTCAATGGCCTTTATCACGCCAGGCAGCGCTTTTCACCTGGCTCTCTCCCGATTGCTTACCAGGCATGTCAGCGTTTCTTTGAACCAAAGGCGTAATTTGCTTCGTTGGCCTTTATCGCGGCATTAGATAATAAAACGATAAAAGAGCTGCTCGCTCTGTGTTTGTTGTTGATTTTTTTTTGGATGCAGTGACCAACAGTGTGACCGCCGATTTATCCACAAAATATACCGTCTGACCCTCAAAAATATACCAAAATATATTCTATCTTTTACATAATATACCGAGGTATATTAATACCGTCAAACGGAAATGCAACCAAATACTTCTGAGAACACGAAAAATACTAGATTAATGGACGTATGACACTAGATTTTAAGTATGCTAGATAAGAATATCACGGGAAACAGAAGTAGAAGAGCAAAAACGATGCTATCCAACACGTACAGGTAATTTATAACAGCCAATTTATACTTTAAAAGTTTAATTCAACCGGTTTTGCCGGCATTAGCTTGGAGAGTTCTACGATCTGGCAGCACTAGCAAAAGGTGTAAAGTTGAACGTTTCATTTTCAAAACGGATTTGATCAATATTCTTGTATTGATCAGATTTAATAAATACTTACAACTGGGATCGGTGCATTTCTGCACGAAACTGTCGAAGAACTCCGGCAATTCCGGCGGCTCAAAGCAGCAGCGTAGCAAAGCCATTGTTAGAATACACCAAAAATGTCACCCACCTCCCCGCCGCAGGACGTTGACCATGAACTTTGAGTATTTTTAGCGCGAGCGTCTATCTTCGTTTGTTGTTTGAAGTCAGCTGATGGCCCGACCCAGCGTTGGGGGGACAAAGCTCCTCTCTCGCCTTTATGTTGTCTCCAAGCTTTTTATTGCCATCGACACTTATATCACAGGGGGACCCAGTTTTGGGGCTTGAGCTAACGATGCCATTCCCCTTTATTTGTTTTGACACACATTTCTGAATACTAATCAACCCAAAATAATTGTCCTACGCCCGCAACTCGTTCAATAAAAAACGCTGCCAACGCTTTGGCAAAACAATAATTAATGCAATTAATAAAGTGTAAAAATGTTTGATAACGGCCGCCGGGGCCTGAAACTCAAACCGCACACGGCAGGAACAACAAACTGAATGGAAAATGTGTGTTCGAGAAAATGTACTTTTCGCACAAAAGCTCTCTGTCTGTGGCTGCCACACACACTTGGCTGGCTTCATTCGCGACCGCGCGGGCCAAAAGCACCGCAGAAAATCAAAGCTCAGGGGGAAACAGTAAGCTTTTCGCGTATGATTTTCATTCATGAAGTGATACACTATGGAAGGAGGGGACACCGGGCAGGGCAGGGCAGGGCATTCGCTTCGTTTACCGTTATGCAGTGGACACAATTAAACACTTGAAAGATGGAATGCAAAACGAGAATCGTTAAGCCCACGGACACTCGATGTGTTGTCAATTGCGACCATCAGCGGACAACGGAGAGGAGTTTTTCTGTGTGTGTGTGTTGGCTGCGAAAAAGAACTGCTGCTGGCCTGCTGCTGTCTGGGGGCTCTTCACACGCCAGTTTCGTGCGTTGACAACTTTATTAAGCCTAAATGGGCTCCTTGGCGGGATAGGTGAGGGCGGGAGGGTGCCGGCGCGGGCAAGAAAAGGAGTGTGGAGCGGAGAAGAGATATCAATGTGGACGTGGTCTCACTCCAAGCTGGGTGCTTTATAGTTTCTTGACCGACGACGATGACGATCGATGATTTATTTGTATTTCGCTTATTCCGAGATCTTTTGATTAATTACTGTGATATTCAAATATTCATATTCAAGTGTGTTCAGCATATACTCACTCACATTTTGTGTATACTACTCGTCTGTATATTCATTCCATTCCCAAAAGAGACGACGATTCTCGCGCTGAGTTCTCGGCTTAGAGTGGCAATATTTTAACGCTTTGTTCCCGACCCCGACACATGTCCAGAATGGTTTTTATTTACCCAAAGATTAGCGCCCTGTTCCGCAGATCCGAATGGCTGTCGTATCTAGAAGATGAATTAATTAGTGCTAAGCCTTAATGACTAGTGATTGATGAGTGGGTGTGGCCTTTATAGGGAGGAACGGCAGGAGGGGGGCTAGGTGGGGACTGGCTAGGGTCACTGCTTTGCCAGCGCGTACAGTAGCCAGTCCAAACTGGAATATCATCTGCCGACTCTAGCCATATTTTCATATTTGCCTGGGCACGTAGGAAAACATCCCAAGAATGTTTGGGCGATCTGGTTTCACTTGTTTCCACTACCAGCAGCGCAAAGCTTCACCCCTCCTCCCCCACCCACCGCAAGTACTCGTCGTACTCGCACCTTGATTCCGATTCATACAAAAGAGTCTAGAACACAAACTTGCTCTCGTTCGCTCTTTGAATCTCCCTCTCTCACGCTCTCACGCTCTCACTCTGTCTGTCTCTTTGGTTGGGGGCTTTCGAAATGCCGGCAACTTGCTACCAAGGTGTATCAATGAACGGTGTGGCCATTGCCAGAGAGCACCTTGCTGTTTGGCGATCCTCAATCTGTATGGAGCTGAGAGAGGGGAAATTTCTCACCTCACATACACCAATGCACCTTGCTTGCTACCTTCGTCACATTCGGCACTTGTTTACCTGCCTTCGGCTCATTAAGCTCTTGCTGGAGCTCGCTCTCTGCCGATCTCTCAATTTCCGTTCTCTTTTGTGGCAGCTTTGCAGCAGAGATCGTGCTGAGCCCCCATCAACTGGCTGGGCTGCTGGCTTCAGTCGCCTCTCAGACGTGACCGCGACCGCTTATTGCCGATCCAACAAAAACGAAACTGCGTCGCGTTCGAGCCTAGTAAACAGCCCACAAGCAGCAACCAACGAATTGGCCAGCGCCCATCTGCCCAACAACCCAACACCCCACTGAAGAGGATTCCGGATTCCATCTTCCACGAAAACCCAGACCTCCCCCCCCCCCCCCTAAAACAACAACAACAATAACGACCAAAAGGTGGCTTTTAGTGATTCGACCCGACCATCGGCACGTCCATTCAACCGCTCTAGAGTCGACGACAACACAACCCACACAAATCGACGTTTT
Source organism: Drosophila subsilvestris (assembly GCA_035043285.1). Classification (NCBI taxonomy): domain Eukaryota; kingdom Metazoa; phylum Arthropoda; class Insecta; order Diptera; family Drosophilidae; genus Drosophila; species Drosophila subsilvestris. The sequence continues at coordinate 10,709,989 of JAWNNB010001922.1, read as the reverse complement.
TGTGCGCATTGCAAAAAAAAAAAAGAAGAAGGCAAAAGCAAAGGCAAAAGATAAATAAAAAACTCAAATACAAATACAAAAATACGAATACGAATACGAATCGTGATAAATGTTCGCTTAAATTGTGCAAACGTTATTCGATGTATTGTTTTCGGCCAAAGACCATTTCGGTATCGACTAATTAATATTTGACGTGCATCCGCATACACCGAAAACCAAACAAAACACACACAAAACGACACCTGGGCAAGTGAAACACTTTTGTGTGCCCACCTAACCGAGCTGTTGATACATCAGACAACAGCGACAATAACCAATAACCCCCCCCCCCACACCCAGCAACCAGTACGAACGACCTAGCTGCTCCCCTCCCCTTCCCCCAACAACAAACAAACAAATAAGTAATTAGAACTGCGCAAAATTACTTAGAACTGCAACAACAACAAAAACAACAACAACAAAAACACACACATACATATGCGGGGAATGCTGTTTTGAGGTGAGTCGAAACGAAACTACAGTAGAACAGCCCTAAAACACACCCACCCTCTAACGCAGTAGATGCTTTGTACTCAAACTCCGATAACCAACTGTAGCTGCAGCTCTGAAGAACCAGCGAGAATAACCCTTGCCCTTGCCTTGCCTTGCCTTCCCCTTCCCTTTCCCTACCCCACCGTTCTGCAAAACTCTTCCCTACTAAATCTGGCTAAAACTAAAGCTCTATGCTGATTCTACTCTACATATATGCTGCCTTGAATAATTCAGATTCGTAATCCCAAGTCCCAAATCTCAGATCTAAGTTTTTATGAGCCCCGGCTGTCCCAGTTACACACTTACCCATGTGGGTGGATGTGTCAGTATGTGTGTGTGTGTGTGTGTGTGTCTTTGGGCCATATATAGGATGGAGCCAACAACCAGCAAACACAGCCAACGCACTAACGAAAGTCAAGACACGACCATGAGTCAGATCGCATAGAAGTTTTTGCTCGCCTGGCGGCACTCCACAATCGTAAACCAAAAACCCATTTCATTTCGCCTGATCTGGGCAAACGCAACCTTTCGCCCGATCTGCTTAATTGGAAGTCATTTGGGCGGGGGGTTCAACGAATTGGCGGCAAAGAAGATTCGCAATGAAGAAGAGCCAGGCCAAGCCAAGCCAAGCCGACCCGACCCGACCGCAAATATCGTCTACTTTCTTTTGGTATTTCTCCTCTTCCAGCTCGAAACATTAATATGAAAAAATATACTTAATGATCAGTCGGTCGGTCGGTCGGTCGGTCGGTCGGTCGGTCGGAGCTTTGAATGTGGATGCAAATTAATATCCAATTCTAATGTTAATCAAAGCTCAACTCTGTACGGCTGATGTGTAGCTGAAAGACCGCTGAAAGGCCGCTGAAATGCGTTCGTCTTTAATTGTTTGGGGCGGAAATAGAAATAGAATTTTGAAGGTCTCTCTCTCTCTCTCTCCACTGAACAGTGAACAGAAAGCGTACTTTTCAATGATGACTTCAATGTTGAGTGAAAGTTTTCGATGCTCTTCGAATATCTGGCATATCTTTTACATATTCCACAATCTTAGCCATCCTTGTATATATACGCATTATATATGTACATGCATGTGTGTGTGTGTGTGTTCTTATTGGGCTATCCTAAGTTCTTGTGAAATTAGCATTGCAAATATTTCGTTAGAAAAACTTTAGCATTTACATTAGTCTACGGTTTTAATGCGATTAGCTATTTGAAATTTATTGTTTTTCTGTGGTTTTTATTTTGTTGTATTTTGGCAAAATATACATAAGTAATTGGCCACAGAATCGGCACATTTGAATTCTGGCTCAAAGTTATTTGTTATTTGTGTGGATTTTGCTTAATTATAAAAAAAAAAAACAGAAACCTTATCGCCAGGGAGCTGCTGCTCATTCTAAATTGATTTCAAAGTCGATTTATTCAAGATGATAAGGAGAAACCGAAGCTTTGCAGAAAGGTTCTTCCATCTACAAATATTGATATGGTGACCTGAGGGCCGTGGGGTCAATATCTTATTGTTTCGTTTATAGAAGGATCCAGCAAACTGCTTTTTCGTTCAATTTATTCTAATTAATTTTGATATTTATGTAGATCTTGTATTGTATGCGTGGGAGATGTTTTATTGCTGCAAAGATTTGACCAACTTTAACCTTGAGTTTCAATGCCACTGCCAATGCCAATGACGTCAGATGTGTATATGTATCTGTATCTGTACATAAAATACGAGAATATATATACTACACATACACATACACATACATATATGTACATATCTGAATGTGTGTGTCTTGTGTTGGGTGTCTTGATAAACACCTCGTTTTGTGCTGCTGCTGCTGCTGCATCTTTCAGAACTGCTGCTGGGTGCTGTCCTCGTCCTCGTTCTCGTTCTCGTTTTCGTTCTCGTTTTCGTGAGCCTCTTCAAATGCCGGACCAAATTAACTCGACTCCTCATTAAAGTCGAAAAATTCGAAAGTTTCGACCGCCATCGTCTGGAAATAAACGTCAATTTAAACGAAAGCCCCCCCCTCCCCACTCCAGCAAACACACAGGAGGCATGAGGCAGGAGGTTTGTTTAAAAACAACAACAACAATCACAGCAACAAAAAAAACAGCCATACAAAATTGAAAATTCTCTCAAAAATAAAAAGCAGCTTTGGTTGATGTGGCCAAAAAAGGTCTACAGCCTTGCCATGTATGCAGTCAGTCAGTCCTACGGCTTGTCTCATTTTTGTCTCGTTGCCTCCTCCGTGCCGTACAATACATCCATGAACATCCCATCCATACGGGTATTACGAGTAGTATATATTCGCCTTTGGGCTGCCGTTTTTGGTGTGCGCATGCGTCAAGGATGATTTGTATTTGTGCATAAGGCGAATGGTGTTTTTCGATTTTTGATTTTCGATTTTTGATTTTCTGTTTTCTGTTTTTTATTTTATTTTAAATTAAATTTTTGTTTTCATTTATTTTTGTGCTGGGTAGAGCTTCCTGCTTTGAGTCAGTGTCCGGCATTTAGCACTTTACACCTACAACGCGACTTTAACAATTAGTCACTGACATCAAAGGCCAGGCACCGCACGCCCAAAGCGCTTGAGTGTTCTTTCTCAGAACTAATGCAGCTATTTGCTAAGCTCATACACACCAGCACTAACATCTGAGTAGTATTCGAATGGTTGTATGCCTTTGCCCCACTCGCAGCTTGAATTTGCCATGGTAGGTCCCATGCCCCTGCCACACATCCATATTTTAGATGGCGCCTTTCCGTCTGTTCCCATTTTATTGCATAGCTCCAATCACTTCCCTGTCGTTCGGTTCGTTCCACACCCATTGCGGCAATGTGGTCCTCCTGGTGACCTTAACCAGCCAACCAACCGCCCCCGCAGCATGGCTGGCTGTTTGGATGGAAGGTGCGTAGCTCATCGAACCACATTCACTTTGGCACTGGCATCGGCATCGGCATCGGCATCGTGCAGCTTTAATTGCCCATGGGGGTTCAACAGCCAAACAAAAGCTGAATAAAATCAAAATATAAAATACGAAATACGAACGAAAAAAAATTAAATCAATGTCTGTCAAATGGCGCAATCGGCCGCCTGAAAGCACCTGAAAAAGTTGATCGTCCGGCGAAGCGATCGGATCGATTGTTTAACTGTTGACTTAAGCGGCAGTGTTAACAAATTATTTGATTTGGTCGCATTTCGCATTTAAAAAGCAAAACATTTGCCCAGCTTCAAGCTGGTCGAGGGCATTGGGTATTGGGTAGGCTACTCGCGGTCGCTCTTTCGATGTCTCGGCGGAAGTTGGAGCGCGGAATCGAATTGAACGGTAAATGGCATACGACACTCCATAGAGCTGCTGCTGGTGCGGAAGTACTTGGAACTCAATTGGGTCTATTTCTACACCCCATAGAAAGCCCCTCGCAACCACCTTGCTCTCAGCGCCTTCCCCGCTTCCATTCATAGCAAATCAACGGCAATTGACACGCTCGTTTGGCTTAATTTTTGTTGTGTGTGCTTCGGGTCTGCGTTTGGGTCTGGGTCTCTGGGGTTCGTTGTGTTGGGTGACCTTTCTGGGGGATATCAAGTGTCCGCTACGCAGGTGCAATCCGACGCCCTGGGAACAGGTAGCAAGTTGGTTAGAAACACACAGTTCAGGGCAGTTTTCGGTAAAGCTGGAAGATCTCTCTCTCTCCCACTCCCCCACTCTCTCTCCCACTCCTTCGTTCTGTGTGTTCGGAGTAGCAGCAATAAAATGGCTACAAAATCTAAAAACTTTTGGGTTCCTTCTTTCTTCACCGAAAATGCTTTCAATGAAGTCATTAAATTGATGTATTGGTTGATAGTTTCGCCGCTTTGGGGCATACCGCGTCTCTTTCCAGGCCAATTACAAATTTCGTAGAACTGTTTGGCCGCTCTGGGGGCATGGGGCGTGGGCCGTTTGTTTGTTCGTTCGTTCATCATGATATCATTGGCCAAGCGACATTGCTACATGCACATAAATTATATGCTCGAACGTAGCAAACTGAACCCATTACGGCTGAAATGTTAATGAGACTCGATTTGTGGTCTACGATGGGTCGTTCGTTGTCGTTATCGTCATTGGAGTCGCAGTCTCATTGTCGCCTTATCACGTACTGGTCGCGGCCCCATCTCAAGTGTTTTATTCAAAGCTTTAAAAGATTTGTAACGCTTTCATCATGTAATAAGCCCCCAGCCCCCTCATTGAATCTTTTGCATTACTCAATGAGATGTATGTATGTATATGTATGTAAGGGCAATGTCGAAAGCGTACTTTGTATGCCGCATGCCCATGCCGCATGCCGCATGCCCCCCACTCGACAAGTTTTGCGACTTTGTTTCGCGGTCAACAACATTTCGGTGATGGTGAGGGGGAAGGGGCAATCGAAATCGAATGAAATTCGATTCAATGAACCAGAGGGATCGGATCTGCTTTTAGGTGGGTTGTACACATAGCAACGAATGAATGGCTAAATCGCTGTTCTGTCAATCAATTGGGTATCGAATTGATAACTCTTGATGCCTGATGGCGATCAATTAGCTGCAATTTGCATAATTTTAGTATTTGGCTACCGCTAGCCGGAAGATTGGCATTAATTACCCCCGGCAGAAGCAGCAGCAGCAGCAGCCGCAGCCGCATCAGCGACAATGGCCACCAAAAAACAGAAATAGATAGACGGATGGAAAAAGTGAAACTCTCCCTACCGGTGCTGATGCTGATGCTGGTGGTGTTGTGTCTTATGCAAGGCGGAAGATGGAAGATGGCGCATGCACCGCACCGTTGATTATGACATGCACTACAGACCCAAAGAAGGTAACCCAGCCATCCAGCCAGTCAGCCACTGGCGAAGGAAAACAGTCGGCAGCATCGCGTGCAGAGTCGCCCTTTTCCCCACTCAACGAGAGATGATGGAGGAGGAGGACGAGGAAGCCTCCTTCTGGCCAACAAACATTCGTTTTCTTTGGCTCTTTTTTTTTTGAGATTGAGAAGAGCTGGTCAGGGGGGGATGTGATGGAATGAGCGGATGGCAGCGGATCACAGCGGATGAGAGCGAAGCGGCGCAGAGCTGACCTTTGCCACCGCGCTTGAGACGACGTTGCCGGAAAAAACCTTTGGACGTTGCTGCTTTTATTGATTTCCCAAGAAAGGCCTGCCTCTTCGTGTTTTTTTGTGGATTCTTTTTGCACAACTCAAGTCGCGCGGCTCAATAATTGCGCACAATTGTCGATAAATTCAATCGATAACAAGCGAAGAATGGAGCAGAGAAGATATGGTGGAGAATGTGAACGTGATGATGAGTACCACGGACACCCTATATCGCATATGTACATATATCGTATATAGAGAGGGAATGGCGCTAAACGACTGACTGCACATCGTGACACGCGAAAGGGGGATAGAGAGAGAGAGATAATAATAGTAAAGAGACTGCCGAAGTATGTTTCATGTGGATAATAATTACATGCTCATTAATCTACACTCATAAATGTACACAAATGAGATTGTTTTGCATCTCGCTTTGGGTGTATCGGCTGTTCCCGATCTTCACATCTTGAGTGGATTTTTTGTTGACTTTTTGATCGATCGATCGATCGATCGATTGATGTAAACTCTCTACTGTCTGTACAATCCGTGGTGTGTGTGTGTGTGTGTGTGTGTGTATGTGTGTGTGTTGGAGTTCCTAATTGATTTTCGCACAGGTTAAAAGTCGCCCAGCCTGCAGCTATGACATGGCAACCCCCCTTGGGCAGCTCTCTTGCCTCTCGCTCTGGATCTGGTTATAATCCACTGATCCATACACTGCCCGACCGTAGCGGGCTAATTATGAGTTTTGGAAAAAGTGAAATCTCTTCTATGGTTAACAGCAACTTGCCCTCAAGCGGCGGACTCAAGCGGCGGACTCAAGCGGCGAAGAGTATGTAGATAGATTAATCATGCAAAAAAATACTCGCACGGAGCAGAGAGGAGAGAAATTGATTCACATTTTCCGCCATGTGGCCTGCAACTACCCACGGACAGCACTTGCCACCCTTGGTGGCAAATGTTGCCATGTAATGCCACAAAGATTAACCTTCTAACACACATAATAAGCCGCGTTCAAGTCTGTGTCTGTGTCTGATTCTGAGTCTGAGACGACACAAAGGAAAGCTTCCTCTAAGCGGCAGAGATACACACAGATACAGATACACAGATACAGAGTGTACAGTTTAGGTGGCTAACAAAGCGTGAAAACGACGGCATTGCACCCCAACCAGAAGCGATGACAAACAATGTGGCTGCCGCCTGGCCAGTTTTGGCATTGGCAGAAAGCGACGCTGCGTTGAGGGGCTGCCAGAAGCCCACTCCAACAGAATGAATCATATTTCGTTTTTCATTTGGTATTCCCATCATTCTATTGAAGTTTTCATTCATTCATTCAATAGCCAAACTCTCAGACTCTCAAACCCCCTGGGGCGATCGAGATCGAGAACGACGCATGTGAGTGGGCGCTGGACAATCGCCAGGCGACAGCGGGAGAGCAGAGAACTCGTCATCGTCATCTTCATTGTTGTCATCATCTTAACAAATGCCACACGTTCATCGTGGATACGTTGAGAGTGGATTTAGATGGCTCTAAATGGGAGTAGCAATTACTAATTTCCTTAGTAAAGCGATGCGCACGCTTGCGCTCAAGGGGAATTTAGTTGTAAGAATTGTAAGAATATCCCCCCAACCAACGCCCTCTCTTCCTCTCTCTATCACTCTCTCTCTCTCGGTCTATCTGTCTGTCTGCAGCCTCAACTCACCAGAGACCTCGCGCATTCGCATTCGTAGTGGGCCCCAGACTCTATACCGATCCCCATGCCCATGCCCATGCCCATACCCATCCCCATCCCCATCCCGTTCCTTCTTGCCAAAGACAGCGCCGGCGCGTTCTTTGGCTGTCCAACCCTGTCCACTGTCTGGGGCATTGAGGCGGCATTCACATTCACTCACAGATGCCTGAGCATAGATATCGAAATGCAATTAAGTATTTGCCAAAGTCGAAGACGCGAACGAGCGCCACCAACAAAGCGGCTCCTCCGCTTCGAACCGAACCGCTCGCTAAAGCACGCATGGAAAAATGTGCGCTAGACAAGGTCCAGTTCAACAGTCCAGCGCACATTGATTCCCAACTCCAGAGGGAACTGGAGCTGGAGCTGGAGCAGCAGGAGCTGTGGCTTTAGTCGGTGCTGCTGTAGCTGTAGCTGGAGCTGTAGCTGGAGCAACGGAGCTGATCTTTGCATAACTTGGTTTTTGTCTGGCCACAGGGCTTGGCCGGCCATACTTACAAATTGGACTACACCTTCATTTTCACTTCTATACCAAAAGGCCGCGCTCGTTCGTCTCACTCAGAGCACTGCACTGAGAGAAAATGGTTGGATAGGAAAATCGGGAATACATTTGAAGGGAGATCAAAGGGAGATGAAAGATTCTTCAGCAGTCTGCTGAATGAATGATCAGTCGGGTTTATAGTTCCCATGGCTATCGATACATATATCTACGGTGCAGATTCTCTGCTTCTTCGCTTTCAGTTTCTGCTGCTGCTGGCATTTTCTTTCAGTGGACGGCTCGTTCTCCCTTGACTTGATGCGGACCCCAGACCCCCAGAGGTCAGAGCCGCGGCAACCGCTGGGAACACACGCAAAGTGGGCAACCGGCGAGACGTTTGTTTGCTTTGCTTCTGCCTCTGCCTGTGCCTCGAATTGCGGCGCACTTTTGGTTTCACTTGACACGGCCGGCCACACGTTGCTGTTGGCTCTTTTGCTGTTTTGCTGTTTTCCTAAAGGAGGAGTACGAATTGGGGTTGGGTTCTGGGGGTCCTGCCTATCATTACCGCAGTGCAGTGTTAAAGTTCAAGTTCAGAATGATTATTGTTCTTTTTGTGGGTACAGAGGGGTTTGTGTTTTGTCAGTCATTTTATGGCTAAATTGTTTACTCTGCGCTTTAATCTAATCCCATTTCCATTCCCATGTACGTAGCATGTATGTAATTTGTATAATTTCAAGTAATTCTGCTCGAAATTAGCCAAAACAAATGCAAATTCAAGAGGGAGAGGGAGAGGCAGAGGCAGAGGCAGGGACTGTGAATGAGCGAATTAAATTAGAATAAAATTGCACTTGAGTGAGACATTGTGTGTCTAGACTTTTTAGTTTAATTGAAAGACCTTACCCACACACACACACACACACACACACACACACACACAAGCCGAGTGCTCCAACTACGGGCTACAACTTCAACTCCAACTCCAACTCCATCTCTGACGCTGACTTTGACTGCGACTCCAAGGTCCGCGAAGCGATACAAATTTTATGTTTATTACACCTTAATAATGCGTGTTTACAAACAAATCACGTTCATGGCGCAATCAACGCTCAGCAATCGGCATCAGGAATCAGACATCGGCATCTGCCAAGTCTACAGCTACAGCTACAGCAACAGCGCACCAATCCACAGCGCTCGAATCCCCCAGCTTCAGCTTCAGCTACACGTTGTGAGCTTCCCATCAAAGTCAGGGCGCACGCATGCGCACTCAAATTATATGGTAAAGGATTTTTATTGGCAGCTTGCAGCGCTTTTTAAACCCCCCACCAACCCCATACCAATGGCACGGCATGGAGCCAAAGAGCCGAGGAGCCAAAGAGCCTGGCACTGTGTCCATCGGTGCCCATGATCAGACAGACGATGTTGATGCCATTGATGTCTAGCCGGGGCGATTGTGCTTGTTAGAGCGGAAAGGCCTAGGAGTAGTCTGAGTCTGAGTCTGAGCCTGGCTTTGGGCTCCCTCTCTCTCTCTCTCTCTCTCTCTGTCTCTGTGTGCGAGTAAGTAAGCCAGTAAGTGAATGACCAAGCAACCAAGCAACCAAGCGACCAAGCGACCAAGCTGTCTGCTCTGCTCTCGTCTGGTCTCCTTTTCTATGGCTGTCCCAGTGCTTGTCCAGGTGCCATAATAGACGTGCATTTTGCACACATTACCGCGCTACCCAGCCTAAGGAAACATGCATCGTCCTGCCATTGTTGAAGGGTATTCAAGATTTGCCATTAGTCCCTTCTCGTCTCGTCGTCTCGTCTCGTTCTCGCAGTCTGTGCATGTGTGCGATGCCTGGGTGGTGGTGGTGGGTGTGCGTGTCTCTTCTGGGGGATCTACTCGTGGCAGTGCGGCTACTAAAGGGGGAGTACGAAGCTCCTCCTCGGGCATAGTGCATTGTTTAAATAAAGTTTTGTGTACGCTCGTATTCAAATATGAATATTATCGCGTTTGCTCAATCGCAATCAATATTTCTACGGTTTTCTCCACGCCTCGGGGCATACACTCGTACACTCCGAGAGAGAGCACTCTGGAAAACTCACCTGGCGAGTCCTCTCTATACTTCGTCTCTGGCTTCTCCTTAGCCTTGATCTGTTCTGTTCTGCTGTGGTCTGTTCCCGTCCCCTGTCTCTGTGACAATGGCAAATCGAATTTGAATCTCGTATGCAGCACCAAGCACCCTCATTGTGTGTCTATTTTTGTAATTGTCTGAGAAAAAGAATACAAAAATAATAAATAAATAAGTAAATAAAAACCCGATTCGATTGGGGGCCCACTCCCGAAACTAAGGGGATCAGTCAGAGTGGGAATCAGAATCAGAATCAGAAACGGAATAAGAATACGAATTAATTGGCAATTATTCTTTTGACTGCTGTCACGTTGGTACCCCTTAAGGGCGGGGTATGCACAGCATTCATTGAATGATGGCAGGGTGTGAGCAGGCAATTGAGGGGAATACTTAAGCGACTTTAAAATATAATTCATAATGTTTTGGGTTACGATTCCTAGAGGAATCCTTAAGGGTTTATGCCCCTTCTTATTCTAATACCCATCTTTTGGGCTGCTTACTACGTTCTCTTATTTTCTCTCCCATTTTTATTTTCCCAAAATGGATTAACAAATTTAATTGTAATAACACTTTCTTTTGCCAAGCGGACACGTACATAAAACAGATCTAAAACCCAACTGAAAATGCAAATAAATAATACAAATAAAAGCCAGACTAAACCTAAAACCAAACACAAGAAATGAAGTGGAGGAGAGGAGAGGAGAGCGTGTAACAAGTCTAACAGCGAGCTGCGATCTTAACTCGGGCTGGACAATAAAAACGATAATCAGCTAAGCAGTCGGCAAATAATCACAAAATAATCACACAACAAATAACACAACAGAGAGAAACCCCACCTCCACCCACAGAGATTAGAGTTTTATATATTTCTGAGAATTGTTTCTTCTTGCAGCTGAAAACCATTTAAATTTCCGCTGCTTAAATGGAAAATGCGAAAAGCAGTTCAAGCAGTTCGATGAGACTGTCACACAAAGCGTTCACTTAGGGTATTCAAATTCTTCCCGATAGAGAAGATACCCCAACAGGAGAGAGAATAACAAAGACAGAACCAAAAAGAGAAGGACAAGGAGAAGAAGAAAGGAGAGAGAGAACAAATACACAACTTGAGAGAAATCAATTAATCCACAAAGATGCAACAACAGCAACAACAACAGCTAACTGGAGCAGCAACAACAACAACAACAACAACAAATGGTGGACCACGCGTCAGCTTCAACCGGGATGTGCACGTGAAGCGGATAGGTCAGTGTGTGTGTGTGTGTGTGTGTGTGTGTGTGTGTGTGTGTATGTTGATAAGGAAACCATCTCCCTCGCAAAAGCGTAACCCCAATTGCCAGTAAATAACTAACACGCGCATCATCCACAAAAAAAAAAAAAACAAAACACAACCAACCAACCAACAACACGAACCTCTCTCTCTCTCTCTCTCTATTTTTCTCTCTAATGATACTCTAAGCAAAAAACCAGCCAAAGAAATCTCATCAATAACGATCCAAGCAACAGCAAAAAATTACTAACCAAGTGGCATCTACCATGTACATACATATACATAAACATACATACATACATACATATGTATGTATTTACCATCTATGCAACTATCTGTTTGTGTACCCTGCCGCAGGGAAGGGTATTTGTGAGTATTTGTAGTGCCGCGTTGCATCCTTCGTTCTGCTGTGCTCGAATTCAGTTTCCAAAAAACTATTAATTGATCTTTAAGGGTATCTACAGCTTCGTATACATATGTAGCACCCCTTACCATTTGTAGCTTTTTATTCTTTGTGTTGAGTGTAGCCCAATTTTGGTCAATCAATGACGCAGGCTTGCAGCCCAATCCAGCCCGAATCCACTCCATACCGCTACCCCCCCCCCCCCCCCCCCCCCCCCTCGAATGCAACTCATTTACTTGGTCAGTCAGCCAGTCAGCCAGTCAGTTAGCCCGTGAGTAGTTGTTCTAACACACACCACAGTCATGTTGGATGGGGATGGCCCCAGAGGCTTTCCATCTTCGCTTGCATAACAAACATTGAGAAACTCTTGAAGTTTTCCTTGTGCAAAAAAACAAAGTAAGAAAACAACAAAACAAAACAAAAAACAACAAAAAAACATAAGGTTTTCCATATGGAAAGAAAGAAAAACAAAAAGAAACCTCGTGCTAGTAGTGGGCGAATAAAGCCAGAACGAATGCCAAAAGCGATAAAAATAATAATAATAACAAAAGCCGCCTCTCAACAATAAAATGTAGTTTACCTTGAGAATAATCATCACACTCACACACACACACAAACAGATACACTCACACTCACACAGTCGCACTCGCACTCATACTCACACTCACACTTACTCCAAGTCAAAATAGAGAGCTCCCTCCAGCCCCCATATAACTATTTAATATAAGTTGATATTTTATAAGGCATTACGAGTCAGAGAAGCAGCAGCAGCAGCTACTACTACTACTAGCAGCAGAGAGCAGAGAGCCAGCAGTCAGCTGCAAGTCAGCTGCAGTATCATTTTGCACATCTCTCAGTCGGACAAGGGTTGCGGGTAGGGGGGGCGGTGAGGGAGACCTCCGACGGACAACAGTGGATTCCAGAGACAGACCAAGAGCAAGAGCAAGAGCAAGACCAAAAGCCACTGCATCTGTCCCCACCCCACCGTCACTTGTCCAGCGACTATATTATTATTGTTATGATTATGTCTGGCAGCAGCGACAGCAACGACATGGGATTTATTTCATAGCTGGCTGGAATTTATGGCAACTGTCGTCGTGATCTTGCTAAGGGGAATGGAGAAATTAAAAATTGATTATGACAAAACCTGCACAAATGTTAATTATTTAGACTGCCAGAAAGACTCTCCACAGTCGCAGCCATTCACCTTCCCCATCTGTTTCACTGTCTAACTGACTGTCTGTCTGTATGTCTTTCTGGGGTGCCCCACCAATTTTAGTACTACCAATGGCCATACTCGTACTCGTACTCGTACCCGTACTCACTCTCTGGCTGACTGGCTGGCTGGCTGGCATTTCCTTATGGATTTCCATTGCTAATTAACCATACTCGTAAGTCCTTATGGCTTAGCTGAAAGTGTCTGGTGTGTGTTCGGTTTTTGGCCATAATGGTTATGCACCAGATTTCGACGTTGCGCAATGCGCAGCCTTAAATGCCTGCCATTTCGGTTTACCCTCGCGAGAGTTAATTGACTTGACGTTAACGAATTTAATTGCAATTTCTGAATTTGTTTAGCTAAATGGGCAGCAGCCAGCCGAGGTCGGCCCAAAAAATGTAACAAAGATTGCGGCAATCTGCCATTCAATTGCTACAGATTCTGTAATTTCTGTCAGGGTCATCCAATTTACCAGGCGTAGCCATCGTTATGTCATTCTACAAATGATATCAAATTTGGTTTTAATTAGCCGCTCAATTGGAGTTTGCAGTTCAGCTACTGTTTGGGTAAATATATTTAATTTGGGGATTGGCAAACTGTGTGGGAAGACCCTCAATAGGTAGGTGCCTAGGAGTAACCTTCATTTAATGGGGGGGAACTCCGCTGCAGGAGCTACAGCGTTTTCCCTTTCGTTTGTTTGGTTTGCTTTTTGTTGTTTCCATTTAATGCGATTACTGGAAGATTTCGCTGCCAATCCATGGCATATGTGAATTGTTTTTGTGCTTTTTTTTACTTGTTGGCCATCTGTCACAAACGTTTAGCTTAATTGAATGCCTCAGCTTGTAAACGAACTTCAGTCTCTCTTTTTCTTTGCTGTTTTAGCATGCAAATTAAAGCAATTATGTGCAAAGCACAACAGATTTAATGATGATTTAATTTTGACGCAACAAAGCAGCAACCTGAAAATGATGGAAACTAAAAAGAAGATGGAAAATTATTCGCCCGCTGGGCACATACATAAGACACATGGTAGCATTTTTACACTACTCTCCAATCCACTCGACTCGACTCGACTCGAATCCACTCAGCACTCAGCACACAAGTTAACATGTGAATTTACGGCTAAATTACAGTGCAGTCAAAAGTCAAAGTTGTTGACTGTAAAATGAGAGAAATAAACTGAAAGACGACTAATTTGAGGCTGCTCGGCTGTTGTCTGGTACAGGCAAGCCTCGATTATGCGCAGCTTCAACCTTGCGAAGCGACAAATTTGGCTAAAACGAGTCTCGGTTCGGTTCGGTTCGGTTTGGCGGGGCTCTCTCTCTGATGCCAGCTGCCTGCCTGCTGGATGGGTAAATGCACTTTGGCAGTGCGGACAATGCTGTTTATCCTCTCCTTTATTCGTACTTGAAATTATGCCAAACTGGAGACGTCCTTACACACACACAGACCTTCTGTCTTGTTCAGCCTTGTAGCAGGTGTCATGTGTGTGTGTGCGTATCTGTATCTGAGCGAGTATCTGAGTAGCTGCGGTTGTCTGAGATGTCGATGACATAATTTTCATGGGCGATTAAAAAAGCGTTAAGCGAGAACAAGTCCACACAGCGTTACTTGATGTAGAAGCGTGGGCTTGTAGGAGGACAGTTTCTGGTTCAGTCACAGTCACAGCAATAGCTACAGCTTCAGGCTACAGGCGCAAGTACAGTTGCCACAGTTGCGTAATAGTTGCTCTCACCATTTCCCCGTATGCCACAACATTTCCTCTCTATCATGTTGGCAGCTGTACAGCGAGCGAGCGCCTGCGCTTTAATGAGATCATACACATTTAATTAATTAATTTAATTAGGCAAAGAGCAAGTCATTATTATGAGATTTGCTACATTTCCTACTCTCCATTCACTGCTACTCCACCACACCACAGCTCCACTGCTCAGCTCCACATTTTGCTCCACAATTTGCCCGAGTGCGAAATTTGTCAAAGAGTCGACTGCTCTGTCGACTGGTTCGTCTGTCCGTGTGGGTCTGCTCTTGCTCGTGCCATCTTTGGGGCCTGGGAAGGCTACTATTAAAATGCCATTTATGCTTTTTTTTGTTGTTTTTGTTTGTTGTTTTATTAATACATCATTTGCATATACAATTTGTTTTATTTTCACATTAAACTAGCATATGTGTGCGCTGTGTGCTCTGCCCCAGAGCAGACTTAATTAATAAGTCTCTCAGCTTTTGGCCTTTTGGCTTGCCTGCCCACAAATTTCGCACTATTTTCTGGCTCTGTCTCTGTCTCTGACTCTGACTGTGGCTCTGTGTTGGCTTTTGGCTGGAATGACATTGGCGTAGGCAGTCAGTCAGTCAGTCAGCCGCTTGCTGTTTGCTTGCTTTCAGATATTGCTTTCAGTCTCTGGCTGTTATTGGACGCAGTCGGGTTCTCAGCCTGAATTGGCATTGGCAGTACATACCCTCAGCCGTCCGCCGTGTGCCCCGTGGAATATTAAGAATTCTGTTTCAATTACGGGTAAATGGAGTTGTCGATCAATTCACCGCCAAATCAATCCACAGATCAACTTCAGTTGTCGCAAAAGAAAAAAAAACCAAAAAAAAAAAAAAAAAAAATAAAAAAAGGGGAAAACGCAAATTGCAGACGATTGCGTCATTTGTTTATCGAAATGTGTATTGAAATGAGTCGCAGATTATTTTTAGAGCTCTTTAACTCTGCGTGTTTTTTGCGTTGAATGTTTTGTGTGTGTTTTTTCGTTGACAGCTTCTGCCCGCTCGCTCACTCGCTCGCTCGCTCTCTCGAGACGAGTCGAGGGAGAAACGAGTTTGTCGCCAGAGTCTTTTGTTTTGCCTCCATTCTTGGGCGAAAGTTCCCTGCCCCCTCCATACCACCACTTGAAATCCATGCTGGAATGGGCCAGCCAGCAATTTTAATTGGGTTTCAGTTTAGAGCCGCCTGCACTCGAAGCTGCATCGACAGGGGACAGTGGCAGTGGCAGGGGGGGGGGGCGCGGGGGCGATGTTGGGATCAGATCATGTCAATGCAACACGCCCATTTGCATACTTGGGGCGCTGCTGACTCAAGGACGCGGCGCCGCTTTTGATGTGATTAGGTGAAGAGGAGCCAGCGACCAGTGGGGAGGGAATGGGAGAGACAGACAGGGGCAGACGATTAGCAGCGAAGAGCATTAAATTATTTTCCATACAGAAAATAAATGCGGCCTGTCGCAGAGGTCTAGATAAAACAGAGGCACGGCCCAGGCAAAGGCCCAGGCCTAGGCCTAGGCCAAGGCATCGACCAGCGGCATGGGCATCGGCATCGGCATCGGATGTTGCTTCTTAAACGAAATCGAAAGTGCGCCTCGCGGTTAATTGAAATACCCCATGGCAACCCAAGGCTGATCTTTAGCATGCCACAGAGACGAGACCAGAGCTCATCCTTAGACCAGTAGCAGGGGCAGGGGCAGGGCAGGAAAGGGGCATGGGCAGAATGCGGGTGAATTCCCATTTAGCAGACGTTCGACTCGACCTTATCTTGTCACTGACATGGCCAGCAGCCGCAGCAGCAGCAGGGGATAAAGCATTTTTGCCAACTAAAACGTTTTGTGGACTGGAAGGGGAATAAAGGGGGCTGCTGCTGTCTGTGTGTGTGTGTCTTTGTGGTTGTGGTTACTCTTAATGAAGCGAAGTTGAGGTCGTCGCATCATCATCATCATCATCATCATCATCATCATCATTGACAGACAATTACCGCGTTGTATCATTAAACTAAGGTAAAACCATCGACAAACAGGACCAGGCCTGCACCACAAGCACTTGTGGCAAGTGAAAGTCGTGCCACAAAAGCGCAGATTTCATTATTTATATATGAGTTTGAGTTGATTTTTGTTGATTTTCCTTATGTACCTTTTTTTTTTTGTTTTGGTAAAAAGTTGGTCAGTGTGATTTTTGTGGCATGCGGCATGCGGCATGCGGCAGAGTGGAGGCTCACCTTGGCTATCACGACAACCAAATTACGTGCAACCAGAGCCCCGAAACCGAAACCGGAACCGAAGCGCAATGGCACAGCTTTGCCCCACAGGCACCCGTGGTGGGGCAGGGCAGACCAGTTGGGGGAAAAGTGGATCAGATATTTTATCGCAAAAACTTTTCCAAAATCAGCAGCGAAAAGAGCGAAACAAAAAAAAACAGATTGGCAGGCGGCAACGGAATGATCAGGATCATTGGAAATCATAGCTACCCTACCCGCCCCCCCCTTTGGCAGCTGGCGTGGCATTCCATTAAGTGGATCGAATAATTAGATTAATGAATGGCTTTCAGCGTCTTTGCCTTTGCCTTTCGCACTGTTGGTAATCAATCAACTGCAGCAGCCGCAGCCACCACTCATTGTTGCAGAATCTCTGGGAAACGAATTTACGGTTAACCCGAGACATTGAATTTAGTTTTAGTTTCAGTTGCAGCTACAAGCTACAGGTCTCAGGCTGTCGCTTAGTGCGAATTTATGTTTTCCTGTTGAAAAGAAACAAAAAAGAAACCAACAGAAAACGCCCCCAGCTGAAATGGAATGAGCATGCGATGTATGCGCCTCCTCGACAAAACGAAACCTTGTAAACATCATGATCGCATCATGGTGCTGTCCGTGCCCGTGCCCCTGCCACTGCCACAGCCCCTGCCCCTGCTGCTTCCACTGCTGCAGCGTGGCAACATTTCACCTTGACACATATATATGGCCCGACAGACAGACAGACAGACAGACAGCTGATTGCAAAGAGATGTGAAGAGGTGCCACATAGACTCGTACTCGTATGTAGTTGGCGCTGGGGAATGGAGTGTGTGGCTTGGCTTATCCACTCCCCAGCATTCCCAGCTCCGTTTCTCGTTTTAAAATTCCTTTTTTGTTGTTGTTGTTCTACTGTATCTATCTCCACTCTCCTCGCGACTGTTCTCTAGATCTGTTCAATTCTCAATCCCATTTGGCCTAAACCAATTTGGCACACGACACGCCCAGCTCTGTCATTATTCATTGTTGTTTGAGTTTCGATTAGACATCGGTGTCACTTTTGCCATTTGGCTGCCACGAATCGAGCGGCAACGAATGTGGGAGCGGTTCCAGCTCAAGCTCCAGCGATTTGTGAGTTGCCCATAAATGTGACAGGTTGTGCAGGTGAATGGTCAAGCACAGCACCGCACAGCCACAGCCACAGAGACAGGCAGAGACCAGTCAGAGACAGGAACTAGAGACAAGGTCAGAACCCTTACGGGTTGGGTGGGGGGGGCTTAAATTCTGCAAAGAAATGAGATTCCTCATCATCTCATTGGGATCTCAAAAGAAAAAGGTTCAACATGAAGGCTACCTGGCAGAGCACAGAGATCACGCATCTTGGCCAGTTACAAACAAAAAAAAATAAATAAAAAATTAAAATCTAGTTTTGCTCGTTCTGTGGCACTTTTTCTTTTCTTTGCTGTTTCATTTCTGTTTTTGTTGCTGTTTTCGGCGTATTAAATAATAATGATTATAAAAAAGTGAGGAAGTGGGAAGAATCTTTATGAGATGCTCGTACATTCCCGCAACAGAAAAGAACAGAGCAGAACAGAACCGAATACAGCACAGACTTGAAGACTGAAGACTGAAGACTGATAGATCAACGGGCAGCAGTGGGACGGCGCAGAGGAATCCTCTTCAATGCCCCATTAGCGCTTACAGCGTCCGATTACAGAGTAAGCGTTCCACACACAGGCAGAGCCACAAGCCACAAGCCACAGCCACATCCACATCCACATCAGATCACATCATAGAGCTACGGATCCAAGAGACCGACACAAGCTGCTGCTGCTGGGGCTGCTGCAGACGTGGGCCACATTCATTGTTAGACTTGCGAGATCGTCTCAGACTGAATTGTCTGAGTGGACTGTGGACTGCGGACTGTGGACAGGTTTGCCTTATTTAGCAGCCAGCTGTGGCCAATTCACACTTGTGGCTTAAACTCTGGCGGCTGTTTGCTGTGCCAGATATTACATCATCGCCTGCCCCTGCCACTGCCACTGCCACTGCCGCGCCTGCCTGGCTAATGTGCTAATTTGTCATTACATTTAGTTCGAGGAAACTACATCCATTCGTACGTGTAAGCCCATGCTAATCCTAACACCCTGCTGCTTCTCCCTTGCAGGCAAACATCCAAGCGAATACGAGTCCAGCCAAGCGCCCAGCTACCATCAACTGCCGCCGGACATTGATCCAGCGGACATCAGGAAGGAGGCAGCTTTGGTCATCGCCCAGGCGGGCAGGCATCACAGCAAGGCGGCCAACGGCGACAGGGACAATATATCGAACTTTAGGAACAAACAGAAGCGCCAGAGTGACGCACAGCGATTCCATTCGCTGCCGACGCGCAAGAAGAAGGGAAAGCCGGTGGCCCGAAGTGCCAGCGACGCGTCCAGCAAGAAGCCAGCGAGCAAACGGCCCTCGATCTTTGGCCTCTTCAGCCGGAAGAGCGACTCGAATGTCAGCCAGTTGGAGCGGGATCCGCGCTTCGAGGAAGTCGGCGCCAGGCGTCTAGTGCGCAGCAAAAGTGATGTGGGCGGTCGTACGCCCGACAGCAGAGTAACCAAGAGGCCAGACGCAGCAGCTGGCAGTGCCACAGCGACGGGCAGCGCGTCCAAGCAGCAGCTGAGTCCCATCATTGAGCAGGCCCAGAGGGAGGAATTCTTCGAGAAGGATTACTTCAGGGAGCGCGAGAGGCGCAAGTCGGACGCGGTAACACTGCGGGAGAAGGATGAGTCGGGACTGAGCGAACTGCTGACCCGCAGCCGCTCCCAGGTGGAACCAGACGCCTCCCTGCTAAAGAGGGAGCCACCACCACCAGCAGCAGGCCCAACAGGAGGCATCTCCTCCTCCGCCATATCGGCGGGCATACGCGACCGCATCGATACTTTGAAGGCCAAGTCCAACGAGAACATGCACAGCTCACAGCAGCCGGCCGAGCGGCTGCCCCTCACCAAGGGACGCACCGTGGACGGACTGGTGAAGCGTCTGTCCATGGAGCGCTTCTCCCCGCAGCCGTACATCAGTCAGCCGGGTTTCTCCTACATCCGGCCCAACGAGGGCATCACCTACGCCCAGCTGGACCACAGTCCGCTGGACGAGACACGCCAGCGGTCGCCTCTGGGCCGGGACATGCGCTCTCCGCAGCGGGAGTTCGCCCCCCCCAGGCCACCGCGGGCCAATGACAGGCCACAGCACAGTCCCGGACAGGGCAGCTACTCGCCGACCTCCAACGGAGGAGCAACGCTGCCCACCGCTCGAGCGAGCCACTCGCATTCGCACTCGCCCTCGCCCTGGCAGCAGCTCAGTCCCCGCAACCTCAGCGACGAGGACGAGGGCCTGGGCTATGAGCCGCGCAAGGTGTACTACGAGGAGGAGTATCCGCCCAGGCGGTCGGAGCCGCCCATTGTGCCCGTGATACGCAGCGTCAGCCCTGCGCCGTATCTGGACGAGCTGGGCTACAGGCGAGCGCAGCTGGAGACGCGCATCCTCACGCGTCGCTTCGGGGAGGGAGCGGCCACACTGGAGCGCCGCAACAACAGAGTGGAGCAGCGGCCAGAGAGGGAACAGGATCGAGGACGTGTCTACCTGAGTCCCGAGAGAGATGAGGAGCGCTTCCAGCGTCTGGCAGTGCGTCCCACGGAGCTGTCCAGTGAGTATCCACCGCCGGAGCGCTCCCAGGTGGACGGCACTCTGCCCAAGATGGAGAAGACGTCGCGGTATCGCCACACAAAGTACTACGATGACGGGCATGGCGGCGTCAAGGAGACCTACGTGCGGGAGACGCAAAGGGACGGACAGATCCGAGAGTCGCGGCACCGCGAACGGATTGGGGAACGCGAACGCGACTACAACTCGGCGGACAGGCTGGAGCACGAGCCGAAGAGTCTCGACTCGCAGCTGACGGGCACCGATCTGTACCGATCCTCGCCAGAGCTGCGTCCCAACCAGCAGCAGCAGCAGCAGACGCAGCAGTCGCAGCAGTCAACGCATCAGCAGCAGGACTACTGGCAGAGCAGCCTCAAGCGGGACAAGCTGCAGCAGCGGAGCTTCGACAAGGGCGATTCGGGCATTGAGAATGACTTCCGCAAGGAGTCCTTCAATGGGGATCTAACCACAAGGTGAGTGCGGCGGCGGGCGGGGAGACTTCAGCCCACTTTTGCTATGCTTAGATCCGTTTTCTCTTTTTTTGCAGGTGGCGCAAACGCACAGCCATCGACGACATGCGAGCCTGCGAGTCCTTTCTGCGTAAGGAGCGCCGTGACAGCGCCCAGCAGCGCCAACTGCAGCGGCAGTCCAACGGCACAGCCGCACGTCTGCGGCGGGAGAACAGCTACGTGTACAGGGAGCGCTCCATTGACGATGGCTCGCATTTTGATCCGCATCTGGACAAGTATCCGGTGGCCACCAGCACACTGCGTCGTCGCGAGCAGCACTCCCAATCCCAGTCCCAATCACAGTCCCAATCCCAGTCGCAGTCTCGCGAGGATTCCAGCACGCTGAAGCGCAACAAGAAGCTTGGAGGCTTCGAGAAGGTCAAGCAGCTGTTCACGGGCGCTGCAAGTGGCAGCCAAGGCGGCAGCGGACGCAGCAGTGGCAGCAACGTTTCCAGTGGCAAGAAGGAGCGCCTGAGCAATGGCCACAGCAACAGCAACAGCAGCACCTTGAGTCGCCGCGACAAGGAGAAGCAAAAGGAAAGGGAGAAGGAAAGGGAGCGCGAACGGGAACGCTATATGGTCAGAGAGGAGGAGATGCGTTCGCGTTATCGTGAGCATCAGGCCCTAGCCGAGGAGAACTCACGCGAACCAAAGGTGAGTAGTGCCCAAGGTAACACCCCCGCTACCACCACTCCCCCCTTTTGGGTTGTCTAATGCCCAATTGATGGCGCCACAAACAGAGCAAAGAGAGTGGTGTAGTTCATTCACCCATGGATGAGCGGTCCAGCTGTAGGTCGGGATACAAGACCCAAGACCCAAGACCCTAACCAGACGATCATTTGCGATCTTGGCCGACTATTATTAATTTCGAATTAATCAAGACTTGCGTCGATGCTGGCTCCTCCCCTTCCCTCCTCGTCTAGCCTCTGTTCAGGGGTATTTGTTCTGCTTTGTCTTTGTCCACTTCCTGCTCAAGTCGTTGCGGGGCATCATCAATGGGCGTCCAGGCCGGGTGGGCGTCTCGTCTTGTTTCGTTTCGTCTCAATCTGGCTGTTGGTTGTACGCAGCCGAAAATGGTGGCAGGCCAAGACGACAAGACGTCACCGTCCACTTAGAGGCACATCTTGGTCTCCGATTGGTATATGGGAGGGGGGGGGGGGGCGCATGGAATAGCGCACCTAATCAAAACAGTCAAGACCATAAAGAAATACTCGACGCTGTGAGGGGCAGAGGAGAGGCATAGAGGCATAGAGGCAGGCAGTGACAGTGACAGCGACTGTGCTTAAATAATAAACGACAACTGGCCAAATAGAGATTGCAAACGAAACGAAAAACGTTAACACGAAACTATTCAGGCGACGAGGCGTCGTATAAATGTTTTCAAGCCAGAACAAAAGCGTCAAGAGTGGGGCTTAAAGTCCCAGAGATGGCGATGGAGATGCAGATGGTAGGGGAAGGGGCAGGGGCAGGGGCAGGGTTGAGTTGCGAGCCAGACCTAGAAGTCGAAGTAGAAACGGGGCCCACGCAGCTGCTGTCAGTCTGTCATTCAGTCAGTTTGTTCGTCTGTCACTTGCTCGCAAATTAAGAAAGCTGACAGCGAAACGACAAACAGAACGGAGGGCGAACGAGGCGTGGCGTGGCGTGGCAGCAGGGAAGAAACTTGGCTAAGTCTTGCACCCCGAATCCAATTCGGATTCCAAAACGATTTGAGCTACTGTCGAGGTGTTTGCTGTCCATATTGCACAACATGCAACATGCAACTTGCCACTGCTTGTGCTGCTGCTGCTGCTGCTGCCACTGCGTGCTGCAAGCTAATTTGCAATGCTTGAGCGCATTTCTTGGCCAAGTCTAAGAGCCGCTAGAGGATGTTGCCACTTTTCTGCCACGTTCAGCCGGATATGCCGTGTGGGGGCGGCTCGGCTCGGACCGTACCAAAAAAAAACACACAATGCACACACACACACAATCGATGCCCAAATCTAAGAGTGTGGCATGCCTCATCCTGCAGGAGCACACACACACACACACACGAAAAGGTGTGGTCGGCCGCCTCTGACCGTTGTCAAAAATTATGTTTGCGTGTGAGCACGCAGTGGAAAGAGAATGGGAAAGGCTGCGGGGGCCGGCGATTGGTGGTGGTAAATATATGCCCCAATCTCTGGGACAATGCGTTGCCATTATTCATGGAGAGCGCTTCCCCGCCCCCACCTGCATTCGACTGCTCGCTCATAAAAACATGCCGCCCGAAGTGTTCCAAAGAAATCTTTAAGTGCCTTGCTTTGCCTTGCCTTCCCCAAAAGATTCTACATGCCGAAAAAGAAACCACGAACAAATTTGTGTGTCAATAATTCTGTTTGATTATTTATGGCCCCCTCCCCCCTCCACCCTCTCGCTCTCCACCAACATAATCAACATTGGCCATAAACTATATTCAAGCATCGATCGTCGATTGTCGCTGGTTGGTTGGTTCCTGGGTTTTATTTGAATATTTGATTATTTAGTGGGTGCTGCGACATTCCATTCCAATCCATTCCATTTGATATTCTAGTGGAAATTCACATTAGGGTGGGGGGGACCAATCGAAGGGGAATGAAAACCTTTATTCCATATCCAATATCCATTGCGGCCTTAACCAATCACACCAGCAGGCCACAGCCTCTGCCTCTGCCTCAGCCACCCCCTCTTCACAGTCTGCCGGCCTGCCTGCCTGCCTGCCTGCCTAATACAGTTTCAACCACAAGTGGGCCAAAGTTTCATTGGGCCGGCCAAAAACAGTGCCGACTGTCGACTGTCGACGCGTATTCACAAAAGGCAAAAACAAGTTTATTTGTATCTCAGTTTCAGTCTCAGCCTGTGTGTGTGTGTGTGCTGTGTGTGTGTGTGTGTGCTGTGTGGCTCGTGCAAAGGCCACCTGCCCCACATAGGCCACAACCTGTTGCAAGTGACGTAAACCTTTGACCCGAAAGCGAAAGCAACACATACATAAATCCCTGTTCTGATTAATCCCCCAAAACAGACTATCGATATCTCGATGCGACGCCGACTGTCCACGCCCAAAGCTAGTCCCCTGCTGCTGAAGCGCAGTCCGGCGGACAAGCCGCCCAAGAAACTGCCACAGAAGGCCAAGGAGGCGTCGCCGGTGAAGGCGGAGAAGACGAGCTGGTTCAAGTCACTGGATCGTCGGGCCAAGAGCAGTCCCAAGGAGGTGAGATGGATAGCCATTTAGATGAAGCAGCTCCAACTACCAAACATCTTCTTCCCCTCTCTTCCCCATAGCTGAATGTGTCTGTCAATGGACACAGTGAGAATACGTCCAGCCTGAAGCGCAGCAAACGGAATGCAACGGCGGCACCGGCCAAGAATCTGCGCTTCTTTGGCGACACCGATCTGGACTCGAATCCGCCCACCATCTCCAAGGCCAGCAGTATGCCCAGGTAGGCTCGCGGTAGCTACCCCTGGATAGGACTCATCTAAGTGATATATATATTGCCATCCAATCCACAGAAGTCGTCCGTCTTTGGGCCAGTCGAAGCACTCGCAGAGTGCCTACAATCTGGACAGGAGTCCGCCTCCACCCTCGCGCGACTATCGCCACACGCTCTCGGGCCAGTCGCAGGGCAGTCCGTCAGCAGGGGGCAGTCGCCAGCGTGCCAGCTCCATGCAGCATTTGGACAATGGCAGCGATGAGGTGGATTTCCGCAAGCGGCGGCATTACTCGCGCTCCCGCGAACTGCACGACATCTCGGAGAGCGGCTCGGAGCCAGAGCCGGCGGAGCGGCACAAGCGCAGCTCCACGCAGCGGGCCATGTCGCTGGAGAGATCGGCAGCGGATGGGCAGCGGAGTCAGCGTTTCGAGGATCGTCCGCTGATGGGGCCACCGAAGCCCGCACGCAGTGCAGAGCGGCGGGGACTGCTCTCCAGCTTGGGCCAGGAAAATATCGGCTACGGCAGGTGAGTGTCCTTGGGTGAACGCTACACAGAGAGAGAGTGCAACTAATTGGTACTCCTTTTCAGGGATCGCTACCCGGCCGAGAGCTCCGGCACCGAGGGCGAGTCGAGTCTCCACAGCCAGCGGAGCGTCGTTTACCTGCATGCCACCACAGTGGGTGACATCCCACAGCCATACAACCTGCGCCGTCGCTCCGAGTCCCGCGAGGATCTGCGCAAGGGTGGAACAGCAGCAGGAGCCGCAAAGCAGCAGCAGCAGCCGCCACCTCTTCAGCCCATGACGCGCACCGTTTCCAGGTCCGTTTCGATGCTGGCCCCCTGGAAGCCCAAGCATATCAGCGAGGGCTACGAGATCAACTATTCGCAGGAGCAGAACAAGCGGGTGAGTGGCCAGTTCCTACCCCCCTTTGGGTCACTTTCTTCTAC
Organism: Drosophila subsilvestris; assembly: GCA_035043285.1. NCBI lineage: Eukaryota > Metazoa > Arthropoda > Insecta > Diptera > Drosophilidae > Drosophila > Drosophila subsilvestris. The sequence continues at coordinate 10,684,595 of JAWNNB010001922.1, read as the reverse complement.
AGCATCTCATGCCGCTGCTTCTCCTCCACCGTTCTTTGCAGATGTCCACACTGCCACGTAAGCCGCCGCCGCACAATGGAGCCACCAGTGCCAGTACCTTGAGTCGTTTGGGCCGCAAGAATGAGACATCGACGCCGTCGCGTCGCTACCACATGGACAGCCTCGATCGCCCGCCTCCGCCACGATCCGTGCTCTCTGCATCGAATTTACGGAGCGCCAAGACAAAGTGAGCGCCGAACTGCTCCACTGCCGGTGCTCTGTCCCGCTCCACCTTGTCCCTGCCCCGAGCTAACCACGCCCAGACCGCGCCTAATCGTAATCCTTAATTCGAATCCGACGTAGACGTATTTCTAATCACTTGCAGCATTCGTGGCATCCCACGAGATGGGAGAGGAGATGATGATGAATGATGAATGATGTGTGAGGGGCTGATGTGGAGGATGGATGCCGTTTGCTTAGTCTGTAGGAATTCTTTAACCCTTGTTGCAATTCTCGTCATATTTTTTAAATGTGAAATGTAAAATGTAAAATGTAATCGTATTCATATTCATATTCGTATTCGTATTCCAGTAATAATTATACATTAATAAAAATATCAGATTTTAACTTAAACGAACTGCAAGCCCAGTGTCTGCATACAATTTGAAGCCAGTGTAATTGGCGTTTACTTGCAACGCGACTGTACACTCTACATTCTACATGTCTAAGCAGCAGCTCTACACACTCGCTACCACCCTTGACACAGTGGCTCTAAAACTGTGCTGCTTAGTCGAGTTACCAACCAAGCATACGAAACGGCCAGTGGCTCTCGAACGGGCGAGCGATTGAATTTGGTTTTGGTTTTGGTTTGAATTTAGATGGAATGCATCTGTTGTGATGTGGCCATGAGCAATCCCTTCGTCATGCCTCCCGCCTGCATGCAGCATGCAACAGGATGGGCAAGAAGTTGTTGGAAAAAAAAAAACTCAATACTCGTATAAATTATTTCTCACGCAGCTAATAAATTATTCGCAGTCACTCAACACTCAACAGCCAAAACAGGCAAACACACCCCAACGAAAAACACATTTCCCCCGGCACGCTTTTGCAACTTTCAGCCACTGCAGACGTCGCTTCGTCCCTGGATGCCCCCCTGCATGCCCCTGGATGCTGCTTTTGGCCCAGGATACTCGTAATTGTGAGAAATACTGGCGCGCTCTTTTCCCCTCTCTCTCTCTCTCTCTCTCTCTCTCTCACTCTCTCTCGTCACGACCTTTCCGCTGCTTGCCGTTTCGAGCGCAGCGCTGCGCTGCGGCCGTGGTATTTTAAAGTTAAGCAATAAATTTATAACTCTGCTGCGTTCATTTGTTTTTGTATGGAAATCCCACCCCACCCCACCCACCATAAACTATGCAGCAAACGAACAACAACAACAAGTAAGGTAGTGGGCCATCTTCGGAGTCGAAGCTGTGGATACCCATTGCCGATTGCAATCATTCCAATGGTAATATCAGTTTATAGATGTCTCTGTTTCAAAATTTACATCCAATATGATGTAGAAATGCGAGTACCTCCAGATTAGTCTGCAGTTTTCCCTGCCTCAAAATCAATATGCTTCCCTCATCAGAGGTACAACACGAGCAGAGGGAAAAGCTAAGAGAAGTAATGAAAAAATTGCGATGGAATATTTTCTTGAAGCGGAGAAAGATTTATTTGGAAAATTCGCTTTTCGCTTGGCCTTCTGCCGGCCTTCTGCTGGCATAAGCACATCGGGCTTCAATGGCCTCAATGGACGTGAACGCAGAGGTTATTAATCCGCAGTGGCAGGCGTCATTTAATCAACACCTTTTTCCGCCCACTGTGTGCCACAACATCCAAGCCATGAGGACTCTCTCACTTTTTCTCTATCTATCTGGCAAGTACTCGCATGATATAAAGTTGACATAATGCGAACGCAAAGCGAGCTGATGTTTATTGTCCCTTGAAGACAATAATCATCATCTGTCATCCACGTTCACGGTGGGTGCAGTTTATTTTTGTTTGCATTTCATTTTTCCCATCCATTCATTATCCGTGTCCATTCACCTGCCCATTTGCTGGGACTCTTTTAATTATCCTAAGTAATTGAAGCGCATTTGCAGGTGCAACCTACGGGATGGGCGCAGCAGCAGCAGCAGCAGCAGCACCCAGCATAGGTGGCAAGAAATGTGATTAAGAGTACATACATTCAAGTAACAAAGGGAGGGACAGGTGTAAATTGCATAAAAACTAAGAATTATTGAATGCATTTACGTAATTAAGACTACAAAATGAGAGCGGAATGAATGAAAAGAAAGAATTCCCATGATACAATTTACAAATTCAAGCCACGTGAATAAAAAGCTTTTCGATTTTCGATTTAATTAAATGTTTATAGCGAATGCCGAATGCCGCTGGAATATCGCATAATGGGGCACATTCTACTGTCTAAGCGCAATGCTGTGCGTATTTTTAATTAATTGAAACCATCTAATTAGAGCATAATTTAACAGGAGCCCAGCTCCAGCCTCAGCTTGGGGATATTTAATTTGTGTTCTGGATAGCCTTTTTGAATGAATGACTTATTGTTGAAAATACTTATTCGAAATTGTGGATTATAAAACAATCAATGGGCGGGGGCATGTTTCCATCGGCAACATGATGAAATAAAATATATTACAAAAAAATGTGCCCCATGGCTCGATTATTAATTCCCACATTTGATTGGCGGCAGGAAAAAAAAGAAAAAAAGAAAAAACAAAAAAAAGCAGAGAGTGAAATTATATTACAATGAATAAATTGATGGGCAGGTCAGGAATGAGTGGCGGAGAGAAAAAGGAGCAGCAATACGAGCCACAACTCTTTGCAGTTGAATTTATTGGCTTGAATTAATCCGGGCAAATAATGTTGACAATTATGGATTAAATGTGTCAATAATACGAGTGCTGACAAATTGGGTTTTTGCGTTCAGTAGTAGTGAGAAACAGGACACGTTTAATGCTCTATCTATCTAGCTATCTATGCGGCACAACCTGCAGCACAATCTGCTCTAATGCGATGAGTATTCCTAATTAATGCCCAAACATTTTTAGAATTAATGTTCTGTTGGCCAGCAAAGGCATTCAAGATAAATGGCCAGGAACCAGAGGTTGTAGCAGAGGCAGACACAGATTAAAGTAGTGGGCGGAGTCGGCAATGGAAGCAGCAGGGATATTCGTACTTGCGTGTGTGTGTGTGTGTTGCTTTAACAATAATTTCAATTTGAACTCTGTTTGCATTTTCTGTGCAAATATTTACACATGTATTTTGAGGGGCATAAATTGGTTGTGTGGAAAGTGCAGACACCCAAATGGTTGCATAGTGTAAATAATTATTATATTTCTGTAAATTTAATTACTCCAATTGGTTTTCGGGTGCGGTATGGCAAATTGTTGTACACCGAAACGACCCAAAAAGAGGAAGCCAGCCGCATGAGGTAGACAAATTCCATTTATGATAAGCACAGCAACAACAACAACAAAACGGGGCAACAACATTTGCATATGTCGGAAGCAGATAGAAACCCCCCCCCCCCCCCCACCCCATCCGCTCCACCCAAACACACCCCACCAAAACAAACCATTTATCAATTAACCAAGAGCGGGGAATCAGAGGCGCCAATTAATTTTCGCTTTTTGTGAAATCAACAAACAAAACAAAGAGGGGCGGGGGTAGAGTTGGGGCGAAAAAAAAAAAAGAGAAGAGAGGAAACCAAAAAGTTGATTAGGGAAACGCCAGTGCGGGAGGGGCAGGGGCAGGGCCAGAGTGGGAGAGGGGCACACATTTAAATGCGGATGCGATGCCAAGTGGATACCAAAACGGATCCACCAAGTCGGCGCACACGCTTATGTAATGCCGGGATAGTAGTGCCTTCGGAGTCGCCGCCATGTCCTTTCCTCTGCTAATTAATCATCGACGTTTATCCGACTTGATGCAGAACTAAACAAATCGTTTCAAATTATTAAAATCATTTATAATGCCAACGATGACGATGAGCCACGCAAGCCATGGCATGGCCCACGGAGCCAGAGAAGGAGCCAGAATCCGTTGCTGGCTGGCTGGCTGGCTGGCTGGCGAACGTTGAAGGATGAAGGATGTGCCGCGTGCGTCTGGCGCCGGCTACTGAAGATGGCCACGTCCGTGGCGTGTACCCGACTGTTTCTGTTTCTGCTTCTGCTTGTGCTTGTGCTCTCTTGTCTCTGTCGGTGCCGCTGCCCGACTGTTGCCAAACATAAATCAGTTGCCCATATTAACCTCGTCCACAGCAGCAAAAGAGGAGACGGAGAACAGAGAACAGCGTGGCAGGACAGGACACTCCACTTCGTTGGGTATGTGCTCGTGTCATGTAAGTCACGATACAGCACGGGGTAATTGCAGTTGACGAATTATTTTATAAGCAAATTAATCCATATTCCATAATCCATTGAGCATTCATTTTCATACTGGAAAGCTGTAAGAAGTTGCAAATTCTTTTAATACAAAACCCAAAAATATCTTTGCTCGAGCGAAAGATCTTCACCGCGTGAGTCGTGCGTCGTTCTGCACACCATCTGCAGCTCTGAAGCCGCCAACTGTTTATTCGCAGTTTTAGCCGCGTTCGCTGTTCGCTTTCCCATTCGCGATTCTCTTACGGGCCGGCGTGACCAATTAAAGTCGATGTAGTGCCTTTTATTTATGTGTTCTTGCGGCCGGCAGGACACACTGTGTGGATCTGAGGGTCTGTGAATCTGTGGCAGAGGGCACGGGGCACGGGGCACCACATTCGCTACGCCTTCCATTTCCTCATTATTCGCACATTCGTTAGGGGAGGAGCGGGCGAGCATATTTCTCGCAGTCAGCTTATCTCCAAGGCGCTGACAGCACAGGCAATGTGGGGCATGGCAGGCAGCCACTCAGCCACTCTCAGCCACCCAACCACACTCATAAACACACACACACACCAGGACAACACGCAAGGACATCGCAGCGAAAATAAATTATATGTCCGTCGCGTCCAGCGAAGAGCGTAAACAAAACAACTAAGAAAGCTAGGGTCAAAAATTCGACCAAAAGATACCCTTTGATGGGCAACTGCCCTCAAGTAAACTTCCTTAGAATTCCTTGAGAATCTGTAGGCCACTTATAGCCTGGTTGTCTTGGCGAGCAATCCAGAAATTCCCTCTCCAGCTACTGGTATGAAAATTCAAGCTGGGAGGCAGGCAGGCAGGCAGGCAGCCAGGCAGTCAGCCTGCCAATGCCTCCTCCTGCTGCATGTTTAGCCATTGACCATGGTCAGGAATTGTTATACTATTTTTGTTGGCTCGGTTAACCTTGAGGTGGGGTCAACGCGTGGTATGCTTGATTTGCTAATACCACCAACGTTTCGGGTAGATATATTTTTGTTTGCTTTGTCGGGCAGCGGCGGGCAGCTGCAATTGGCAAGCATTAAACGCAAAAATAAACACATAAACAACAGAGAGGTCTGAACAAATATGAGCAGAATGTATTGGATGATTTCATGAATTTATTTATGCTCTCTGTCTCTCTCTCTCTCTCCTGCCACACCGCATCAGCAGCAGCAGCGGCAACAGCAGGGACTGCTGTCCAGGGCGGACTCGTAACTAATTTGCGGTCGACTGAGCGATTCTGTACGAGCACGAGTCGGATTAGGAGTAGGAGTAGGAGTATTAGTACGTACAGCCCGGTATGCTTTTATTTATGTATAATGTGTCAATGGGTCAGCGAATTCACCTGACGGGCAGACACACTCCCCAATCCCTCCGATTCCAATGGAATGAAAACTCCAGTGAACTTTTTGCCACCAAACTTTCATGGTGAGACCAGCAGCAGGAGTAGCAACAGCAGCAGCAATGGCAATGGCTATGGCTATCAGATGGCTGCCACATCGCACATCTGTTGACCAAAAACAGCACATGAACCGGACCTGTAGCGCCAGTCGTTGTGCTTCTGCTCCACTGGGTTTTTCAATCAAATGCCCTGCACAGCCAAAGATCAGAGACGAACAGAACCGCCCACCCATACGGCAGCTAAGCCATACACGGCGAGAAACGATTGTGGTCTATTTTAGTGCACCACAAATATTACATAGGGAGATAGGGAGGGAGGGAGGGAAAGAGCATAAAAATTAAGGAGATTGCCATTGCATCCTCGCCGCAAACTTAATCTCTAAAGATCCAAAAGATTCAACAGATTTCTTACAGCATACCCCTCTAGCCCTACCCCTACCCCATCCGTGTGTGTTGGTCAAAGCAGTGGCGAGGGCAACATATTTGAAAAGTTTCTAAATCACGCCTCAAAAGTCAGGCTGCTCAAAAGGCTCCTTCCTTTGGCCTTCCTTTGGCGGCTGCAGATATATCCCCAATGAAAATGTGTGGCAGCCAGAGACAAGCACAAACATGGCTTAATAACTCATCCGAGTGTGGGTGTCTGCCTCCGTGTGTGTGTGTGTGTGTGTGTGGGTGTCCCCAATTCCCCAATAAAGCAGTCAATGGCAGCAAGTATTTGCCAACCGACGACCCGAATCAGGCAGTGCCACTGCCACACTGCTACTGCCACATGACTCTCTCCCCCCCCCCCCCCCCCCAAAAGATTGTGGTGCCAAGTGTCAGTTTGAAGTTGAGCTGTTGACTCGAACTCATTAAATACAAGATTGCATGTTTTCAGCCCTTTGTTCCCGGGTCCACATCGAAGGCCAGCCAGCAGAAGGGTTGGCTAATCCCCCAATACCCCACTATCACTAGCCCTTCCCCTTCCCGCTATGCTCTCACACTGTCAAATGTTAGGCAAATATATCAGATGTCAACCGGGCAGCAATCTCCCTCCTTGCCCGTCTGTCTGTCTGGCTGTTTGACACAAGTTAAGTGCTCGGCCAATGTCGCATTCAAGTAACTTTTCGTATCGAATATTTTGGGCTGAAAACTTTGCCAAACTGCTGGGCAGACATGCTCTGGTCAGTTGATGGCGCAATCATGTACCATCATCATGCCGGAGAGCCTCTGTTGCCAGGCGAATGGTCACAACGCTTTCAATTATTGCCACATTTTCAAAAGCATCAAATTG